>MU249614.1:7065577-7491719 GCA_018977245.1 Lethenteron camtschaticum
GACCCTGAACGCTCGCGGTATGCACCGTAGTGGTGGTGCATCGTGTACAGCTCGTCCAGATGAGTCGATTGCCGCGTCGCCGACCATCAACAGACTAACAGTGACACGGACATTATGCGAGAGCCGGGGCACTATGGCACCGCCACAAGGTTGATGTACTATCAGAGCCTGTGTTTTTATTGTGTTTGCATGTTCACCACAAGCATCTGTGGTTGATGCAGATACGATTCCTTGCAAAAAGGTTTCAGTTTGTTAAACACGTAGGCTTTTCGCGACCAATATTATTCATAATCAACGTTTTTGGGTTTAGATCGCGTTATTTATAAATGTGTCGTAACCCTCCACCACCCGACACGGCCAATCAGTAAAAAAGTGTCATGTTGACAAAAGACAAATAGTTCACTGCTTTAGCCCACCGGTGTGTTGACGCGTGAAACCACAACATTTACAATTTGAGTACGACGTTTCGCTGGTAATTGCATCCAGCATCATTTTCAGTTTGGTGTTTTAACATCTTAACACAACTGTTTTATTGCCAGAAGGGTAACACCTATTCTCATATTTAGATACTTGCAAGGGAGGCCCCATGATCCACTCTTCAATAACTCCGTAATTGGTTTTGCTATTCGCCAGGCAACGTCCTCCGAGCTAGTAGCTGTACTCCCGTGGTGCCTGGCCACGTGTGATGAGATGCCTCGGCTCAGTGGCTGTTCTCATCATCATCAGCGTCGTCGTCGGACGTGGAGATTCATAGCAGCAGCCAAATAAGCTAAACGCGTACCCTCTGGGTCTTTCGGTAAAGTCACGTGGGTATAAAATAAAATAAATCACGACGTTTAGATCGCAACACAAGCGGTCGTCCTCAGCAGTGGAACTGCTATGTGGTGTGTGTGGTGTCTGTGTGTGTGTGGGTGTGTGTGCGGTGTGTGTGGTGTGTGTGTGGTGTGTATGTGGTGTGTGTGTGGTGTGTGTGTGTGTGGTGTGTGTGTTTGTGGTGTGTGTGAGTGCGGTGTGTGTGTGAGTGGTGTGTGTGTGAGTGGTGTGTGCGGTGTGTGTGTGGTGTGTGAGTGGTGTGTGAGTGGTGTGTGTGGTGTCTGTGAGTGGTGTGTGTGAGTGGTGTGTGTGGTGTGTATGGTGTGTGTGTGAGTGGTGTGTGTGAGTGGTGTGTGCGGTGTGTGCGGTGTGTGTGTGCGGTGTGTGTGCGGTGTGTGTGGTGTGCGTAGCCAACCGCTTCCGACAGCCCCGCAGCACAGCGCGAGGCTCCGCCGTGGTTCGTGGGGGCAACGCTGCCGCCCCCGCCGTGCGGGGTCACTCGCGGCCGGGGTCATTTTCCCGGGGGGGGGGGGGGGTGAGGGGTCAATCATCGACGCTTCGTCACATTTTGGGACCGTGGCGCGGGCACCCCAATGGGCCCTCGCTCTTTAGAATGACGCCACGCGATGGACGGCGGCGTAAGGCGAGTGATGTCGGACACCTCCCGGTATTAACCAGGGCGGCCGCGGGGGTTCGAATCGGAAACGCGCTGCGTTCGTCCGCGAGCTCGGTCGCACGGAGAGAGGAGTGAGAGAGAGAGAACCGGCGACCGCTGGATCAGCAGGTGCGGCAGAGGTCGCAAACGGGTTTTGATTCCTTACCCGTACCCGGCCGCACCAGGGTCGCAAATGGGTACCCGTACCCGTACCCGGCCGTACCCGTACCCGGCCGAGTACGGGTAGCCGTTCCCTACCCGAAATGAGTGACAAACGGCTACTCACCAGTGACTCACGGCCTACCCGTACCCGTACCCGGCTGCACCAGGGTCGCAAACGGCTACCCGTACCCATACCCGGCCGGGTACGGGTAGCCGGGTATTGGGTAGGGCACGGGTATCGGGTACCCGGTTGCGACCTCTGAGGTGCGGCGTTGCGAGCCATCGCTCCACAGAGTCTTGCCGCCTCCGCGCGCGTGCCAGAGAGTGCAGCGTGCAGGAGGAGCGGTGCGCAGCGGTGAGCGCCGCACCGCGCTGCGCTAAACACACAAAAAAACGGCGTCCCGAGTTCGATTCCCCGCTCGCGGCCGGAGATGTTCCAACACCTCCGATGAAAGCGCGGCTGCCTACGTACGGCGCGAAAGAAGTTCAACGTGCATGCACGCAACAACAGCGACGGACATCTCGACCGGTCGTGGACCTCCCCTAGGTCGACTGGGCCCTAAAACGAGTGCCGTACCCGGGTGCGGCGTGAAAATGTAGCTGCCGGGGAGACGAAGGCGGCCGGGCGTGGTGCCAGCCTTCATAGGTGCTGCTGGGGCTAGCCGCACTTGCCCAGCAGTCTGTGCGGGGCTACACGGGCGATGTTCGTCTTTGCACAGCGACACACGCGGGCTACGTGCGCTACGCGCGTTGTGCAATGCCGACACTGGGCCTCGATTGTAGCGAATCAGGATTTTTGAAATTAAAAATATTGGGCTCACATCCCCAAAATCTCTACCCCGCTCTCCTAGACTCCGCGGGCTAAAGGCGCCGCCCTGCAATGGCCTGCAATGCGCTGCTGGCAGAAGGCAGCCCTAGAAGAAGGAAAGTGGCCGACTCCTCCTCCTCCACGCTGGGCAGACGTCTCGGAAGAGGTGGTAAGGAGAATGAGGAGCGGGTAAGTCTGTGTCTGTGTGTGTCTGTGTGTGTCTGTGTCTGTGTGTCTGTTTGTGTGTGTCTGTGTGTGTCTGTGTGACTGTGTGTGTGTGTCTATCACTCTGTGTGTGTGTGTCTATCACTCTGTCTGTGTGTGTGTCTGTGTGTGTGTCTGTGTGTGTGTCTGTGTGTCTGTGTGTCTGTGTGTGTCTGTGTGTCTCTGTGTGTGTGTCTCTCTGTGTGTGTGTGTCTCTGTGTGTGTCTGTGTGTGTGTGTGTCTGTGTGTGTGTGCATGTCTGTGTGTCTTTGTGACTGTGTGTGTGTCTATCACTCTGTGTGTGTTTCTATAACTCTGTGTGTGTCTTTGTCTGTGTGTGTGTGTCTGTGTGTGTGTCTATCACTCTGTGTGTGTTTCTATAACTCTGTGTGTGTCTGTGTGTCTTTGTGACTGTGTGTGTGTGTCTGTGTGTGTGTCTGTGTGTCTTTGTGACTGTGTCTGGGTGTCTATCACTCTGTGTCTGTATGTGTGTGTCTATCACTCTGTGTCTGTGTGTGTCTATCACTCTGTGTGTGTTTCTATAACTGTGTGTGTGTCTTTGAGTNTGTGTGTGTGTCTGTGCGTGTGTGTCTGTCTGTGTGTGTGTCTGTGTGTTGTGTGTCTGTCTGTGCGCGTGTGTGTCTGTATCTGTGTGTGTGTGTCTGTCTGTGTGTGTGTGTCTGTGTGTGTGTCTGTGTGTGGCTGTGTGTGTGGTTTCCAGTGCAGACCCAGACGGCCTGGCTCTTGTCCATGCCCACGTGTGACGCGTCCCGCGTGCGCTTCGTCCCGCGTGACGCGGCTGCCACCCGCGGCGGATGTTCGCGAGCAACCCGCGAGAAGTCCAACCTCGTGCTGACAACGAGCAGCACCTGCTGCAGAAGGCGCTGCAGCACCTACTGCTGCACCTGCTGCTGCAGCTGCTGTAGCACCTACTGCAGCGCCTTTGTCTCCCAAGTGGCGATGTTCACGCACACCGCACCGGGTACAACTTTATTGAGGCCGAGTCGACGTAGGGGAGAGCCGCGAGCCAACCCACTCACACGCGCAGACAGACGCTCGCTCACACGCTGCCTGCCCTGTTTATGGCACTGGTAGAATTCACTGTTCCCGCTGACCTCAGTGAATTACTAGAGGCCATAAACAGAGCAGGGAAACGTCACCCGCTACTAACCTGACCTCCCGTGACCTTGCCTGACCTCCTGTGACCTTGCCTGACTTCCCGTGACCTCACCTGACCTCACCTGACACACAAGGTCAATGGAGAGGCGTGCAGGGCTGATAAAGGATTGTGGGATTTTGCCTTGGATAATGACACCGCACACGGAACACACACCACACACACACTACACACACCACACACACACTCACACAGCACACACACTACACACACACTACACACACAGCACACACACCACACACACCAGACACACTACACACACACTACACACAGCACACACACCACACACACCCCACACACACACCAGACACACACACACACACACACCACACACCCCACACACACCACACACCACACACACCCACACACACACCGCACACACACCACACACCATACACATTACACACCATACACACCACACACACCACACACACCCCACACACCACACACACCAGACACACCACACACACGACACATACACCACACTCCCACACACCCTACACACACACCACACACACTACACACACCACACACACACCACACACCCTACACACACACCACACACACTACAGATACCACACACACACACACACACTACAGATACCACACACACACCACACACACACACACTACACACACACACACACCACACACACACACACACACCACACACCCACACCACAACACCTACNCACACACACACACCACACACACACACACACCACACACACACCACACACACACCACACACACGACACATACACCACACTCCCTACACACACACCACACACACTACACACACACCACACACACCCACACACACCCTACACACACACCACACACCCTACACACACACCACACACACTACACACACACACACACACCACACACACGTGCCCCGGGTTTCTCCACGTTTGGCACTTGCACATATTTGCTTCTGTGAGTTCGGATCCCAGCAAATGTGCGCGGTGCCACGCGGGAGTCGCCCCCAGCAGCGAGAGAGAGCGGTGGACACCACCACCACAGCAACAACAACCACCACCAACCACAACAACAACCACCACCACCAACCACAACAACAACCACCACCACCACAGCAACCACAACAACCACCACAGCAACCACCACAGCAACCACAACAACAACCACCACCACAGCAACCACAACAACCACCACAGCAACCACAACCACCATTACATCACCACAGCAACAACAACCACCACCACCACAACAACCACCACCACAACCACCACCATAACTACCACCACCACAGCAACCACAACCACCATTACCACCACCACCACAGCAACCACAACAACCACCACCACCAAGACAACAGCCACAACCATGACCACAACGACCACCACAGCAACCACAACAACCACCACAACGGTCACAACCACCACCACCACAATAACCATCACCACCACCAGAACGACCAGCACCACCACCACCACAGCAACCAGCACCGTCACAACCAGCGTCACAATCACATCCACCACACTACAGACTAACACGGCGCAACAAGGGGTGGTGTCGTCAACACCACGCCGACCGCCTTTGTCTCCCCAGTGCCCCCCCCCTCACTCACTGCCCCGGCCCCTCCCTCGTGAGCAACGACCCCCTACCCACTGCCCTGGCCCCTCCCCTCGTGAGCAGCGACCCCCCACCCACTGCCCTGGCCCCTCCCCTCGTGACCAGCGACCCCCACTCACTGCCCTGGCCCCTCCCCTCGTGACCAGCGACCCCCCACTCACTGCCCCGGCCCTTCCCCTCGTGAGCAACGACCCCCACCCACTGCCCCGGCCCTCCCCTCGTGAGCAACGACCCCCCACTCACTGCCCTGGCCCCTCTCCTCGTGACCAGCGACCCCCACTCACTGCCCTGGCCCCTCCCCTCGTGAGCAACGACCCCCACTCACTGCCCTGGCCCCTCCCCTCGTGAGCAACGACCCCCACCCACTGCCCCGGCCCTCCCCTCGTGAGCAACGACCCCCACTCACTGCCCTGGCCCCTCCCCTCGTGACCAGCGACCCCCCACTCACTGCCCTGGCCCCTCCCCTCGTGAGCAACGACCCCCCACTCACTGCCCTGGCCCCTCCCCTCGTGAGCAACGACCCCCACTCACTGCCCCGGCCCCTCCCCTCGTGAGCAACGACCCCCCACTCACTGCCCCGGCCCCTCCCCTCGTGAGCAACGACCCCCCACTCACTGCCCCGGCCCCTCCCCTCATGACCAGCGACCCCCACCCACTGCCCCGGCCCCTCCCCTCGTGACCAGCGACCCCCACTCACTGCCCCGGCCCCTCCCCTCGTGAGCAGCGACCCCCACTCACTGCCCCGGCCCCTCCCCTCGTGAGCAACGACCCCCACTCACTGCCCCGGCCCCTCCCCTCGTGAGCAACGACCCCCACTCACTGCCCCGGCCCCTCCCCTCATGACCAGCGACCCCCACCCACTGCCCGGCCCCTCCCCTCGTGACCAGCGACCCCCCACTCACTGCCCGGCCCCTCCCCTCGTGAGCAACGACCCCCAACTCACTGCCCCGGCCCCTCCCCTCGTGAGCAACGACCCCCACTCACTGCCCCGGCCCTCCCCTCGTGAGCAACGACCCCCACTCACTGCCCCGGCCCCTCCCCTCGTGAGCAACGACCCCCACTCACTGCCCTGGCCCCTCCCCTCGTGAGCAACGACCCCCAACTCACTGCCCCGGCCCCTCCCCTTGTGAGCAACGACCCCCACTCACTGCCCCGGCCCCTCCCCTCGTGAGCAGCGACCCCCACCACTGCCCTGGCCCCTCCCCTCGTGAGCAACGACCCCCACTCACTGCCCGGCCCCTCCCCTCGTGAGCAACGACCCCCACTCACTGCCCCGGCCCCTCCCCTCGTGAGCAACGACCCCCACTCACTGCCCGGCCCCTCCCCTCGTGAGCAACGACCCCCAACTCACTGCCCCGGCCCCTCCCCTCGTGAGCAACGACCCCCACTCACTGCCCTGGCCCCTCCCCTCGTGACCAGCGACCCCCCACTCACTGCCCTGGCCCCTCCCTCGTGAGCCACGACCCCCACTCACTGCCCTGGCCCCTCCCCTCCGTGTGTTCACACTCCGACCCAGACGACCTGCCTCTCCCTCCTGATTCTCCATACCCCCCCCCCCTCCATCTATCCCTCCCTCTCTTCCTCCCTCCGTTATTCCTCGTGATCCCAAAATCCCTTCAAGAACCGCCAGAGACTCAGTCTCAGTATGAGCACGCCACCGCATCGTCGTCAGCATCGCCACCGTCTGCTTCGTTCTTCTCTTCCCCTGGATCACCAACCCCATGGGTGGCACTCCCATGCCCGACACTGTCACGTGCCCTCCTCCTCCACCCTCCACACCACGCGTCCCACCCATCACCACCACCTCCACCTGATTGCACCACACCGCTGCTCCACCCCACGTGCTCTACCCCATCCTACTCCCGCGCTGCTGCATGGAGTGTGACTCACACGCAGCTCCAAATGCCGCGGAGCTCCGAAACCGATCCCATCTCAATCCATCCACCCACCCGCACTCCCCTCCCCCCTCCCCTCCCCACTCCACTCCACTAATGAATGTTTAATTGAGCTCTGGGAACCCGAGAGCGCCTCTCACCTTGACTCGGGCTCCGCGCGCTGCGCTCTCGCCCCACGCGAGGCCCGCCAGGGGTCACAGGCGGCGGCGGTCACCACCACCAGCTGCACATTCACGTCAACCTTGGGATAGTGGGGAGGAGGGGGGGGAGTGGGANGGGGGAATNGGGGGGAGGAGTGGGGGGGAGGAGGTGCGGGAGGAGGAGGTGCGGGGAGGAGGAGGGGGAAGGGGAAGGGAGGAGGAGGAGAGTGAGGAGGAGGGTGTGGGAGGAGGGGGGAGGGAGGAGGTGGGGAGGAGGGGGAGGGAGGAGGAGGGAGGGGGATGTGGGGGGAGGAGGGGGAGGGAGGAGGAGGGAGGAGGAGGGAGGGGGATGAGGAGTAGGGGTGGGAGGAGGAGGGAGGAGGAGGGAGGAGAAGGAGGGTGAGCGAGGAGGGGGAGGGAGGAAGAGGGGGAGGGAGGAGGTGGAGGAGGGGAGGGAGGAGGTGGGGGAGGGAGGAGGTGGGGGAGGGAAGGGAGGGGGAGGGGGGGGGGAGGAGGAGGGGGAAGGGAGAGGAGGAGGGGATGAGGAGGAGGAGGGGTGGGAGGAGGAGGGAGGAAGGAGGGGTGAGCGAGGAGGAGGGGGGAGGGAGGAAGAGGGGGGAGGGAGGAGGTGGAGGGAGGAGGAGGGGTGGGAAGTGGGGGAGGGAGGAAGGAGGGAGGGGATGGGGGAGGAGGAGGAGGGGGAGGGAGGAGGAGGAGGAGGAGGGAGGAGGAGGGAGGAAGAGGGGTGAGCGAGGAGGAGGGGGATGGAGGAGGAGGGGGAGGAGGAGGAGGGGGATGGAGGAGGAGGGGGAGGAGGAAGAGGGGGGAGGAGGGGGAGGGAGGAGGAGGAGGGGGAGGGAGGGAGGGAGGAGGAGGGGGAGGGAGGGAGGAGGAGGGGGTGGGAGGAGGGGTGAGCGAGGAGGAGGGGGAGGAGGAAGAGGGGGGAGGGAGGAAGAGGGGGAGGGAGGGAGGAGGAGGTGGAGGGAGGAGGTGGAGGGAGGAGGGGGAGTGAGGAGGAGGGGGAGTGAGGAGGAGGGGGGAGGGAGGAGGAGGGGGTGGGAGGAGGGGGTGGGAGGAGGGGGGAGGGAGGTGGGGGAGGGAGGGGATGGGGGGGGATGCGGGGGAGGAGGGAGGGAGGAGGAGGGGGGAAGGGGAATGGAGGGAGGAGGAGGGGAAAGTGAGGAGGAGGGGTGGGATGAGGGAGGGGGTGAGACGGGTGATTTCGTGTTTAGAAACCTTTAGAATCAAGGTGCGTTTCGAGTTCTTGGCTACCGCTTTACATGCCCACGTGATGATGAGCCACTTTGTTGAGCTGTCATTTGTGGTGGCCAGGTGGCTAATGAACAAAAGCTGTATCGCTCAGTGGGCCTTACCTGGTGAAATTAAACACATTCTTGGTTCTTTCCGTCAAGTCACGTAGATAGAAAATTAAATAAAAAGAGCAGATAATAAAATAAAAAATATTAAAATAAAAATACTAAAAGCAAAAAACCCACGACGTTTCGATCGCAACACAAGCGGTCTTCATCAGCGTCTTAGTCGGGTACTTGTACACACACACAGGATGGTGTACACACACACAGGATGGTGTACACACACACACAGGATGGTGTACACACACACAGGATGGTGTACACACACACAGAATGGTGTACACACACACAGAATGGTGTACACACACAGGATGGTGTGCCCACACTCACACACACACACACAAAGAATGGTGTGTACACACACACAGAGAATGGTGTGCCCACACACACACACAGCAATGTACACACACACAGGATGGCGTGTCCACACTCACATACACACAGAGAATAGTGTACACACACACACAACAGTGTACACACACACACAGGATGGTGTGCCCACACTCACACACACACAGATCGGATATCAGAGGGACGCGCACGCGAGGTCACTGTCTCGAGCCGCGTCTTTCACGCGCCTCTCTTCCTCCGCGAGCCCCAACCCGCTCCGAGGAGAGAGACAAAGACGCTCGTGTGTAGCCACCGCCGGCGCAGCAGCAGCAGCAGCCCGTATGGGCAAGTGCTGCTTCGCGAGCAGCGCAGATGAAAGCCGGAGCGGCTAAAACTCAAGGCGTGGTGGGCCAGGGTGAATATAACCCACGCACGGTCGTCTTTGTATCCCCAATGGAACCAGAGTTGCGTTTTTAATGAGGGGGGGGGTCCCCCAAGGATCGCTTCTGATATTCGTCGCTGATGTGCCGTGAGCGGGCAATCGGAACTCGTGTCGCCGGGTTCCGCTGCACCACCACTCCACACAAGAGACAAAGATCCCCCGTGTAGCCTTAACAGACTGTCGGGGCAAGTTGCCGATAGCGAGAGGCACCTATGAAGGCCGGCACGGCACACGTGGGGGTGGGTGGCCAGCGCCACTCCGAGGCCGCCTTTGTCTCCCCAACGGCGATGTTCGCACACCGCGCCAGGAGCTCCCTCGAGGCCGAGTCGACCTAGTGGGAGGACCCAAGACCGCTTCAGATAATTCGCCAACGGCAGTCGGTGGACGTGAGCGCGAATCGGAACTCGGCTCCGCGGCTGCATCCGCGGCGCTAACCGCTGCGCCACCGCTCCCCACCGGCTGCCCAGCTGTATCGGCAAGACAGCAGGCGACACGCACAGCTGTGGTAGCGACACGCACAGCTGTGGTAGCGACGCGCACAGCTGTGGTAGCGACGCGCACAGCTGTGGTAGCGACGCGCACAGCTGTGGTAGCGACCGCGCTAGCGCGGCACAGCTGTGGTAGCGACGCGCACAGCTGTGGTAGCGACGCGCACAGCTGTGGTAGCGACGCGCACAGCTGTGGTAGCGACGCGCACAGCTGTGGTAGCGACGCGCACAGCTGTGGTAGCGACGCGCACAGCTGTGGTAGCGACGCGCACAGCTGTGGTAGCGACGCGCACAGCTGTGGTAGCGACGCGCACAGCTGTGGTAGCGACGCGCACAGCTGTGGTAGCGACGCGCACAGCTGTGGTAGCGACGCGCACAGCTGTGGTAGCGACGCGCACAGCTGTGGTAGCGACGCGCACAGCTGTGGTAGCGACGCGCACAGCTGTGGTAGCGACGCGCACAGCTGTGGTAGCGACGCGCACAGCTGTGGTAGCGACGCGCACAGCTGTGGTAGCGACGCGCACAGCTGTGGTAGCGACGCGCACAGCTGTGGTAGCGACGCGCACAGCTGTGGTAGCGACGCGCACAGCTGTGGTAGCGACGCGCACAGCTGTGGTAGCGACGCGCACAGCTGTGGTAGCGACACGCACAGCTGTGGTAGCGACACGCACAGCTGTGGTAGCGACACGCACAGCGGTAGTGACACGCACAGCTGTGGTAGTGACACGCACAGCTGTGGTAGTGACACGCACAGCTGTGGTAGTGACACGCACAGCTGTAGTAGTGACACGCACAGCTGTGGTAGTGACACGCACAGCTGTGGTAGTGACACGCACAGCTGTGGTAGTGACACGCACAGCTGTGGTAGTGACACGCACAGCTGTAGTAGTGACACGCACAGCTGTGGTAGTGACACGCACAGCTGTGGTAGTGACACGCACAGCTGTAGTAGTGACACGCACAGCTGTAGTAGTGACACGCACAGCTGTAGTAGTGACACGCACAGCTGTGGTAGTGACACGCACAGCTGTAGTAGTGACACGCACAGCTGTGGTAGTGACACGCACAGCTGTAGTAGTGACACGCACAGCTGTGGTAGTGACACGCACAGCTGTAGTAGTGACGCGCACAGCTGTAGTAGTGACACACACAGCTGTAGTAGTGACACGCACAGCTGTAGTAGTGACACGCACAGCTGTGGTAGTGACACGCACAGCTGTGGTAGTAACACGCACAGCTGTGGTAGTGACACACACAGCTGTGGTAGTGACACACAGGTGTAGTAGTGACACGCACAGCTGTAGTAGTGACACACACAGCTGTAGTAGTGACACGCACAGCTGTGGTAGTGACACGCACAGCTGTAGCAGTGACACGCACAGCTGTAGTAGTGACACGCACAGCTGTGGTAGTGACACACACAGCTGTAGTAGTGACACGCACAGCTGTAGCAGTGACACGCACAGCTGTAGTAGTGACACGCACAGCTGTGGTAGTGACACACACAGCTGTAGTAGTGACACGCACAGCTGTAGTAGTGACACACACAGCTGTGGTAGTGACACACACAGCTGTTTGTTGTGTACAGGGGACTCGCCAGCACCCCCATCTCACGTTTCCGTGTCGCGCGGCTTGACGAGCGAGTAATGGCAACACTTGCACACAACAAAGAACCCACCACCACCGTGCCCCCCCCCGTGCCCCCACCCCCCCCGTGCCCCCCCCACCCCCCCCGTGCCCCCCCCACCCCCCGTGTGTGTCGCATTAAAGTCCAGGGGTTGGGGAACATTTTTTCTACTCTTTGGTTTTTTGCGGTAGTCACGTAGGTAAAACAATTCAGTAAATAAAATAAACACAAGCGTCCTTTTTTGTTGCGCCCGAAACGTCGTGATTTTATTTTATTTTTGTTGTTTTCATTCGATTTTATTTTTTTTTCCTACGTGACTTTACCGAAAAAATCTAGAACCTTTTCTCTGCCAAGGGCCATTTGGATATTTGTAACATCATTCGCGGGCCATACAAAATTATCAACTTAAACTTAAAAATGTTAGCTGGTATTGATGATGTTGTTGCTACTCGCAACTGCTTTTCCAGGATTGCTCCTAGTGGCCAGCACCACGCCCGACCGCCTTTGTCTCCCCAGTGACGATGTTTACACACTGCACCAGGTACTCATTTCAGGCTGAGTCGACGTAGGGGAGGCCCAGGACCGGTTCAGATAATTGTCACTGGTGTTTGCCGTGAGCGGGAATCGAACCCGGGTCGCCAGGTTCATAGCGCAGCGCACTAACCGCTACCCGCATATATATACACACACATATATACACAACAACAAAGATCCACCTACAGCTTTAACGAAATGATGGGGAAAGTGCTTTTTGCGAGTAGCACCTATGAAGGCCGGCACAGCACACGAGGGGTGGGTGGCCAGCACCACGCCCGGTCGCCTTTGTCTCCCGAGTGGTGATGCGTACACACCGCACCAGGTAGTCACTTGAGGCCGAGTCGACCTAGGGGAGGCCCAGCACCGGTTCAGATAGTCGTCTGTGGGTGTTGGTCGTGAGCGGGAATCGAACTCGTGTCGCCGGGTTCGTAGCGCAGCGCGCGAGCACACACGCTAAACTTTTCCATACCTATCTCTGCACTTTAAAAATAAAATATATATTTTACACATCTCATCGGCCACACAGCTTTCTGGAGATGTATCATTTACAGGGTACTTCGAAAAAATGTTAACACGTATACGGGACTATCGTTTTTAATGAAACATGATAACAAATGCATGTTAATAGTTGCAAAAAGTCAAAGAGTCTCCCACTTGCTCGCCATCGTTGTCAACGCGTGCCTGGAATCTTCTCCAGGTGATCTCCAGAGCCCCGGGGAGGAACGTTTCTGGTGGTTATTGTTGCAAATATCCCCCACCCCCTCCTCATCCCCCANCCCCTCCTCATCCCCCACCCCTCCTCATCCCCCACCCCTCCTCATCCCCCACCCCTCCTCATCCCCCACCCCCTCCTCATCCCCCACCCCCCCCCCCCCCCCCCCCCTCCCCCCCCACCCCCTCCCATCCCCCCACCCCCTCCCCCCCCCCCCCCCCCCCCCCCCCCCTCCCCCCCCCCCCCCCCCCCCCCCCTCCTCATCCCCCCACCCCTCCTCATCCCCCACCCCTCCTCATCCCCCACCCCCTCCTCATCCCCACCCCTCCTCATCCCCCCCCCCCTCCTCCCCCCACCCCCTCCTCATCCCCCCACCCCCTCCTCATNCCCCCACCCCTCCTCATCCCCCACCCCTCCTCATCCCCCCCCCCCACCCCCCACCCCTCCTCATCCCCCCACCCCCCCCTCCTCATCCCCCACCCCCTCCTCATCCCCCCACCCCCTCCTCATCCCCCACCCCCCCCCCCCCCCCCCCTCCTCATCCCCCNACCCCCTCCCCCCCCCCCCTCCTCATCCCCCCCCACCCCTCCTCATCCCCCACCCCTCCTCCCCCCCANCCCCTCCTCCCCCCACCCCCTCCTCATCCCCCACCCCTCCTCATCCCCCNCCCCCTCCTCATCCCCCNCCCCTCCTCCCCCCACCCCTCCTCATCCCCCACCCCTCCTCATNCCCCCACCCCTCCTNACCCCCCCTCCCCCTCCTCATCCCCCCCCCTCCTCTCCTCCTCCCCCCTCCTCCCCCCCTCATTCCTCCTNTCCATCCCCTCCTCCTCATTCCCCTCCTCCTCCCTCCCCCCTCATCCTCCTCACCCCCTCCTCCGGAGCACCCGGAGAGAAGGAAAAAAACTCCCACGCGTGCGAGGGCAAAACACTCTATCCCGTAGAGACGGAGCAGGTGGAGACCACCCTTTTCCTGCCAGAGCCAGGGAACGGCTCCTCCTCGACCCCCACGGGAAGGGAGTTTAACACCATCTGTGCGTGATCCACAAACTCTGGCCGCCTCTACAGCGCCGGATTGCAGGTAGCCACGTGCGCCAACAGCCATCGCCGCCCGGCTATATTTATGCTCTTTGNTCTTAAGGAAGGGCCCGTCCCCGAAACGTCGGCTAACTATCCGTGCTCTGTTGTAAGCGTGGCGGTGTTGGTAAAGGAGCTGAGCGCACGTAAAAATGTGTTTAAAATGAAGGCGAGCAGACCTCGATACTGGGATCGAACTCCCGAACCATGCTGCTGCTGCTGCTATGGGCAAGTGTAGGAAAGAATTGCCCAAACATTGCAAGTTGCTGCGAGTGATGTCAGCTGTAAGAAACACGAGATCCGTTTCCGTCTAATGTCATTTGCAATAAAAAGAAACCCCCCCCCCCCCCAACTAATTCCGCCTTAAATGATTTCGCTCTTGAAACGAGGTAACGTTTGCGTTCTCTCTGCGACTATCTGTGAATAGACCTGCGGGGAAAACGCAAATACACGGAGCCAGCCGCGAGAGCGAGCGAGTGAGCGAGCGGATAAGCCAGGTCTCGCGTTCGTTCTCCTAACGCGTTTTCAATTTATGTGAAATAAACATTGAACAAATGGAATGCCGGTGTCGTCCCGTATATCACGCCAAGGGTTAAGAATCCTCACCTCCGATTATCACGGTTGGCTACGTACGGCGCAAAAGAAGTTCAACACACAGGGACTCCTCGAATTACGACAATCGACTTACGAAGTGTCAGAGATACGAACAAACCTGACCACATGTCCAGTCGCCCGTTCGGACCGAGAGTCGTAAAGTTTAACCACCCGCGCAATAGATGGCGGTGGTGGCACTACATCGGCAGAACATCAAAAACCAGTGGCATCTCCATCAACAGGAGATTATACAACTTTGAAAGCCATTTCCCGTGTTCAGTGTACATGCCATACGTGTTTGGAATCGACAAGAGTAAAGTTGGACTTTACTACAAACGCACACACGAACACACCTCTGGAACCTAACTCGTTTGTAAGTAAACGGCGACCACAACTGCCACGGCGATAATTATTTACACGGCCACGTGGCAGGCGAGAGCGAGTCGCGGCGGCGCTGGGTAGGCGACATCGGGGAGGTCTCCACGAATCCGGCCACCAAAGGGGGAAGGGAAGAGCCGACGAGCAGATGGCGGGAGCCTGAGGGCACATGGATGGGTCTCAGTTGTGGGCGTTATGGCCTTCCGTGCGAGTCTATGGGGGCTCTGTGCGCGTGTCATTTCGGCTTCTGTGCGAGTCGATGTGTGTCAGTTGTGGGTTCATGGGCTTCTGTGTATGGGTCGCAGTGTGAGCCTGTGGGCTTCTGTGCGAGACTATGGGGCAGCCTGAGGGAGTCTGTGGGCTTCTGTGCGAGTCCGTGGATCTCTGCGAGTCTTGTACCGGTGAAATGAATGGGGGAAGAGTGCCACGTCTGTTGCAGAGGGAAAGTCGACAGTGAGTGACAGAGCAAGAGTTAGTCTCTGGGAATCAAGTGTTCCCGCTCGGATGGCACAGAGGTTCTGAAGTTAAGATAATTCAGGCAAACGCTCCGACGAGAGCGTGACCGACGATGAGGTACACGCAATGCGAGAAGAAGTGAAAGCTCGCAAAATAAGGGCAACCACACCACATCGTACCGGGGAACTTTAATGAAACGGTCGGTAAAAGTAGCAGGGATGAAAGGGGGGGGGGGGGGTTTCTAAAATTTGGAGAATGCAAATGAGAGACATCATAGCGAATGTGAAGGAAAGTGCAAAATAATCATAAGCATTAAGTTGGAGAATATAAATAAAATAAATAAGCCTCCAATTCTCCATCCCATACCCGTCGCTCCACGTTTTTTTGTTTGTTTAATACACATCCCCATCAGCCAACACAACCTTCTGGGAGTCCATAATTTCGGGAACAGCAGCGGTCCAACACGAGCAAAACCGTCGTGCCATCGGGAGGGTCCAGCAGCAGTCCGGCTTGGCTTGAACCAATGCCGGTGATCCCCGCCAGATGTTTTATCGGCAAGGTCCGAGTTCAACTCAACCAACGCTGCTCAAATTCACGCACTCCCAGAAGGCCGTGTGGCCAATGCGACGTGTCATAAATACTTAATATTTTTGTTACGCGAAGGGACAGACATGGGAAGGCGGAGAATTGGCTGCGTAGTTACGAAGCAAAGTGGGCCGCAATGGAGCGCGTTACGAGTAAGGGTAGGCGGTCGACGGACAAGGCTGGCGATGGAACGGCAACCCAAGAAGGGGGCCACGGCACGAGAGACCACCACGCGGAGATGGGAGCCACGAGATCGGCTCGCCGCAGGAGATGGATCACTGCATCGCAAGAGCGTAGGAATGGTGACGGAGAAGGCCTTCACCCAGCAGTGGATAGAACGTGGTTGATGATGATGTGGTGGTGGTGGCGACGACAAAGGCAGAGCGGACAGGTGCGGTGAGGTGACGCCTCCACGATGTAAAAGGGGAAAAAAATCGCTTATATTTTAAGTTGGGCATACAATGGCTTGCAAAAGACAGGGGACAGGTTTTTTTTGTATAAACATGTATAATTCACGTGAATTGCTAGTTTAAAAATGACACGAAAAACGCAAAGTAAACGATAACAAAATTCTTATTATCATCATCAATATTAACAATAATAATAAAATAACCTACAAAAAACGTACATCACCGGACTATGTTACACAGAGAGAGAGAGACCGCATCACGGGGAGAAGGGACTGTACACAACGCATCGATCGAGCAAACATTTACAGCGTCACGCGGCGCCGGCAGCGGGCTACGGACGGGTCGGGCGCCACGGCCCACGTCANCCCCCCCCCCGACGCAAGCGGTCCAACTTGCGTNGGGGGGGGGGGTCCTGGGTTGCGCGTGTCGGGGGCGGGGGGTCTGAGGGGAGCTCATCTCCCCGCCCGCGTACGTTTGTGTCAAACTTTGGGAGGTGCCAAGCGCGATCGCCAAATCGGCAATGTCCACTGCGAGATCTCGTTGGACCTGATGGGTTACACTGCAGGTGCAGGAGAGAAAGTCCCCCCCGCCCTCCCCCTAGATTTTTTGCTCTGGAACTTCATTAAATTAATTAATTATGATGAGTTCTGAGTCCAGAGTCGGAGCATGTGGTGGCCGCTGGACCATCGGCTCTACGCCGTGCTCTGCTTCACCGCCCCCCCCTTGCATATTGCGCGGAAATAAACAAACATATGAATGCCAAAATCAACGTCCGTTCAAGTCCATGTTCCATTTCGCAAAACTCATGTTCGCCGTTAGCTTTGGGGCGGAAAATCTCTCCCGACAAAATGTCTTTCGTGCCACGCGCAATTCACTCGGAAGTCTCAGCTTTTTATTTTCGTAGACTTTTTTTGTCAAATTTGGAAGCGTGGCGGCGAGGAAAAACTTCTTGGCTTTGTGCGGATGAACAGACTGAGGCTGCGTGCACACACACACACGCGTACGCACACACGCGTACGCACACACGCGTACGCACACACGCGTACGCACACACATGATCTGGTAGAGTCTCTTGTGCCGGAAGTCGAGCGACTGAGTCCATTCGTTTCAAAATTCCATTTCCTTTTCACCTTCACTTCACCTTCACGGTTTCCTTTACCATTTCGCTTGGACGAATCCCACGCATCTCCACGTAGAGCTAAGTCGGCCTCAGACTCACGATCTCCATGCTGGGCGTAACCATGGCGAGCTTGGTCGACGAGCTGGTTTCCATGGTGATAGACTCGCCGCTGGACGACAGCACCGAGGTGACGGGCGTCACGGTGAAGGTTTCCATGGCGACGTCGCCGTGCGCCGTGGAGACGGGCGTCACGGTGACGGCGTGGCCGCCCAACATCGTCGGGTACACGCTCACGGGGATCGGGATGCCTACGGGACACGCGGGGGGGGACGCAGTGAGACACGGGATGTACGGGGTGGGAGGGGGGTGTGTGGAGACGCGGCGAGTCGCAGGAGATGCAGGGGACCACAGGGGAAACAGGGACAGGGTACGGGGAGGCACGGTGAGCGTGCACGCTTGGCGAGCGAAATGAGCGGCGTGGGGTTATCGTGGCGTGTGGCGGGCGTGGTGGATGCGGTGAGCGTGGCGCTCACCGTTGTGGTGGTGCACGGTTGTGAGCGTGGTCCCGTCTCCTGACAGCACGAGCTGCCCGTCCTGCAGCGACGCCTCCGAGAGCGTCGTGACGGCGTGCACCACCCCGTCACTGCACCGCCGCGGCCACAGCCACCAGACAGAACACACCGTCACAACAACCACTACAACCGCCCTGTCCTCACTGTAGTGTCACAACAACCAATACAACCACACTCAAGAAACAGTCACAACCACGATTAACCACCCATCTCTGCAGCGCCATAACCACAACAACCACACACAACACCGTCACAACAACCACTACAACCGCCCCATCATCACTGTAGTGTCACAAGCACAACAACCACACACCGTCGCTACAACCACGACAAACACACTCAAGAAACAGTCACAACCACGATTAACCACCCATCTCTGCAGCGCCATAACTACAACATCCACACACTACACTGTCACAACAACCACTACAATCACTACAACCACCCCGTCGTCACTGTAGTGTCACAAGCATAACAACCACACACCGTCACTACAACCACGACAAACACACTCAACAAACAGTCACAACCACGATTAACCACCATCTCTGCAGTGCCATAACCACAACAACCACACACCGTCACTACAACCACGACAAACACCCCGTGTTAGCAAACAAGAGCACGCTCACAAACCGCCCGGCAAAAACCGCAATACACGGCCCACACACCGGCACCAGACACACACAAACCACACACCGCCTCCCGGACGCGCACCTGTTAATTGCCATGGTGACGGTGGTGGGGTGGCGGCCGCCATCGCGCTGCGAGGCGGCCGCCACCTCGGCGAGGGTGGCCACGGCGTGCGACGCGTCCTGCGAGGCGTGCAGCGTCATCTCGGCGTTGTGAAGCGTCGTCCAGTCGCGCCCACCTGCTCGCGGCACGCACCATCGGCGTCGTCAGTGTCCACTGCTGGATGAAGGCCTCTGTCCGCCACCCGCCTACCCCCCCACCTCCAACCAACACACAAAGCCGTCACCATCTCTCCTGGTATTGCGGTGGCACAATCCATCTCCTGTTTCTATTCTTATATTTTTATTTTACCAGGTAAGGCCCACTGAGCTAAGTAGCTGTTTTTCAGAAGTGACCTGGCCATCACAAATGAACGCTCAACAATCACACGACTTTGAGAAACTCCCAAACCCTCTGCGCTGCGAGGTCGCCACCTGCTGGCCCGCCAGGGTATGGTAGTACAGCAAGGGGTTAATTTCCAACGGACGGGGATTGGTTGTTGCCTACCCCGCGGTTTCCTCTCACATGCATTAACATTCTTTCATGAAGTGATAAAACATCCCCAATAATGGACCACAAGAGCTTAAGGAAGGGTTGTTGGCGATGGTTCTGGCTGCCTTGCCGCTATTTCATAGTTTCCCGCACCTCTGAATCTACAGAAATGCACACACAGCACGTATGTGAATGTATGCTAAACTTCTTTCACATCGTACGTAGCCAACCGTGCTTATCGGAGGTGCGGGGAAGGACAACAAGCTAAACACACATAAAATATTGCGTCATTATTTTAGTTAAAAGCGACAGTTTCTGATGCGCCGCTCGTTGCAGAGGCTCGTGGTTCTAGTCCGGAAGGCTGCCCTGGTTGTTACTGCAGTGCAAATAAAACTTCGCGCCGTCTGCTTCACGGTGGATGTTGAGAACGCGTGACGTCATTCAAAAAAATCACACCGCGAATTTCGCGATTGGAAAACACGCAACAATACAGAGTGCTGGTGCCCGCTGCAGGCCAGTTGTCGAGACAACTTGTGCCGCAGAGAGACAGCTGCCACTGGGGCTGCACCTGCGTTGAGATGAGATGTGATGCAAGTCACTTATTTGCGTGCGAGGCGCTGCCAAGATGCCCTGACGTAAATGTGGGTGGCTCTATCAAAAACAACTCTTTAATAATAAAAATGTAGAGGAAAACCTCTGCCATCGCGGCTTCAATGAACGTGTGTTTCGTCCAAGCGGAATTCAGCAACGCAACCCGGCGAGGTCTGCCTGCAATTACAATCTGCTGCTGCTGATGAGTGCCAAGGATGGAGATGCCACTGAAGCTCACCTCCCCATCGGAGCAGTTGGGAGGGTAGGAGACCTGGGTGACCGTCACCGTCTGGGGCAGCTCCCCACTCTCCGCCAGGGCAGCAGCCGTGCCAGCGTCCACCTGCACGGTCACAGAGACGCAAGAGGCACAGAGACAATGAGACATATGATGGCACACAGAGAGACCGAGACACACGGAGAGACGGGCGCAAGTAGACAAATGCACAGAGAGGCCAACGTGCAGAGACATGTGATGGCACAGAGAGACAAACACAGAGAACCAGAGGTACAGCACACACAGAGACACAGAGACGCAATGACAAAAAACACAAACACAGACATAAACTATTACTCCTTCAATAGTGCTATTTGTTGCTGGCCGATGACATGTTGAGCCTGTGCTCAGCGACCGTGATTAGAATAACGCGCCTAGTGCTGCCCAGGGGCGGCTGCCGTTGAGGAGCTCCCCTTGGCGAGACAGAAGCAGCGCACGGAATCGGCTGAGATGGGATGTGACGAAATGTGCTTTTATAGTCAATGGGCCGGACCAAACAACCTCCTTGTTGGTGCCACTCTGTCAGCAACACATGAGTTGCACCAACATCTTTAAATATCTAATCAAAGTGAATGCCGCAGAAACATTGAGTAGTAACCACGTTCTCATGCAATCCACCTCTCACACAAACCACATCTGCCACCACGAGTGGTATCGAATTCTGCTCTGGCCGATTGACTACAAGTTTGCAGCAGAGGCAGTCAAGGGCCGTGTAGATCCCCTAGCCACCTTTCTCTTGCGCTGTGCANGGGTGAACAGACCATCACCCAAAAATGTCTCTGCTCTCCCGCCCAGGATGGCAAAAGTTGCCAATGCTGCCATGGCGAAAACCGCCCGCGGTGATGACACCCCGGTAGCATTTTCAACTTCTAGATTTGAAGCTTTCGTGACTGCAACGATTCATATTCTTAGGGTTTTTTTTTTACCTACGTGACTTTACCGAAAAAAACTAAAAAAGCATTTTCAACGTCGGGTGGTGCCGACCCCCCGAACCCCATGGGTTGACCGCTGCGTCATACCTGGATGAGCGAGACGACGCCGTCGGGGCTGATGGCCTGCACCATGGCCTGCGGGTGCACGAGCTGCGCGTGAGCGTGTGCGAGGCGGCCCCGGCGCCGTGCGGCGTCGTCAGCGTGGCCAACGCCGACTCGTCGAAGGCGTAGAGCAGGTCCTCGCGGCCGTGGTGCTTGTAGCAGTTCTTCACCACGGTGCGCAGGGCGTGCGTCCACGACACCTGCGCGGCATTCGTGGGGACGGGTACCAGTCATCGTTAATATTGTTATTTCGCTCGTTGACCCAGGAAAGCCTCACCGAGTCTTGCGACTCTTTTTCGGGAGGGTCCTGCAGTAGGAGGGGGGGGGAGGCGATGATTGCTGCGGTGTGCGTATAATCCCCGTCGAGTGATTTGAGGGTCATTATGGAAAATTTGGACCGTGACGCCGGTACACAATGGCCAACTCTTGTGAATGTTGCGGGATCTTTAATGTCCGCACACGCCGTGTGCTTTAAATCTAGATTTAAAAACTAATTTCTTAACAAGTGCTTTTGTGTTTCGTTTGTTGACCTTCCCCCGCACCTCCGATTAACACGTGCGGTGCGAAAGAAGTTGAACGTGACGTATTTATTTTTGGTTTAATACACACCACAGAATTAATCAGGGCTGCCGCTGGATTCGAATTGTGAACCCTCTGCAACAAGAGGCCTTTCCGCTCAGCCAAGTCATCACCCTCAAAGAGGCAGTACCACGGCTTAATGATGTGCTTCTGGAGCTACGCACTTTTAAATCATCTAGATTGAAAAACGAATTTCTTTAGAACTGTTTGTGTTTAGTTTGTTGTCCTTCCCCGCACCTCAGACTAGCGCGGCTGGCGATGTACCGTGCGAAAGAAGTTCAACCTATTAAGTTCAACATTAATGGCCCTCAGCGAGGCGGTGCCAAGGCCTAGCAGCCCCCATTGGGGCGGTTCCATGGACGAACGGTAGCACGTCCATCGCTTGAGCAATTTCCCGAACATTATGAATGCGCGGCGAGCGAGCGAGGAGCAACAGTGACAATTCCGCACCCTCTGCTTCTGGTCCTCCGAGCGCACGTCCGAGCGCACGTTGGCCCACGGCACCTCGGGCGGCCACCACATGGGCCTGCACGTCTCCTTGCCCCAGCCCGGCTTCCCCGGCTCGTCGAGAACTTCAGCATCTCGGGATGAAGGCCCGCAGCTGGGCCTGCCCGACGACACGAGGGAACGTTAGCGGATGAGTAGATGCAACGACCAGGGTCCTTGTCATAACCGGTAACCGCAAGAAAAAACCTGTAACCCCGGTGAGTCGTGCTGTACAGACAGAAACATCGACAATAAACACGATGTGTTTAGGTGACTGAGAGAAGGGCGAGTTGCCACGGTGGGTCATGGCCAGCAGTGCGCTGGACTTGCAATCGAGAGGTCTTGATCCCACCTCCCACGCGGCAGATGAAGCAATAGTGCAAGCTTCAATCAAAATCCCACTGGAACTGGTAACCGATTCTGAAAACGGTGACCGGTCATCGTTTAACAATGACGAACGTGACACGTGGCGGCGCGGGTGATTTCACCACACGCGGAGGCGTGCTGCTCACAAACAGCAGGAAGGCACGACTCCCATCCATAAGCCTGCACCCAGGCCATGTGCCCAACACATTGCACATGCGATGCTCCCCGCCTTGTCTACAACACAATCAGCCTGAACCAGTGGTACAAACGAGATGGAAAAACTGATTCGGGGACCTTCAAGTGACCTCTGACCCACACACTGCCGGGTGCTGCACTTCCCGCATGCACCGTGTCACGTTTAGCGCCACCAAGGATGCGTTCCCGATTTTTATATTAATCTTAAAAATACGAAAATTGGGATAGAGAAAAAATGTTGTACGATCCCGATTTTGTGTTTGTTTTGGATTGAAGTGACGCCACATATTAGATCCCTTCCGAGGCATTTCCCGACGGCATCTGGTGACACGACCTTTGTGAGCACGAAGACGCCGTCACATTATTACATCACGCGATTCATCCAAGTGCTGCCCCTAGTGTTTTTGCACTCGCACACCTGTCCACCACCCGCCTCCCAGTTCCTGGTTTCCTCACCGATTTGGTGAAGACGCTCAGCTGCTCGGTCGTGTGATTGCGCCAGTGTTAGTGCCGCACCCTGTCACCCCGCCACCCCCACACTCCCAACTGACCTGCGTCATCTTGTCGACGGACACGGGGATGCCGTCGATGGTGAGGGCGGCAGCTCGGGTGGAGGTCGCTCTGCGTGGGCGCGTGCTCCGTCAGCGCCAGCTCTAGGTCGCTCAGCATCACGTTCTTGTACTTGCGCACCTGCCAAACGTCACGCACTCTGTTAGCCGGTCGCTCGGCCGATCTGTCTGTCTGTCAGTCAGTCGGTCAAATGATCAGACAGGCAGACACCCGCCGCCTAGACAACGACCTCAACACTCACAGAAATGCACATGAAATGCCGTTGTGGAACACGGTAACAAGACTCAACCGCATGCCAGGCAGCATAGGAGACTAGCGGAGGAAGAATTGGCTTGTAAGTCTATGGATCTCTGTGGGAACTTAGGGCCCATGTGAGTTAATCTATGGGACCCTGTGTGAGCCTATGGGCCCCTGTGTGAGTCAATGGGTGAGCCCATGTCTGTGTGAGCTCGTGTCCACCGCGAGCATTCTCCGACGGCACGAGTGGTTTAACACTCACTGTGCCCAGAAGCCTGCAGCTAGATTCTACAACCTAGACACCGATGCACAGTCGGGCAGCAAGACGGCCCATCGGTTGTGTTGGTCGATCGGCCAGACGCTCGGTCGGCCGGTGTTGTGCTGGCACGCAATGCGGCACTTACCACGTTCTCGAGTGGCGCGGCTCCAAAAACTTTGAAGACGGGGTTGGGTTTCGAGGGCGAGAGACAGAGGACCACGGCCTGCTGCCCACGCGCGTCGTGTACTCGTCAATCACGCTCCGAAGCTTCCTGCACGCACACACAACACACCAAGATCCTCTATAGCCACACACACACCACAAACGCAGATCCTCCCATAGCTACACACACACAACACACCAAGTCCTCTATAGCACACACACACCACAAACACAGATCCTCCCATAGCTACACACACACAACACACCAAGTCCTCTATAGCCACACACACACCACAAACCAGATCCTCCCATAGCTACACACATACAACACACCAAGTCCTCTATAGCCACACACACACACCACAAACACAGATCCTCCCATAGCTACACACAACACACACAACACACAAGTCCTCTATAGCCACACACCACAAACACAGATCCTCCATAGCACACACACACACAAGTCCTCTATAGCCACACACACACCACAAACACAGATCCTCCCATAGCACACACACACAACACACCAAGTCCTCTATAGCCACACACACACCACAAACCCAGATCCTCCCATAGCTACACACACACAACACACCAAGTCCTCTATAGCCACACACACACCACAAACCCAGATCCTCCCATAGCTATACACACACAACACACCAAGTCCTCTATAGCCACACACACACACCATAAACAGATCCCCCCATAGTCACATGCACACATCACAAACACAGATCTCTCCATAACAACTGCCATTCACAACGACGCTTGTGCCAGGCTATGTGCATGTTGAGGCCATGTGAAGTGTCGAACGCCCGCTGGCAGGAGGTCACGGGGCAGACCCAGGTGCCACGGGTCGACTGACTGAGATGACTGGCTGATGCACCACATGTGCCATCTACTGTGCCAACTGGCTGTGCTTTAGCCACCCGGCGCTCCGCTCGTTGTTGCGAGCGTCGCTCCTCCCCCATCCGTTGTTGTTGGAGGGCGACTGCCTCCAACTGCCCAGTAGCGTCCTTCACGAGCCTCCTCCACTGAGGCCGATCTTGACACCGCTGGTACCAGTCATCGGCAAGTCCACTCAGCTCCACATCCTCCTGTACCACATCACTCCATCTCTTTTCTAGCTCGTGACGTGCCTGTTCAGCCCCTTGATCCGGCCGAACAAAAGCTGTTTAGGCATGCGGTGGCTGGGCATGCGGGCTACATGATCCAGCCAACGCAGCCTTGCCTGCCGAGGAGCTCACTGATGGGACTTTGTCCAAATCTTTCAAGGATTTGTGAGCTCCTCACACAATCCAGCCTGGTTAAACCCAGGATGGATCGTAGGCAGGCCAGCCTAAATGTTTCTAACCGGTGAAGATGTTCCATGAGGGGGTCCACGTTTCGCAAGCGTAGAGGAGGAATGACCGTGGCCGAGAGGACCTGAAGCTTCGTGATGAGCAACAGAACATAGCCACACACACACCATGAACACAGATCCCCCACATAGCCACATACAATAAACACGCAGATCCCTCTACGACGACAACCGCCATTTGCTACCAAGTGGCGGTGACGTCACCGCGGCGCTTGTGCCAGGCTAGGTGCACTTTGAGGCCATGTGAAGTGTCAAAAGCTTGCCCCGGAGTTGTGTGTGGACCGACTCAGAAGACTGTCAGATGCACCAAGTGTGCTCTAAACTTGCTGCATTTTACACCACACTACACTACACCTACACACGACTGTACCCTCCTGTACTGTACAGCACTCTACATTAATTATAACACGCACCACAAACACAGATCACCTATAGCCACATAGGTGTATATTAATCCCGGCACTTTTTTCTACCACTTTTTTCCACCAAGCACCACGGTGGAAACACCAAAAAATATTAATACGTACGCACAAGCGCACACACACATATGATGAGAGTTAAGTGAGATGATGAGGAGGGTCCTAAGTGCGCCGAGGTGGTAGTTGAGTGTGATGGTGAGGAGATGAAGCCGTCCCCCACCCGTCTCACCGGAGTAGCCGCGTCTGTTGTCGCTTGCGGATCGAGGGGTTCGATTCGAAGATGTGCGGTCGCTTCCTCTTCTTCCCCGTCGCCACGGCCGCCGCCGCCGCCATCCCCACGGGTCCTGCCGGAGAAAGGAAGCGGCGTCCGTTAGCCGCCTTCCTTTAAATTGACGACGCGACTCAAGCGAGGCGGCCACGTGGCTCGTGAGCCGGAGAAGCGGAGCCGGCACCACCGAGATCCTCCGTGTGAATCCGGGCTTCAGCCGCCCGACCGGCGTTAGCCCGGTCCTCACGTCCAAGCGAGTCACCACGCTCATTATTTTGCTTTACACTCCTCGTTATCCGTGATCTATCCACTGATGGACGGAGGCATTCCCAGTCCGTTGCCATCGTTCACGATCAAATCCTGATGAATCACGATAAAATGAGTACCACTTAGTGGTGAAAGAAACAACAGCGCTTGTCCTACGGATACTCGCCTCTGCCATAAAAATGTGAAATTCCCAACACTGGCTCTGCAGGACCGTATAAAGAAGATGTGCACCACTGCCTCAACGCTCGACTGAGCGGCAGGATTTTTTGTTCTCTCTCCGTCTCTCACCGGCTGCGGCAAGGTGGGCCGTCACCTCGTCGGCCACCGTGGCGTTGAGGATGTCCGAGTCGTCGTAGGCGTTGTCGTCATCGCCCGACGACGGCGAGGAGTCGTCGCCCTCCAGCATCCCCTGGGAGAGGGGGCGGCGCACGCGGCCGCGATCGTCACGTCAGGCCGGACTCGCCCTCCCACACGGCTGCGGTCTTAGTTTATTAATTACTAAGCTCGGTCACGCAGGAAAGCCTCGCAGAGTCTCACAACACTGTTTGGCTGGCCATCGAACAAAGACGGTCAATGCATCGCGTGCTTTCGCATTCACTTATGCGGCCATCTGGAACGCTCTTCCTTCCAATAAAAGGAAGCCCCTGGAGTGATGCACTTTTAAATATCGATTGAAAACTCTCTAAAACTGCTTTTTGTATTTAGTTTGTTGTCCTTCCCCCGCACCTCCGATTAGCACGGTTGGCTACGTACGGTGCGAAAGAAGTTCAACATATATTCATGCATAAGTTTCGGGAGTGGGTGTTCGCAGCAAGGGGCGATGTTGCTGCTGTGTGCGACCCCAATGTGATTTGCAGGTAATTTTTCAGCACCGGCATGTTTTGGTCAATACGATTACATTGCTTGTTTTTATGGGAGGAAACCGGAACCTGGTGCCCGGGTCAGGATTCAAACCCACGTTTTTCTTGCTTTGAGGCACGAGTGTTCCAATGCACCGTCCTGCCGACCATTTGGCACAGGCCATCAAGGGCTCAAGGAAATGGTGACTTTGAAAAAATCCTTTCTGTATTATAGTGTTTGTTGCACTCGGGCCCATACCGAGAGGGCCTTGCCTAGAAAAAATGGCAGTTCACACGGTTCAAGGCCAATATTGACATTGAGATCTCTGTGTTAAATTGACCTACATTTTCTTGAAACCATTTATTAATAAAAGTAAACTCTGGACAGGTTTTAACCTTCTGGGTTTCAGCAGTCACACTTGTTAAATAAATGCTGCTGATTACCAGATGTTATTACAAACATGAGAAATAGTTGGTTTCAATGGTAACACAAAGATCCTCCAAATAGCCTCAACAGACCAATGGGGTAATCACTCTTAGTGAGCATCGATGAAGGCCGGAACGGCACACGTCATATGTATGTTGTGTTTCTTCGCACGTACGTAGCCAACCATACTAATTGGGGTGGTGTGGCCAGCACCAAGCACAGCCGCATAATATCTCACTGGTATTGGCTGCGAGCGGAAATTGAATTCGGGTCGCCGAGGTTGTACCGCAGTGTGCTAACCACTCTCCAAAAACTCTCCACTTTGTCCATGGTAACAACAACCGCCATTTGGCACCAAGTGATGGTGACCTCAACGGAGCGCTTGTGCCAGGCTAGGTGCACTTTGATGCCGTCACATGAATTGTGGAAGGCTCGTTGGGGGCAGTAGGTCACGGAACAGACCCAGGTGCCATGGCTTGACCGAGATCACCAGCAGATGCGCCACCTCTGCTCCCCAGTGCCGCCTCGCTGCGTTCTAGCCGGTTGGTGCTCCGCTCACTGTTTTGAGCGTCGCTTCTCCGCCCTCGTCGTTGCTGGTGGGCGGCTGCCACCAACTGCCCAGGATCCTCGCTGTGCTCCTTTCCTGGCACTGCCCGTAGCGTCCAGACGACACCCTCCACACGATAACACAACACACACCTGGGTGCCGTAGGGGTCGAGCGCGTGCCCCTGGGCTTGGGCGCCGCCGTCCCATCGTCGTCGTCGCCGGTGCCTCCCATGGCAGCGTGGTGGCCGTTGATGGTGACCAGCTCCCCACGCCCCCGTCCATCCGCGTCACCGTCCACTCCAGCACGTCCACCGCCCGCTGCTCGCACACGAAGCACAAAGATCCGCCCATGTAACCTCCGCAGACTGTTGGGACACGTGCTGTAGCGAGCGCCATGAAGGTGGGCACAGCACACGCGCGGTGGCGGTCAGCACCACACCAGACGCCTTTGTCTTTCCAGGGTTGATGTTTATATGCAGCAGGTATCATTTAAGACTGAGTGACCTGGGAGGCCCAACAACGGTTCACATATTCGTCACTGTTAGCCTTAACAGACTTTCGAGGAAGTGCTGTTCCCGAGCACCTATGAAGGACGGCACAAACCACAAGGGGGTCAGTGGCCAGCACCATGCCCACTGCCTTTGTCCTTTGTCTCCCAGTGGTGATGTTTACACACCACACCAGGTACTCATTTGAGGCCAAGTCGGCCTAGGGAGGCCCAGGACTGATTCAGATAATCGTCACTGGTGTTGGCCGCGAGGGGGAATCAAACTCAGGTCGTCAGGTTCGCTACACAACTGCTCCCCAAACACACAAACACATCCACCCACACATACACCCTATACATGCTGCTCTAAATGTCTTCTTTTATTTTTAAAGCATTTATGCATTCCATCCGTCTGTAAAGGGGGTCACGATGACGCTCTATAAACGCGGTCCAATTGAAACTTAGGAATTTCCGTTTTGTCGAGCGGCCTCAGTGATCAAATGGTTGCCCCAACTGGAGTTAAAACTGGGAACGGATGCCAACATGAGCACGCAGACAAATCGACACTTTCATCCACACTGGGACGGTATTGGTGCGTAATTGTCAAACCATTGACCCGTTCCATAAATGAGAAATATTTTCGAAAAACTACAGATTTAATTACCTTCCAAATGACCAACATGTATAATACATGGATGATTGTGAAAATATGGCTTACCAAACATGTGGACCTGCCCCCGTCAGTTGATATTCCTAAGTGGCATTGCGAGCAATACGATTAAAACACCCGGATAAGGCCTTTAGTACGGAATGTCTCTTTGTGGAGTTTGCAGGTCACAGATAATCTCGAGACGACAAACAGAGGATAATCTCTACAGCCGGGAATTACAGAGATGCGCATCATTCACAGACAAGTGCGTGACTCAAACAATGTGAACAATTTTTTTAATCACCAACTTCTTTTGCTATTTTTCTCCCGACCGTGCTCTCAGCGTTACATCGTGAGCCGACGAATACATTCAGATATCTCGCAAAGCAGTGCGCAACCCTTTGTGTTGGGAGAATGGCACTCGGAAGCAGATATCACAGAACTACCTCTGAGATCCCTTCTTCAAGTGACCTCTAACCCAGTGTAAGAGGCAGCACTTTCCTACCTACCCTGCAAATGAGAATAATATTCGTCTCATGGCTGACATTTGTAATTCTCAGACCTGGAATTTATCCCAATAAAATGCACAACCAAATTTAACGTGATGGGTTTTGTGTGTGTGTGTGTGTTGTTATTGGAGACCGGGCTGAGACCATTAACTCAAGAGGCTCGAGAACCTGGTTAAATCACGGGCGGCTGAAACCTGGATTCAAACTCAGGATCTCAGTAGAGCTGGCTCAGTTTCACCGACCTCTGAGCCATTCGCCCTCCTCATGCTGTGACAATTCTCGAAAAAACTCTTTGCTCAGCTCCTCTGCGAATGTTACACAACAGACCACGATAGCTAAACCGCGACACGTTTGAGCCGATTCGCCAACTAAACCAGACCGAGGCCGTCACGATTTAAAATTTATAGTTGCAATATTGTCCCGCAATACCAATGCTAAAACAAGTACAGTAGAACTTCTCACATCTGCCTCTCTGGGGACTGAGGTATAGGTGGATACGTAAACACCTGTAGAACACGGCAGTTAATGGACATAAAAAAAGCACAAACTGCTTTCAACTTGAGAAAAGGCTTCATGTTATTCAACCATGGCCGAGATTTGCAGTTCAATCCCCTAGCTGCCCTGGTTAATAACGCAGGTGAATTAAACAAACATAGGTGGCGTGTGCATCACAGTGGACGATAAAGATTCTGCGACATTATTCAAAGAGCCGGTCCTGTGTGCTGGTGTCACCGAGTAAAATGTTGTAAATTTATAACAAAGGACTTCATCTGAATAACCAATAACGTTATTCCCCTACTGACAGAATTGCCTACTTGCAGGCTTGTATTATCTTGTTCATGACAGGGAGTCCCCTCGGTTAAAATAAACAAACTATCGAATGGTTGAGATGAGAAGCAATGAGCTTTCAGATGCCGGGCACTTAAGCTAGCGCCACTATACATGCATATCCTTAACATTGGTACTTGACCAGCACGGAGTGCGAAAGGTGGGGAAGCATGAACATGGGAGCACTGGAAGATCAAGCCGTCAACGTGGCCGAAGTCATCGATGCCGCCACCACCACCGCACCTCCTCGCCACCAATGATCTCAACTCTCCACTAGATCCTGCAGCTGCTGCACAGCCGACACACGGCCTCGGAAGTTCTGCCCTCACAGTCTCTCACCATCTGCTCATAGACTCACACAGAGACCTACATCATCATACAGAAACCTATAGTTTCACGTAGAGACCAGCAGACACACAGTGAGCCCGTATACTCACACAGAGATCAATAGCGCTGCCCTAATTGTATCCCACCAACTACTCTTAGGTCTTCCCTTCCCAATGGACGCGGGACTCGTTGAGGGCACTCCAAATCTTGCCTCGGTAACATAGAAAGAACGGCAGAAAGATACAATGGATTTTCCTGCACTGCCATCTGCCGCCAACACACACGACGCTTCGCAGCAGCTCACAATGAATGACCTGATGTGTGTGCACGGTGGTCACCCAACCAAGCACCGTCCAGGCCCTGCTTAGCTTACGAGATCTGACGAGTTCGAGCACATTCCGGGAGATTTGGTTGCAGGCCTATGGCAAGTACGCGTCTATAGTGTTTGATGGAACCAGTGCTGCTGCTTTCCAATCATAAATCAGTACAGCCTGACGGGGAAGTGCTCACTGTACCAACCCTTGATATATGACCCCCGAGTCAAGATGATGGTGGCGTTAACCATGTCAAGAGAATTTCACTAATATTTTAGTGAATATGAGCTGTGCTGAACAAGATACATAGTAGGCTCTAACCCGAATCAAGAGTTACAATCGCCGTGCGAATATTGTACAGTGGATATCCTCATGCAAAAACAAAGAGTATACGACGTGAATGAACAAGTATCACACACACAATATGCTGACATGAACACTCAAAACATTGAAACAATGCGCAAAGAACAAACACGATTCATCTGAAGACAGAGAGACCCATTTAGCCTCACCAGGGTGTTGGGGCACGTCCTGTCAGCGTGTACCGTATTATTAAGACAGGCGATGATGTTGGTGTGGCCAGCACCACACCCGGCCGCTTTGTTTCCCTTGTGACGATGTTCACACACCGCACCAAGTGCTCATTAAAGGCTGAGTCGGCATACACACAAGACACGCATAAGCATATAAGCACACACATAAATACCAACGAACATGCATACACTGTACACACACACGGTACGCACATATACACGTTAAACACGACACACATCTATAGAGGACATGCAACAGGAAAATCCACATAGAATGCACATGCAGGTGTACATGTTGTCTTCTGTCAGTCCACTTCTGGCTGAGGGCCTGAACCACGTCGTGCGGGTTAATTAACCATACTTCACCACGCTGGTTGCTGTGTGTTGGTTGAGGCCTGCAACAATAACGTACTTTACTCATAGAGTAGCACCACACAGACGTACTGTGTCGATACCCCACGCAGCTAACTCAGAACATCTACCGTTGCGTACTGCTACTACCACTACGACCATCCACTGTTAACGTACCACACCAACACACAGCTACCGCAACTTTCCAAGACATCTTCTGCCTGAGCCAAACAAAACGCTGCTACTCACTCACCCGCCACACCGACATCCACCTCCAAGCCTTCCACTCCAAGTCCGGTATACAAACACGAACACTCCCTTGTACTCACTACGAGGGAGACCGACGATATTGAAGCGATGTCGCCTCCGGTCGTTCCGCCTCCCCAGCCGGCCCGAGCACCACCCAAGCGGGCAGAGCCGCCAGGCGAACCGAGGCTGTCCCGGCCCGGACTAGGCCCAACCTCGCAGTTGAACGAAGACCGCGGCCGACGCCGCGACGACTTTCCTTGATTAAAAAACGTCACAAGGCGACAGCCGATGTTGTCGAGTGGTCGTCTTCGTACCCTGCCCGCTTTTATTCGCTCGAGCGATGTTGAAAGTTGAACTGGGAGCAGCGAGGCTGCGGTGCTTCGGTGTAGGCCGCGGTGGATTGTGGCTTGAATCGCGAATTTCGCAAAACAAAAATGTTTGTTTGTTTCTGCGTCGGTTAACGGCCTCCTTGCTTACGCACGCCGCGACGCGCGTCTTGTCGATCCCGCTAAGCTCGTGCTGCTCGCGACAGTTCCACACATCGGAGATTGATTCTTTGTCAGCGACGAAATTTCGCCTCAAAGGAAAAACCTCGCGGCTCTCGGCGGGACGCGGGGGGGGGGCGGGGGGGGGACCCGCGGAGCGAGATTCGAGGAGGGGGGGGGGGGGTGGCTCGGATTCCCTAGCGCGGATACGCGATTCTCGCCTCGCTATTGGTCGACGCGCTCGGCACGTGACGCAAGTCGGCCAATAGGCTGGCGGCTGCGCGCCCAAGCGATGTGGGAAATGTACGAGGGCCGCCTAACGGACTTTAGTGTCAAACAGCGGTGGCGGTGGCGCCCTCGGCCCCAATTCGTTGTTTTTGGGATCGTGAATTCACCAAAGTTTGTTATTTAATCGCCACCGGCCGTAGAGGTTGAGTCGGCGGCGTAACGCCGTTGTCCCCCCTCACTGGTGACGCTTTCGCCGCCGACGAGACACCCGGCAGTGTTTACGAGAGCCGCCAGACGCGTTTGAAACCCATTTTGGGGAGGAGAGTGGGTTGTGGCAGGGGCACGATGATGATGATGGGGGTGGTGGTGATGATGATGGTGGTGGTGGTGATGAGGTGATGGTGGTGGTGGTGATGATGATGTGGTGGTGATGATGAGATGATGATGGTGGTGTGTGAGGGTGGTGGTGGGGGGTGGGGGGTGGTGTGGTGGGGTGGTGATGGGGTGGTGATGGTGGTGGTGATGGTGGTGGTGATGATGATGTGGTGATGATGGGGGGTGGGGTGGTGATGGTGGTGGTGATGATGATGGTGGTGGTGATGATGATGGTGTGATGATGATGGGGTGGTGGTGATGGTGGCGTTGTCTTCACTCTTTGTGTTTTGTTATTGTTGATTGTTCGGTGGCCGCACTAAAGGCCACTCAGGGCTATAACAATTACTCCGATTTCTAAGTGTTGTGGCTTGACTCTCCCAACACACAGGTGCGCTGTACTGGTGACGAATTGGACACGTTCTGTTTACGTGACAACCCTCACGAGTTGGTGGTGGCGGGTTTTAACGACACATTTATGCTATAACATTGACGCCGAGAGATGCCGGTTGCATAGATGAACTGTGAATGTCCATGCGCCACCCCCCCCCCTCAACATTGTAATGGACGTAACCCGTTTCGTCAATGGTCGGATTTCCCAATTAACTCCATTCAAGCCCTCCACCCGAATAAAGGAATGAACGCGCCGACGCACATCGACAGCGACAGAGCCTCGGATCTTGCGCCTGAGTTTACACCACGTGGCGGTGGTGGTGGTTGCGGTGGCGATGATACAGATGACGGTGATGCTGGCTCATTATCAGTTGTGTAATTACTGCGGGTTCGCGTGGATTGTTGGGTCGCGGAAATTAATGAACTGGGACGGTGGATAGGGGTGGGGGGCAGGCGCAAATGCGGTGACAGCAGCGACATTTAATTAACTCACCCTAATGCGATGGCTGGAACTGCTTCTCTTTGGCGAGGCGTGTGATGTTAGCTGGCATTGACGATGTTGCTACTCGCAACTGCTGCTCCAGGTTTATTTTAGTTGTTTTCATTCTATTTTATTTTTTTCCTACGTGACTTTACCGAAAAAACAAAGAGTATGAATCCTTGCAGTCACGAAAACTTCAAATCTAGAACCTTTTTTCTGCCAAGGGCCATTTGGATATTTATAACATCATTCAAACTTATAAACTTTAAAATTAGCCTGTTATATTTGGTCAAACTTTAATTAACTCACCCCTAATGCGATGGCTGGAACTGCTTCTCTTTGGCGAGGCGTGTGATGTTAGCTGGTATTGATGATGTTGCTACTCGCAACTGCTGCTCCAGGTTTGCTCCGAGATTTATTGAATTTCGAGTCCCGCCTGCGGTTGGCTTGGCAGGGCCAGAGCAAATGATTTCACGGGCCTTATACGGCCACGGGCAGGACATTCCCCACCCCTGAATATTCTAGAGGAACTGCACGTCTTTATACGCCAACGAGGTCACTGAGGTCTTCGGATCGTCTTATTCTAAGTACTCTCGGGTCAACGCTCACGTCCTGGGGTGACCGGGCTTTTGCCACTGTGCTATGGGACGCTGCTTTTCCTCTGCTCATAAGACGATCAATGCCGTTCTGGCCGTTTACCCTGTGGTTCAGTTTATTTCCTGCTTTCCATGCACGGCGCATTGGTATCTGTATCAGAATCGGAACCTTTATTTAGACTGCGGGAGGAATCCGATGAGCCATGAAGCTCTTTTTCACATGTCCAATACGGGTGGGTCAATGCGTTACAACAGCAAACAATGCGAAAACAACCGATTAGGAGTGCAACATTGAGAAAATGGTAAGCAAGTCAATAAATATGAATAAGTAATACGTTGAAATGCGTCTCACGAATGCAAATTATTATTTCATTTCCAATGCAACTTCCAGTACCGATGGGATGATGATGACCGTGATGATAATGACGTTGACATTGTGGCAACGGCTTGGGGGGGGAAGCTTTGTTCCAGCCCTGGATTGGTCAAGGCCTTCACACACCCGTCAACCCCTTATCAGTGCCCTACCTGATTACAGACCAATTCACACCTTAGTGGTCACCCCGTGTCCTTATAAATCTCAACGTTCTACAAAGTCCCATCACAAGGGAGAAACACAAACGAATAAAACGTTTTTGCCCGCATTGAAACGGCTGTACACCGTATGGACCTGAAAACTCAATTTCCCCGTGCAAGAATACGGGGTAAACCGTATGGGTTTGCATGTATGCTATATTTATGTATATCTACGGTTCTCTATGTATATCTATGAATCTCTGTGGCTCTCTATGGATCTATATGGGTCTGTCTATAATAATACCCGTCACCCCCTTATCGGTGCCTATCTTATTACAGACCGATTCAGACCTTATTGGTCACCCTTATACATCTCAACGTTCATCCTACAAAGTCCCATCACAAGGGAGAAACACAAATACACAATTTTTTGCCCGTATTGAAACGGCTGGACGCCGTATGGACGTGAAACCCAATTTCCCTGTAAAAGAATGCGGGGTAAACCGTCTGGTTGACAGCTACGCGTTGCTGATGATGGTTCTTTGCAATTACGCTGAAGACAGAGAGAGGAGCACATGGCTCAGGGAACCAAACTCACAGGTGGTCATCGCATTGATTGACAATGAAGAAAGTTAATCCGGACACATCGTGGCTGTACGAGAAGATTGAGTTTGAGTTCACTTGATTTAAATTTCGATTTAAAGCTTTCGTGACTGCAGGGATTCATCTTCTTGGTTCTTTCGGTAAAGTATGTAGAAGGGAAATAATAAAAATAAAACATAATAAAATAATTCTCACGACGTTTCGGCCACAACGCAAGCAGCCGTCCTCAGGTGAAGACCAGGTCTGTCGGGGAGACAGCGTTTTTATTTCTCTTCTACGTGACTTTACCGAAAGAACCAAGAAGATTCACTTGATTTGTTATACGGATGGTCTAGTTTAGTCAATTGCCGTGATGTGTGAGCGTGGCAATAACAAACGAAAGACAAAAAAACATCAATTCAGTATTGGCGGACGAACTGTAAGCGAGTTTTTATTTTACCAGGTAAGGCCCACATTTGCACGTTTTACCACACGCGTATGTGCTTAATGCAGACTTGATGCCTTGTTATAGGTGTCATTTGGTGTTTGAACATCTTATCTCAACACATGCATTCTTTAACAAGTAGCCTTTCGCGACCAATATCCATAATGGAGCTTCTGCTGGCTGTCGCCTGATGATGCTAGCTGTAATTACTGGCGAAACGTCGTACTCGAATTGTAAATGTTGTGGATTTAATCCCCAACACACCGGTGTGCTGTACTAGTAACGAATTGGCACGTTCTGCTTACGTGACAAGCCTTACTAATTGGCTGTGTCGGTGGCGGCGGGTTTAACGACACATATTTACGCGATCTCACCCAAGAACCTCTATTATGGACCTGTGTTCTTGCCGGAAAGGGTAAATCCTGTTCTATTTTAAATCCTTTATATTAAGTTCACTTGCTTGCTTTCTTGCGCGCTTACGACCGTGCAAATCTTTCGGTCGTTTTTTTACCCACTTCCCGTGATCCAATAGAGCTGACATTTTGCACACAGACTCGTGCGTGACAATTTTCGTGAAATTTTTTTCCAAAATTTTACACTTTTTAGGAAAATAAATTATATGTCATTACCAATTGCTTAATGGTGGCAAGCAATCGTCTGACCCATAGTGGCAGCCATCTCAAGCCAGAGGACGAGAGGACTCTAGCCGCCACGCATATAAAGGATTTATAGTGAAAAACTTTGTTTTTACGGGTTATTTTTTTTTCCATCAATTTGATACCGGCAGAACAAAAAAAGGTCCCATCACATTTTACTTGTTGAAGCTCACCACAAGGACAGATTTGCAAGTAAGAGTTCCGTGGCCACACCCTGATGGTGGTTGTCGCAAGATCACAAAGCTTGTTGTTGCTGTGTGTGTCGAAGGATAAGAAGGTGGAGTCGAGGGTGACCCAGAGGGAACTTGATGTGGTTGTAGAATTGGACAGCGGAGCCAGCGATGAATCTGCTGGAGGGAGGCGCTGATGTGGAAGAGAGTGCCTGCAGCAGGCGATCAGCAACGCCTTCGAATTTGGAATTGTTTCTGTGACATGAGAATTTGGTCCTGGGTCAATGGGGATTGTTTGATCAGCGCGGTTTGGTTAAAGTGGGTTGGCCACAGCATGGACGGGTTGTGCTTTTTCTGTAGGATTTTATTTTACGTATGTGATGTTTAGATTTGTGTACAATAATTTTAGGTGTATCTTGTAATTATATTGTTGCGGTGAACCCAAATCAAGAGCCGATGGCTCACGGGTAAATCCTAATAAATGAACTGAACTGACATCACGAGCGATCACTAATCACTCGCCACTGATGTTAGCCGGGACTCGAACCCCTGGTGGAACGGCAGGCGGCGCTGTCGCACTTTTTTCCCCACGATATGTTCAATTATTCGACATTACATTTTCACTGTATGACGATTACACGGCGTAATTAGTCTGTTAACTTTGCAAAAAAAATATATATTTTAAAAATAAATTAATTATTTATTTTATACCTACCAAAGAGTATACATTTAAAAAATAAATATTTTATTNAAAAAATAAATTAAAAATTAATAAATANTAACATTTTAAAAAATAAATTAACTTTATTTATTTTATTTTTTAAATAAAAAATAACATNTTTCTTTTTTTTTACCTACGTGACTTTACCGAAAAAAAGTCACGAAAACTTCAAATCTAGAATTTGCCAATGTATTTCACATTATTGTCGTCTCGTCTTTGTGCGTTACTGGATTTATCAAAGATTTGAATTCAAAGAACTGAACTGCAGTTCACTCAGCATAAGCCTGCTGCCGCCACGACGAGCTGAGTTGTTGATGCCGCTGCTGACCATTGAATCAGAATATTTATTCATACTAGAGAAATCCGATGAGCTTCAAAGCGTTTTTTCACAGACGTTATGGCGTGTCATCAATGTACTGCAATCGAATCAAAATAAAACACTCAACAATTTCGCCAATAACACTGTGTGGCCTTACAAGGAAACAAAAAGACGACGTTTCGTGCAATGCCCCTTCTTCGTGCTCTATGAAGGGCCATTGCCCGGGACGTTGAGTTTTGCGTGATTTGTGCTCCCCTTACCAACACAGCAGCAGCAGCATTAAGTCGATGCGATTACTGTAATCGCTTCGATAGAATCGATCAGAGCTATAATCGACATACTCCCAACAGAAAACAATGGAACACAATCGAATCCAAACAAAGTCTAAAGGAATCGAATCGGATCTGCGCTGGGCGCAGGGTGACAAGTTGAGGGGGTGCATAGCCGGAAGTCACGTGCTCAACTCCCGCGCGCGTCACCGCGTGTTGTGGTCATCCCGCCCTACGATTGGCCGGCCTCCCGGAGGTGACGTCACGCCGCCACCGCCCCCACATGAGGTGACGTCACGCGAACTTGACTGCCGGGTGACCTCACTCGACCACCGTCCCACAGCGTGACGTCACGAGTCCTTTACTCTCTGGATGACGTCACGCAGGAAACCGTCTCCACAGGCTGACGACGCGCGCTCTCACTGCGTAAATGACCTCACGCGGCCCTTCTTCCGTCGTTACGTCATAGGTCTTACTCCCGCAGGATGACGTCACACAGCTTTTTCTGGGGGAAACGTCATAGGTCTTACTCCTGCGAGATGACGTCACGCCCCCTTATTTCTCGTGGAGACAACGTCATACGGGCTTACTCCCGCAGTTTGACGTCACGCCCCCATATTCTCAGCTGTAACGTCACGCGGGCCGACTCGTGCGGTGACGTCACGCGGCTCCTTATTTCGGCAGAAACGTCACGCGGGCCTACTCGTGTGGTGACGTCACGCGGCTCCTTACTCTCGGCAGAAACGTCACGCGGGCCTACTCGTGTGGTGACGTCACGCGGCCCAGTTTTTCCTGTGGTCAACGTCACGCCCTCTCCCCCCCCACCGATTGACGTCACGTCACCCGCCCCTCCCCCCCCGGGTTGTTGTTGTTGTCAGTGGGAGGAGGGCTCTGAGCTCGCTGCCAAGGCGCTCTCTCTCTTATTCCTCGTCGTCTTCGCCATCGATAAATATCCCCATTTTTAGTTTAACACAACCCTCTCGTCGTACATTTGCTTTTAATTTAAGGAGGTTGTTTTTTGGTGGGAAAAATAATTGGAATTGTTTTTAGTAGAAAAAAAATATCTCGGTATTTTTTTTCTCGTGTCGATTACATAGATTTTGTTTTACATGTCAATTCGCTTGTGGGTGATTAGTAGCAGTTGTTGTCGTCGTCCTCGTCCGGGGCTCGGTGTTTATCGCGGAGAATCGAGACGCGGACGCTGAGGCTGCCACCAAAGGAGTCCTCCATGAGAGTGAGTGGTGCTGGGGGTGGTGGTCGTCTTTGTGTGCACGGGCAATGATTGCCTGTGGTTGTTGTTGTTGTGATGTTGTTGTGGTGTGGTTGTGGTGTTGTTGTAGTTGTGGTGTTGTGTGTGATGTGAAAGTGTGGTGTTGGTCTTTGTGTGCGCGGGCAATGATTGCCTGTGCCGTCGTGTTAAAGTGGTTGTTGTGGTGGTGTTGTTGTGTGGTTGTGGTGTTGGTCTTTGTGTGCACGGGCAATGATTGCCTGTGCTAAAGTGGTTGTTGTTGTGGTGTTGTGGTGTTGTGTGTGATGTGTAATTATGGTGTTGGTCTTTGTGTGCACGGGCAATGAATTCCAGTGGTTGTTGTTGCAGGTGTTGTTGTTGTGTTGTTGTGTTGTGTGTGATGTGAAAGTGTGGTGTTGGTCTTTGTGTGTTAATGTGCTGTTGTGTGTTGCTGTTATTGTGGTTGTTGTTGTGTTGTGTGTGATGTCAAAGTGTGGTGTTGGTCTTTGTGTGCACGGGCAATGATTGCCTGTGCCGTCGTGTTAAAGTGGTTGTTGTGGTGGTGGTGTTGTGTTGTTGTTGTGGTGTTGTGTGTGATGTGAGAGTGTGGTGTTGGTCTTTGTGTGCACGGGCAATGATTGCCTGTGCCGTCTTGCTAAAGTGGTTGTTGTTGTGGTGTTGTGGTGTTGTGTGTGATGTGAAAGTGTGGTGTTGGTCATTGTATGTTAATGTGCTGTTGTGTGCTGTTGTGTGGTTGTTGTTGTTGTGGTGTTGTGTGTATGTGAAAGTGTGGTGTGTTGCTGTGTTATTGTGGTTGTTGTTGTGTTTGTTGATGTTGTGGTGTTNGTNTTTGTGTGACGTGATTGTGTGGTGTGTTAAGTNGTTGTTGTGTGGTGTTGTGTGTTGTGTGTGTGTGAGAGTGTGGTGTTGGTTTGTGTGCACGGGCAAGATTGCGTGCCGTCTTGCTAAAGTGTTGTTGTTGTTGTGGTGTTGTGGTGTTGTGTGTGATGTTAAAGTGTGGTGTTGGTCATTGTATTTAAGTGCTGTTGTGTGTTGCTGTACTATTGTGTTGTGTTGTTGTTGTGTGGTGTTTGTGTGTGGAAAGTGTGGTGTGTTGCTGTTATTGTGCGGTTTTTGTGGTTCTTGTCCTATTGTGTCCGTTGTTTTTTGTTCATGAGTGGGTTGTCGCGTTGTATAAATATTGTGTCGTTCCTAGCAGCCAGTAGGTTTGTCGTCGTGATTGTTCTTCAACTCCGGAGAGTAAATATTTACAATTTTTTTATTGTTGTGTTTTTTGTGGTTTGTGTGGCGTTGGTTGTTGTTAGTGTGTTGGTTGTTGTGGTTGTGCTATTGTGTGGCGTTGGTTGTTGTTAGTGTGTTGGTTGTTGTGGTTGTGCTATTGTGTGGCGTTGGTTGTTGTGGTTGTTGTGCTGTTGTGTGGCGTTGGTTGTTGTTAGTGTGTTGGTTGTTGTGGTTGTTGTGCTATTGTGTGTTGGTTGTTGNTGGTTGTTGTGGTTGTTGTGCTATTGTGTGGCGTTGGTTGTTGTTAGTGTGTTGGTTGTTGTGGTTGTGCTATTGTGTGGCGTTGGTTGTTGTTGGTTGTTGTGGTTGTTGTGCTATTGTGTGGCGTTGGTTGTTAGTGTGTTGGTTGTTGTGCTATTGTGGCGTTGTGTTGTTTTGTGGTTGTTGTGGTTGTTGTTGTGCTATTGTGGCGTTGGTTGTTGTGTTGGTTGTTGTTGTTGTGCTATTGTGTGGCGTCGGTTGTATATGTGCGTGGTTTGTGTGTGCGCTATTGTGTGTGGTGTAGGTTGTGTATATAAGTCATAATAAGCCTACGTGTTAAACTGTATATATCATACTTGTAGGTGCTAGCTGGCAACACCTATCCCAACATTCCGTGTAGGCTACACAGGGGAGCGTTGTCTTTGTGGGCGTGTGATGGTTATTGTGTTTTTGTATTTTTGTGTATCCCTTGATTGTTGTGTTTGGTGTGTGTCTTATGTATGTGGGTTGTTGTTGTTGTGTTGCATTGTGTTTTTGCATGAGCTATTTACCTTAGTTCTTTGTGTCAGTCTGTTATCGTGTCTATCGTGTTGGTCATTGTTCGTGTTGTGTCGCGTGTGTGTCTATTGTGTTTATTGGCCAGTGTGCACTGATTTAAACTCCTATAACCACCACCGCGCCATTAACAAAGATAATACGATGAGCACCATCACCCACCATCTCCACCATCACCAACATCACCAACATCACCCATCAAGAGTAAACATCACCAACCAAAATCCACCCATCAACATCACCATCACTTGCCTAAAGCTCAACAAAATGCCCACCGTATGTAATACGACTGCGAGCAACGCTCCTACCACCACCACCACCAGTTAGTTTCGTGACCACTCAAGCGGTGGTTGTGATTGTCGTGTGAAGGGGGTTGTGGCCTTATGCTGGGGCACGGATGGACCTGGTCCCGCACGGTAACGTGCGCACGTGCGGACAAAGGCGATGTAGGGGGGTGGGGTACGTCTTTGCGATTGTAAACAAAATGGAGCGCGGAGTTTATTTTCATTATATATTTCTCAAGAGTAGTGTGGGTGGAGCGGTGGCGCAGTGATTAGTGCCCCCGTGTGTGCGTTCACGGCCGTGATGATGAACCCACCGCAACCTTGTCGGCTCACATGAGTGGCGAGTGACACGTTCGAACCAGGGGGGGCCTGCTGCTTGCCCCCCCCCCCCCACTCTCCCACTATCTTCACCCTTGCACTGACCAGCGTGGTGAAGTATGGTCAAAAAACTCCCACGCCTCTGATACAGCGTGGGTGGAGGGTTTTTTGTTGACTTTATCAAGCGGTGCAATGCACAACAGGGGAGGCTGTACAATGGCAAATTCTTCACTGGCTCTGAGATCAAGGCAGCTTTTGAGGAGGGTCCTGCTACTGCAAATGGCTCCGTGTGTTTCAGAAAGCCCCGTCAGGCATCCAAGGGGGGCGGGGGGTAAACAAAAAAAAACACTCAAATGTCCGCACAGATGGGGTGCACAATGCCCCGAACGGCGCCACTGCATGACCACCGATTGGCACGAGTTGGCTTACGTACGGTGCGATAGAAGTGCAACTAATGTAACGTTGTAAAATATTGCCGACAAACCAATGTTTTTACCGTCTGAAAGTAGCTTGGCAAATAGCTATACAAGCAAGTTACGTGTGTGTGTATGTGTGTATGTTGCGTCTACATTTGCGGGTAATAATGGTGCTGGTGTACATTGCACATCAGAATCTTTATTGAAACTGGAGGGGAAATCCGATTCGCCATGAAGCTATTCTTGACACGTCCAGTATGGGACGGGTTAGCAAGTTACAACATCAACAACAACAAACAATATAAACAACACGATAGGAGTGCGAAACTAGAGAAAATGTGAGCAAGTCACGAAAAGCAAAGAAATGAGAAATAAAGTAGAAACGGTACAGTAAATACAATTCTGTGGGTCAGAAGGTGCAAGTGATGCAAGTTGAAGGAAATAGATAAAGAGGAAGGCAGAAGATGAGGTGGCGATGTGGTGCGGTTGAACATGGTGGTGGCCAGAGGAGTGGAAAGAAAGATGGGACAGTGACAGGGCTACGTGGATGAGGTTGGCAATGACGGTGGAACACTGCACATGAGTGGGGCAAACGCGTGGAAGAAGGAGGATGAGTACAGTAAAAACAAAGTGCATGAGTACATTCTTGCCGATTTTTCAACACTAAAAATGCAAGCGAGAGCAAGGCCAGCAAAACGACAAGGCTTAGATCTCGATTTGAAGCTTTCGTGACTGCAGGGATTCATATTCTTGGTTCTTTCGGTAAAGTCACGTAGAAGGGAAATAAAAAATTAACAAAAATAAAACATAAAATAACACTAACAAGTCTTCTTGGTTCTTTCGGTAAAGTCACGTAGAAGGGAAATAATAAAATAATAAAATAAAACATAATAAAATAATTGTCACGACGTTTCGGCCACAACACAAGCAGCCGTCCTCAGGTCAAGAACAGGTCATTCGGACGCTGTCTTTCCGACAGACCTGCTCTTCACCTGAGGACGGCTGCTTGCGTTGTGGCCGAAACGTCGTGAGAATCATTTTATTATGTTTTATTTTTATTATTTTATTATTTCCCTTCTACGTGACTTTACCGAAAGAACCAAGAAGATGAATCCCTGCAGTCACGAAAGCTTTAAATCGAAACACTAACAAGTCTTAGACTACACCAAGAATAACAACAACAACAACAACAACGATACCACCCTCAATAAAATTGCACGTTTAAAATGTCGCTCTCGGGACGCGATAAATGGAAGGAAGCGATGAAGGCCTTCACAGAGAACGCAAGGAGATCGGTGCCAAGAAAAGATGGTGGCGCACTTCTTTGAGCAAATTGGCACGAGGCAAGCGGGACGTGGAGACAAATTACGAAATGTGCAGTGGACACCTACGGGTTAATTCTAGATTTGAAGCTTTCATTTGTTTTATTTTTTGCCTACGTGACTTTACCGAAAAAATCAAAGAGTATGAACCTACGGGTGGTATGCCCATGCATGGATCGTGATGATGATGTTAACATGGGTGAAGGATCAGAGTTACTAAATCACGCTTTGAAAATGTGGCTGTATGCAGCAGCAAATCTTCAGGATATTTTTTAAAGGAATATTTACAATGTTAATGGAGGGAAGCAAGCTTGTTCCAATAAGTTGGAGTTGCAATGGCAAAGGCTTTGTCGTCACCCAACTCTTGTTCTAATCATAACGTCGGTGAGTCATTTTACCCAGGAAGCCAGAAAGTGAGTCTGTTTTAAAGAGAGTCTTGCCTTGAGTCATACCTTATCTCTAGAGTCCGTACACAAACATAATATGTGCTGCTAAGTTTACATAATTGATTTAACAGTTTGAGGACATTTCTAGGTAGCCGAATAGCACAATGTCATGGGTCTATACCAGTGACATAGTCTATACCAGTAACAAGACCTCTAGTAGTCTTATGGTCTATAACAGTAACAAGGCCTCTAGTAGTGTTATGGTCTATAACAGTGTCAAGGCCTCTAGTAGTGTTATGGTCTATAACAGCAACAAGGCCTCTAGTAGTGTTATGGTCTATAGCAGTAACAAGACCTCTAGTAGTGTTATGGTCTATAACATTGTCAAGGCCTCTAGTAGTGTTATGGTCTATAACAGTGTCAAGGCCTCTAGTAGTGTTATGGTCTATAACATTGTCAAGGCCTCTAGTAGTGTTATGGTCTATAACAGTAACAAGGCCTCTAGTAGTGTTATGGTCTATAGCAGTAACAAGACCTCTAGTAGTGTTATGGTCTATAACATTGTCAAGGCCTCTAGTAGTGTTATGGTCTATAACAGTGTCAAGGCCTCTAGTAGTGTTATGGTCTATAGCAGTAACAAGACCTCTAGTAGTGTTATGGTCTATAACATTGTCAAGGCCTCTAGTAGTGTTATGGTCTATAACAGTAACAAGGCCTCTAGTAGTGTTATGGTCTATAACAGTGTCAAGGCCTCTAGTAGTGTTATGGTCTATAACAGTGACAAGGCCTCTAGTAGTGTTATGGTCTATAACAGTAACAAGGCCTCTAGTAGTGTTATGGTCTATAACAGTGTCAAGGCCTCTAGTAGTGTTATTGTCTATAACAGTGACAAGGCCTCTAGTAGTGTTATGGTCTATAACAGTAACAAGGCCTCTAGTAGTGTTATTGTCTATAACATTGTCAAGGCCTCTAGTAGTGTTATGGTCTATAACAGTAACAAGGCCTCTAGTAGTGTTATGGTCTATAACAGTGACAAGGCCTCTAGTAGTGTTATTGTCTATAACAGTGACAAGGCCTCTAGTAGTGTTATGGTCTATAACAGTGACAAGGCCTCTAGTAGTGTTATTGTCTATAACAGTAACAAGGCCTCTAGTAGTGTTATTGTCTATAACATTGTCAAGGCCTCTAGTAGTGTTATGGTCTATAACAGTAACAAGGCCTCTAGTAGTGTTATGGTCTATAACAGTGTCAAGGCCTCTAGTAGTGTTATTGTCTATAACAGTGACAAGGCCTCTAGTAGTGTTATGGTCTATAACAGTGTCAAGGCCTCTAGTAGTGTTATAGTCTATAACAGTAACAAGGCCTCTCGTAGTGTTATGGTCTATAGCAATAACAAGGCCTCTAGTAGTGACATGATCTGGAGATGTGACATGGTCGATAGCAGCGACGTTCTCTATAAAATGCACAACACAAAAGAATCAGTCGCTTCGTGGAGTATATTGGAAGACCATAAATAAGCAGACTACATCTTCACATATCGGCCCCTCCACGTAAGAATATTTATATATTTTTTAACACATCCCATCAATCACGGCATTCTGGGAGGGCATCTTTTCAGCATTTGTTGAACACGAGCAAAGTGAACCGGTTTGACATTCAATGTCTCATCAGCAGAGTCGAGGTTTGCTTACGCAAATTGCCGTGTTATGGTTTTATAGTGGTGTAATGGTGTACAGTGGTGTTATTGTATGTCATTTAATTATTTTGTGTATTGGGGTGTGATAGTGTTATTGTGTGTCGTGGTTTTATGGGGTGTGGTGGTGTTATTGTGTGTGGTGGTATTGTGTGGTGGTGTTATGTTGTGTGGTGGTGCTATGGTGTATTGTTGTGGTATGTAGTGTTGTTATGGTGTATTTATTGTGGGGTGTGGGTGGTGTGATTGTGTGTGGTGGTGTTCTGGGTTGTGTTATGTCGTGTAGTAATGTGGTGGTGCTATGGTGTATTGTTGTGGTATGTGGTGGTGGTGTTGTGGTGTATTTATTGTGGGGTGTGGGTGGTGTGATTGTGTGTGGTGGTGTTCTGGGTTGTGTTATGGTGTTTAGTAATGTGTGGTGGTGCTATGGTGTATTGTTGTGGTATGTGGTGGTGTTGTGGTGTATTTATTGTGGGGTGTGGTTGTGTGATTGTGTGTGGTGGTGTTCTGGGTTGTGTTATGTCGTGTAGTAATGTGGTGGTGCTATGGTGTATTGTTGTGGTATGTGGTGGTGTTGTGTATTTATTGTGGTGTGTGGTGTGTGGTGGTGTTATCACCACCGCCGGTCTATAGTGCAGGACAATAGTCCCGCGATTCGCCTCTTTAAGTGCCCCTAGTCAGCTGTCTTTATTATATCTTTGCAAATATGTGACTGCACTCACACAAAGACAGGGGAGGTGGGTGTGTGTGTGGTGGGGGGTGGAGGAGACATGAAGGTATCCACGCTTAGGCCCACCACCCACCCATCTCAGAAGAGAGAGACAGCTCTGCCCCCCCGCTTCACCCCTCCCCAACAGCACTTGACCTATGGCTGCGGGCACTGGCAGCTGGTAGGGGTCTTTGTGTGTCGGTACAGTGGCGTGTTTGTGTATGAATGTGTCTTTGTGTATCGGCGTGCGCGTGCACATATTGTAGCAGTACAGCAGGCTGCGCTGCGAACCCGGCGACCCGAGTTCGATTCCCGCTCACGGCCAACACCGGTGACGATCATCTGAGCCGGTTCTGGGACTCCCCTAGGTCGGCTCGGTCTGTAGTGTATAAACATCGCCGCCGGAGAGACAAAAGCGGCCGGGGCGTGGTTCTGGCCACACCATGTCTTGTGCGCTGTGGTGGCCTTAATAGCTACTCGCTAGCAACATGAACGGGAATGAATCTCAGGTCGACGGGTTTGTCGTGCAATGTGCTAACCTCTTCACCACACGAGTGCGTGTTCACATGCGTGCGTACACGTGCCCGTGTTGACATGAGTGCGTACACGTGTCTGTGTGTTGACATGAGTGCGTACACGTGTCTGTGTGTTGACAAGCATGTTGTGTACGTGCCCGCGTGTGCAGATGAAGTCCGAGATTGGCAGTGCGGTGGAGTTCATCGCGGGTTTGCTCAAGTCAGCTGGCTGCTCCCACTCGCAGGTCGCGACTTTCATTACATCACTGGAGTCGATGCTGGCAGGTACGTGCGCTCTGGGGTGTGGGCGGTGTGGGCGGTGTGGGTTGTATTGGTGGTGTTGGTGTTGCAATGTTATAGTACAGGTGGTATAGGCTGTGCAGGTGGGGTTGGTGATACCGATTGTGTAGAGGGACGGGACTGGAGAAGAAGGCCTAGAAGGGGGACAAGGAAAGGATGATAGATAGGCGAGTGGGAGGAAGGGTGGACAACACCACTTGTTCGTGTCCACCACAATCCAGTGGTCCTGCAGAATAAAAACCCAGATTTTGGCATCATAGCACGAGTCAGACATTTGAGACATTGACTGATCCACGAATATCATCATCAGGCAAGGATTGTTCACTCCTCCGGTTGTAGCTCCGTCGTTCACCACCGCCACGGGCCCTCATCCCTCGTGAGACTTGACCGTAGTTTATTCATCCACGAAGGCCTCGCCGCATCTCAAAGACTATTTTTTCAGTAGCGTCCCACGTAACCATGTTTGGCCGCCTGCTTTCGAGTCGAGTTGTTTTACACCGCGGAAGCCGGGGAAAACCCTCCACACATGTGAGAGGATAACAAAGATCCACACGCAGGGACTCGCGTATCGGCTCGTTGTGCCGCCCATCTCCCGGCCACGACCCCAGAGCTCGGCGAGTTTGGGAGTTTTCACGCAAACTCTGCTTGGTGCACCAACCTTTGCATTGCAGGCACGCACAGCCTCCACGCTCACTGTAACCAAGCAGTAAATGTCGCGTGATGAGCGGGGTCACCCAGGTGTGTCGTGCAGAACACCTGGTGGAGCTCAGTGGGACGGCCCTTTGGCTCACCTTGTCGATGTTCCCTTCGTGCCGCACGCGCCTGCAACTCGTTTTGTTTATTGCAATTTTCACCGGGAATTCCCTCGAGATTTTGACCCCTTGTTAGGGGTGCTGATAGACACACGGCAAACACGCACTGACACGTGTACACACATTCTCCGTCCATAAACTCGTCGCACTTTGAACGCTCTGAGTTCTAAGAGCAATTAGTCCACACGCGTCACAGAAATTTATTTTCTTCAGCCTGATTCATGCTCGTGCCGTTATTTTTTTTCTGCTGTAACGCAGTTGCTTCTGACGCGATTTATGCTGGCTCCATCGGTGCACGCTGCTTTAGTCGATTGCTTTAGGTCACGCTGGTGACCCACCCTGGGTCGCCACCTTGTCAATGCCGCCGCGTGGTTGCGGTTTTTATTTGTATTTGTTATTTTATAAAACGACGGCGTCCTCGTTCGTGCGAACTTGCATCGCGCAAGCCGCCGAACAGCCCACAGACGAGCCGGGAGGACGCAGCGTGGCGGTGCGCTACGCCAACATTTTCCAAAGCTCCACAGTCCTCTCCATATGTAAGATGACAGACCAATTCTAGATTTGAAGCTTTCGTGACTGCAAGGATTCATACTCTTAGTTCTTTCGGTAAATTCACGTAGGTAAAAAATGAAATTAAAATTAATAAAAATAAAACAATAAAATCACGACGTTTCGGAGGCAACACAAGTCTCCGTCATCAGGTGGGACCGTCACAGCCAGATTTGCTGCACTTGATGCATTGTTTTANTTTTTATTAATTTTAATTAATTTTTTACCTACGTGACTTTACCGAAAGAACTAAGAGTATGACAGACCAAACCCGGACATATTTCCCAAGGCGGCCTAGGCCTAATCACTCTCATAGCGTTTCAACACAGCAATACCGTTAACAGATCCAGGCCAAATTCAATCCCTGCCAGCCCGCACGCAGGTGCAGACTGTCTGTGCGTGAAAACCGGGCAGGTGGTTAGATACCCCTAGAGGCAGATGACGACTCGTTGTCGTTAGCTGGTTTACACAACGTCAACTTGACCCTGATGGAGGAATAATGTGAACCGGTTCTCACCGGGTTCCTGACTTCATGAATCTCGGTGGTATTGAATAGACGGCGTGACACCGCACCTCACCGCGCTCTCTCGCTTTCACGAGTGGTAATAACTAACATCAGTGTCGTAGAGGTTTGTAGAGGTTTGCAATGCCCGTGTGTTACGCACGTGTCCGTCGGCACGTGTGTATGGGGTTGTTCCATCCCAAGGGAGGCTGCAGGTGAAATATTGTAATGAATAAGTAATTAATAACATCGTAATAGTAAAAATAGATGTTCATGACAATATTTAAAACCAGTCCCTCCATCAAATATAACACATTCTTGCGGAGGGAGCTGGTAGGAACGTTGGGTTGCTCGGTCAATGACCAGGGTCAACGGCGGCGTGGTGTATTCCGCAAATATGGCCGACTGAGGGCGGGCACAAGCCAGCGTGAGTAGGTTAAACGTTGAGTTCTATAAGGGCACCACGGGTGACCAGCCCCTACCCACCCAGCCCCACCCTTCCCACCCCCACCCAGCCCCACCCTCCCCACACAGCCCACCCTCCCACCCAGCTCCTCCCCACCCTCCCTACCCAGCCCACCCTCCCACCCAGCCCCACCCCTCCCCTCTCCACCCAGCCCCACCCCTCCCATTTTTGATGCACGACGGACGGACAGGATAATCCCCTGTGGGCTGGTGTAACCAGGAGGTTCCTACCAGTTTAAGTATTTTACACATCCCATTAGCCACACGGCCTAGGAGTGCATCATTCCAGACACACAGGTTCAACACGAGCAAATTCTCAATCGGCTTTGACATTCGCTGTCTCATCAGTAGTCAGGCCCGCTTGAACTAATGCTGGTGAACAGATGTTAACTGGCGAGGACCCTTTGTTTGACATGGGTCCTAGTTGGTGACACAAAGCTGTGCAACACGGCATAATCATTAGCATCGTTGTGGAGAATGCGAGTTGTGTTGTTCATGCATTTCAAACGGCTGTCTCAATTGGTTACAGAATCCTTTTTCAACTTTTTATTTTACCAGTTAAGGTCCAATGAGCTACATGGCTCTTTTTCAGAAGCGACCTGGCCTTCACAAATGATAGCTCAACGAATTGGCTTATCACTTGGAAATTGATAGCAGCCAAATACTCTAAAACGCATGTTTGATTCTAAATGTGGAGGGAAAAACCCGGGGAAAAATCCACACGACCACGGGAGAACACGCAAACTCGAAATACGCAGGCATCGGGGTCGAGATCGAACCCACGACCTCTTGTATACCAGGCAGGTAGTTAACATCTCTTGCAAATCACTCGCTTGGGATTACACACAGCAGAATCATCACTCCCTGACGTGAAAACTCGGCAGGTCCCTCTAGAAAGAGAGACTCCAGCGGGGCTTTCCGTTGTAAAAACGTTCGAGAGTAATAATAATAATGATGATGAGCAGATGTCAGGTGAGATTGACACACAGCCTGAATGCACCGTGGCAGCTGCGGTGGTGGCGGTGGTGGCGGTGGCGGCTTGGCGTTGCGCCTGGGCGTTGGTGAACAACTTTTGGCCCAAAAATTCCACGGAAGACAACATTTGGCAGTGCAGAAGAACGTCGCATATCCGACCGCGTCATATCCGCCCTGACCGATTACCCGCCGCCAGCACCCATCCAGTGCATGTGGATCTACGGCGCAAACCGCCATTTAATGTTCCCAGGCCCAACTTGGTCACGACTGCGGTTGTTTGACACACATCTTTGTCTGTTTACTTGTTAGCACTGGAATTGCCCTATATCTGTTGAATGTTTAATGTTTCTGTAACTTAACCTTCTGAGATCGGTCTAAAAATAATCTGGCCAAGCCGACTTGCGCCGCAGGGAATTTTTACATTTAGCTTATTACATAGCATTGATTTATGTTTGCAGTGTTGAAGATTGCTCCTGTGATAGTTATTTTAGTTCAGATTTTCAGATTGCTTCATTGCTGAACTTTTTTTGGCATTCGCCCANTTGTCCAGCACACTTGAGCGTTTTTCCCCATGCGTCACCGATTTGATGACGGTGTAATTATTGCTATTATGTTCTATCAGTGTTCACCTATCTGACCTTTACACACATCTCTAGAATGGGGATGAGTTTGAGGTTTTATCCGTGTCCGTGAACAGCGTGGAAATGACATAGTACGTAATGTCATCTCCTGTGGTGTCGCGCACCTTCAGAATAATACAAAACTAATGGGTTCCTTCAGATTGTCCGATATTTTGTATGTCGTCCACATGTTCAGATATTTCTTTTGAATCTTAAAATCTGGGACAGCCATGCAGTAAGATAGACAAACAAATACATCCATTTGCAGTTTCTTTTTAATTTTTATGAATTCACTTCTGTGAAATGCCTTAAGGTGATCTTTTCCCCAACGGCGCTCTGCAGGATAATCATTGATATAGGCAGTGTCCTGTACAGTTAGAGACACGTAGACCGCCAGGACCACAACGAGACACCAACCGGAGGGGCCCCATGGACTTGTGCGATCCCTGTCTAAGCGTCCGTGGCGATGTGTGCACCCCCCGCCCCACTCTCCTTTCAGAGCACTACCAGCAGCACTGGTTCCCGAGCGCCCGTGCAAGGGCTCGGCCTACGCTGCATCCGCATCAACCACAAGATGGACCCCCTGGTGAGCCGCGCGGCGCTCTCCATCGGACTGAGCGCCCCCAGCCTCTTCCGGCTGCTGCCGCGGGAGCTCACGCTCTGGGTCGACCCCTACGAGGTCTCCTACCGCATCGGCGAGGACGGCTCCATCTGCGTTCTCTACGACGGCCGCGCCGCCACGACCGCCGGCGCCCCGTCGGAAGGGACGTCGGCGCCGCCGTACAAGGGCCCGACGAAGGCTCGCGGGCGAAGGGCGTGCCCGGCACGCAGGCTCGGTGCGCCGCCGCGTCGGCAAAATCGGCCGGCTCGACGCGGGCGGCCGGCGCGGCCGGCGCCGGAGGCGGTGGCGGCGGCGGCTCCGGAGCGGGAACGGGAGTGGCGGCTTCTACGCGGCAAGCGGCCCGTGGCGGTCACCCTCCCACCAAGTGCAAGGAGGAGGTGGCGGCGGCGGCGGCGTCGGCGGGTCGGCGTCGCACCAGCAGAGGCCGGTGCACCTGCGCGGGGCGGAGCACTTTGTGAACGTCATGGCGGTGTACAGCTAGCCGCCGCGCGCCGCCATCGCTCGCCGGCCGCGCGCGCGCGCGCCGCACCGCACTGTAGATTTGTTTGTTTTTGGTAGACGGCTCGTGCGAGCCGGTAGCCTAGAGGCATTTGTCTTTTGTTGGGGGGGAGGGGGGGGGTGTCGGGGTTGGTCATGGGAAATAAAGGATTTGTCATAAAAGTACATTTGAAAGGGACGGGGAGATTTCTGACAATTTTACACGTTTAGTGTTTTGTTGTTCTTGTTGTTGTTGAGGGAACTCTGCGTCAGCGGGGGAGAGCGATCTCTGGTCGGCGAGGGTTCCGTGAGGGCAGAATGGAAGTTTGTGCCGCTGTGAGAATCGCCGCGACGATTGTTTATGGCGCGCCAAGTCCCGGCGACGAGTCTTGCGCAGAACCTCGGCTAGCGCCACGCTACGGCCGCCCCGTCGACTCGATGTCAGGAATCCACCCCACAATGTAATTCGTAAGCTCTACAGTCACCTCGCTCGCAGGTCTCCCTCACGACGTTTCGGACATCGTTAGCTCTTGTTGAATGTCATCGTCGTCGGCATCGGCCGTGGTCGGTCCAACGCCGGACGATCGCTTCCCAAGCCACCGCTGCCGCTCGCGGTCGTGCAGAGTAACGACGCAACCCCGGCAGCCCCGGGCCTACGCGAGTCTGGCCGCAGGTCTCTCACCACCGGCGACATTCGTCAATTCGGCGTCACCGTTTCTATTTCGGCACAAACTTGTTAGGCCCTGTCGTCGATCTTCGTAGATTGATCAGAAGCTGTCGAGTCTGTGAGTACACGTCGTCGTGGTCGATATGTTTGCTGTTTCCAACTGGTGGCAGAGTCCCCGGGCCAGACGTTTGTTTTCGTTGTTGGAGGAGAGTCGGTGAAAAAGATTTGCATCATCATTATTGTTGTTGTTTTGGCAGCTACTTTTGTGTTTTCTCTGTCGAGTGTCTGTCGCGGCACCGCGTCACAAATAATCACCGAGAAAGCTGTTTAACGAGACGAGAAAATGATACGTGCATTTATTTTAAAGGAGTGACATGAAAAGGAGACGCTGCCGTTCACGGTGAGACGGTTTTTCCGTCTTCCGGCGGGGGTGGGTGGGTAGGCGGGGGGGGGGGGGGCCGGTTCCATCTCCTGGCGTAGCAGTCGAAGCAATGGGGGGCAAAGTTTCTCAAATCCACTTTTCCACCCACCGCCGCTGTCCGCCCGGCGGTGTTAATCGCTACGCGGCGGTCGATGTGGCGGGGTAAAGTGTGGCCTCTACCACCTCTTCCAAGGCGTCTGTCTCGGCGTGCAAGACTCGGCCCAAATTAACCTCCAGGGGGGGCCCTCTCGAGATTCCTCGAGCGGGGCGGGGGGGAGGCCCTTCCACCAGCAGTGGGGCGTGGGGCGAGCGAAGACGTTGCAGGGATGCACCTTTTAGCCAGGGGGAACGATCGGCAGAATTTGAGCGTTGGCACTCGGCAACAAGAGAAGTTTTCGAGCCTTAAAAAAAATTGTAACAACGGAAAAGACTGCCTAACGCGGGGAGGGGCGGGTAGGTTTTAGCAGAGTGAAAAAGTTCCTGTTGAATTTGTATTCGGTCACAAGCTCTTAAGCGTAACGTGCAAGCGAGAGTAAGTGTTGTATAGATGAATTAAGTTTGACTTTTGATGAGATTTCTATTTTAAAAAGAAAAACACGAGAACACTTTGCGCTTTATACTGTAATAAAATTGTGACACTTAAAACCTTGCGCGTTGCTGTTGCTGTTGCTGCTGCGGCGGCGGGTTCCTTCACTGCCTCGCGGTGCGTTCAGCCGCGTGGAGGAGCTCGGATGAATACCCTCGCATCACGCGTCAACGAATACGGTGACTTGCGGAGAGCCCAGGTCAGAGGTCGCAACCGGGTACCCGATACCCGTACCCTACCCGATACCCGGCTACCCGTACCCGGCCGGGTACGGGTACCCGTTTGCGACCCTGGTGCGGCCGGTACGGGTACGCCGTGAGTCACTGGTGAGTAACCGTTTGTCACTCATTTCCCAACGTCTTGTCTCCTCACAATTCAAGTTCCTAGAATCAACCCACCCGCGCCTGCAAATGGGTTCATCCCAGAGGTCGCAATCGGGTACCCGTACCCTACCCGATACCCGGCCGGGTACGGGAAGCTGGGTACGGGTAGGGTACGGGTACCCGTTTGTGACCCTGATGCGGCCGGGTACGGGTAAGGAATCAAAACCCGTTTGCGACCTCTGGCCCAGGTCACCGTCGTCGGTCGTGGTCAATCCACTGCTGTAAGAAAGCCTCCCCAACCCACTGCTACCTCCCGCGATGTCACAATCCACCCAGCACCTGTGCACGAGCTGTTTATTAACATTGTTATAAACTTTAACTATTTAAAACTAAACTTTGTTTTACGAGGTAAGGCCCTCTGAGCTGTATGGCTCTTTTTCAGAAGCGACCTAGCCACGTGATATCTCAACAAAGTGGCTCTCGTGTGGACATTTATAGCAGACAAATATTCGTGTTTCTAAGTTGTGGAGGGGAAAACCGAAGAACCTGGAGAAAAATCGACGTGTCTACGGGGGGGAACACGGCAAACTCCAAATATACAGGCGTCGGGGTCGGGATTGTACCTACCTCCTGCACACCAGGCGAGGGAGTTAACAGATTTGAAGCTTTCGTGACTGCAAGGATTCATACTCTTAGGTTTTTTAGGTAAAGTCACGTAGGAGAAAAAATAAAGAAATAAAAAAATTGCNAAAAAATAATGAAATTTTGTTATTTTTCATTTATTATTCTTTTATTATTTTTTACCTACGTGACTTTACCGAACAAACCTAAGAGTATGAGGGAGTTAACATTTTGCCACAGCAGTGTCCCATCTAATCCCAATGCAAATGTGTGCTTGCAGTCTCGCGAGAACTGAGCTCTTGTTAACACCCGGTGATGCCGGTTGTAATCTCTCGCGAAACGTCGGAACTAAATTGTCAGAGGCGTAGCTCTTCAACAATCTGGTTGGTTCCAAAAACGAAGCCATATTTGCGCACGTGACAACTTTTATTGAATTCGCTGTCAGGTGGTGGTTATTGTAACAAACAAAAACGCATTGGAACCTCATTTGCCAGTAGCAAAATATGATAATTGGTTTTTTACCCTTTTATCTGGCAACAAAACTGACACCTTTTTTTACAAGGAGTCATGTTTGCATTAACCACAATACCTGCAGTCGGAATGCAAACAAAAACATAACTCTGATGTATGCATTGTCCTTGAAATTGATTGGTCCACACCCGAGACAGCTTTCCTTAGAGCCTAGTCTCACATGGTGTTGGACCAGATGACGCCAAAAGGCGCACAACTCAAGACAATGTACCATCAGAGTATGAGAGCTCGGGTAAGCATGACTCCTTGTAAAAAAGGTGTCAGTTTTGTTGCCAGATGAAAGGGTAAAAAACAATTATCAAACAAAAAACGCTTGCATGTATGTATATGTCGCTTCCTGACCTTTCAGGTGCAAGTTAGCCAGAGAGAGAGCTCGTGCCAATAACATCCAGTGACCCGGCAGTGTTTTGCATGCACGCCTGCACCTCCAATTAGCACGGTTGGCTACGCACGGTGCGAAAAAGTTCCACGTGCGTACAGACTCGGTCCAGTTTTTCGAACTAAACCAATGCCGATCGTTGACGTACGCCTAGGCTGATGGAGGGACACTTTTTAAATGCAAAAAAAATGTTTAGGGGCCGTCCATAAATGATTAAGGCGGTCGGGCGTGGTGATGGCCACCCACCCCTCGTGTACCGTTTCGACCTTCATAGGTGCTCGCTAACAGCACTTGCCCCTACAATCTGTTAAGGCTATACAGGGGATCTTTGTCTGAGTGTGTGTGTTGGTTGTGTGGAGTGAGTGTGTGTGTTGGTTGGTGTGTGTGAGTGTGTGTGTTGGTTGTGTTTGTGTGTATGCTGATAGGACCTTGCCACGAGAGCCACTTTAATTACCAATACAACCGGCAGCATTTGTTCAGCAAGCCGAATTCCGCTGATGGGCGCAAAAGGACGAACCCGGCGCCCTATGATTCCGGCGATCTGAGTTCGATTCCCGTGCCACGGCTAACATCAGTGGCGGGGGTACAGGAGACCGGTGTTGCCTCTTTGCTCCTCCACCCCGCCCGCAATGCCTAGCGTGGTGAAGTATGGTCAAAGGGCCATCATGGCCTGCACGGCGTGGGAGGAGAAAGGTTGGCAAGTCTCGTCACGACACCAATCTCCATCGTTATCGCAAACACCACCACTACCACCACCACAACACTGCCACCGTCATCACCACCATCAACACCATCACCACCATTGTCAACACCATCATCACCATCATCACCACCATCAACATCACCATCAACACCGTTACCCCACTGGCAACATCACCACCATCANCACCACCATCAACATCACCATCAACACCATCACCACCACCACCATCATCACAACACCGTCACCCCTACTGTCAACATCACCACCATCAACACATCATTACCACACCACCATCAACACCGTCACACCATCATAACACCCATTACCATCAACATCACCATCAACACCACCATAATCATCATCTCCACCACCACCGTCACTTGCCACTCCTCTCGTCCATTAGAATACAAATCAGAGACAAAAATCCGCCCCATACATCTAAAACGAATTAAAACGTCAGCAGCGTTCGTTCAACACAACCAAAAACTCTGAACCGGTTTCAACTTCAAGGTGTCATCAGCAGTCGGGCTCGCCGATAGCAATGCTGGCAAACTGCCAAATATGTCTACGCAAAGCTTCCTCCCTTGAAGATATGGGTTCAAGTTCGACGACACGCACAAAACACAGAAACGATGCAATGCACAGCGCACACTGATCACGAGCTTTCGTTGTGCGGAATATGAATTAAATTTTTTTATCCATAAGCGGACGCTCCGCTCCTTTCCCAATCTCTGTTGTACCTGAACCAGCGCACGCTGGACATGGAGGCACCTGCCCACACGAAGCGGCTGCTTGCATGTTCACCACAAGCAGATGTGGTTAATGCAGACACGATTCATTGCGTAAAGGTTTCAGATTGGCGTTTCAACATCTTAACACAACTCATCTTCTTGGTTCTTTCGATAAAGTCACGTAGAAGGGAAATAATAAAAGAATAAAAATAAAACATAATAAAATAATTCTCACGACGTTTCGGCCACAACGCAAGCGCGTCTTTCCGACAGACCTGTTCTTCACCTGAGGACGACTGCTTGCGTTGTGGCCGAAACGTCGTGAGAATTATTTTATTATGTTTTATTTTTATTATTTTATTATTCCCCTTCTACGTGACTTTACCGAAAGAACCAAGACGATGAATCCCTGCAGTCACGAAAGCTTTAAATCGAAATTTAACACAACTCTTTGTTGTCAGAAATGTAGAACCTATTGTTATATTTTGATACTGGCAAGGGAGGTCCCATGATGTAGGTGCTCGCCTCGAGCTCTTAATGTCCTAACAGTGGCATTGTTATCAACCAATTATCATATTGTTTACTGGCAAATGAGGTACCAATAGTGGCATTGCCTTGCCTTTTGGCGATGTCCTCTGGTCTAACACTGTTTGAGACTAGGCTCTAAAGAAAGCTGTCTCTGGTGTGGACCAATCAGTTTCAAATACAATGCATCATATACAACCAGAGCCTGTGTTTTTGTTGTGTTTGCATGTTCACCACAAGTATCTGTGGTTAATGCAGACATGCCTCCTTGCAAAAAAGGTTTCAGTTGGGTGTTTCAACATCTTAACACAACTGTTTTATTGCCAGAAAGGGTTAAACCTATTCTTACACAAAGGGGCTTTTGGGGGAGTTTTTTTAGTTTTGTTCTCTGGTGACGCCTCCACCACCATCATCCCCCCTCTCTCTCTCCGCTGTTGTTGGGTTTGTCTGCGCCGGTCTCAGCCAGTCATCACTCCGCTCTGGGAGTGCGTGGGGGCCCCGGTGGGTGTGAGGTTTCGAGGCGGCTGCCCCCGATAATTCTCCCATCCAGCGGGCGGCCATAAAAACCACACACACACAAACTCTGCAGAGGATCCGCATCAAGCTTTGGAGCCTTATCTTGAAATGAGAGAAGGAGGAGAGGCCCCCTTTGCCAAATAAACATCCGGCAGGTCACCGGCGTCGATTCAAAGCGAGCCTGACTCTGCTGACTAGACCCTGAATATCGAAACCTGCTGAATGATGCACTTCGGCGGGTCGCGTGGAATTGAAGAAGTCTTTGGGCCGCGTACGGCCCGCGACGAACGGCCGCGTGTTTGCTGGGCAGACCCTCGTATTATTTCTCGTTTGTGTGTACTGTGTTGACTTCTTTCGCACCGTACGTGGCCAAGTGTGCTAAGCGGAGTGCGGGGAGGACAACACACACACAAAACACGTTTTAAAGAAATTCGTTTTCAATCCGGACGATGAGTTAAAAGTGCATAGCTCCCAGCGACTTCTCATATCGGAAGCAAGAGCGTTCCAGACGGCCGCAGAAGCGCATCCGAAAGCGCCACTGTTTGATGGCAGCAGCCAAAAGCCGCCGCTGCTTCTGCTGATGACGAGCGGAGTTGGCGTGGTGGTTCATGCCCATTGAGCACAGCGAGGTATCGTGGTTCATCTGTGGCAAGCGCTTTGCGTGTGTGATGAGTGCGACCTTTACAATGCAATTCGTTCAGCATCCGCAATCCAGTGCAACTCGTTGCGCGGTTTCAGGGCGCATGGCTCAGAGAGCCACAACACCAAGCGGCCAGCAACCGACAGCACCTATGAAAGGTGTATCGTGTAACACGTTTATTGAACTGAGCAAGGACACATTCCTGCGGAGGGAGCTGGTAGAACTTGGTTGCTCGGTCAATGCCAGGGTCAACGGCGGCGTGGTGTATTCCGCAAATATGCCCGACTGTGAGGGCGGGCACAAGCCGGCGTGAGTAGGTTAAACGTTGAGTTTTATAAGGGCACCACGGGGTGACCAGCCCCTCCCCACCCAGCCCACCCTCCCACCCAGCCCACCATCCCACCCAGNCCCCCCATCCCCACCCAGCCCTCCCCACCTTCCACACCCAGCCCCTCCCCACCCTCCCCACCCAGCCCTCCCCACCCTCCCTCCCCACCCCTCCCATTTTTGGATTCACGATGGACGGACGGACACAATAATCCCCTGTGGGCTGGTGTAACCAGGAGGTTCCTACCAGTAATATTCTTGATGTAGCCTGGGGGAAACATACAACGGAAGAGGGAATTCAAGTTTTCAAGTTTTTTTTCAAGTTTCATTTATTAGGTATAGCCCTGTGAGCCATTCGGCTCTTGAATCGAGTGCAACCGCAACAAACAAAAAACATGAACAAGAAAACATCTTAAAGTGACTATGTGCAAACAGAAAATCCAAGAAAAGACAGCAAAATATTGCAGAAAAAGCACCGTACACCAACACTGTGTGCAAAAATCTCAGTGGGGGGGCCGGTGGCGCAGTGGTTAACGCACTGAGCTGGATCATTGTGAATGTTGGTGACGACGACGATAATGACGTGATGTGGATCGCAATCGGGAAGGTTCAATGCCGGTTTGGGGGTCGACTCGGCCCCATCATCCCACTGGGGTGGATACAACAAGGACCATTTTGTTGTGGCCAACAGCTGTTGCCCTATTCTTGGTCCTTTCGGTAAAGTCACGGAGATATAAATTTTTTTTATTCAAGTAATTAAATGTTTAATCACTTTTAAACATATATCAAATTAATTTTAATGAATTAAATGAATATAACTTATTTAATGTAATAACATCTCTATTTTTTTTATCTACGTGACTTTACCGAAAGAACCAAGAATATGAATTCCTGCAGTCACGAAAGTTTTAAGTCAGCGGTTGTCCTACAGAGAGACTTGCCCCTGGAATAGGAATGTGGAATTTCCACGACCAGCTGAGCAGGGCTGCGAAGAGGAGGTGGGCACCAGTGACTCGACACTCGGTTTTACTTGGTGGAGGTGCGTGTGGACGACTCCGTGGCATAGCTGCCAAGGGGGTGTTGTCACACTGGATTGGCCAGACAGCCTGGAGGCTTCCCTAGGATTTCCTGAGCTCAGAGGTTTTCATTGTTGCTGTTTTTTAAGAATAAATCCGACATTTACGGGAAATTACTTTGTATTCAATATTTGTAAAACTTAAAAAAGCATTTGTTTGTCGGAACGGATGCTACCACAGCGGTGTAGTGGTCAGCAGGGGCTGCTGGACTTGCGACACAGAGTGTCAGGTTCAATTCGATTCCCCGGCGCGGCAATTGAAACATGAGGTCAAGTTTGTCAAATCCACCCACACCGCCTCTGTCCACACGGCAGCAGTGTCAATGGGTTCACCACCACCACAACACCACCACGGTCTGCTCGATCGGCAGATCGCGTGTGGTGGGGAAAATGAGGTTCCAATGGTGTAAATGCTTACCCCGAGCTCTCATACTCTGATGGTGCATTGTCTTTGAGTTGTGCGCCTTTTGGCGTCATCTGGTCCAACACCAGGTGAGACTAGGCTCTAAGAAAGCTGTCTCGGGGTGGACCAATCAACTTCAAGGACTGCATACATTATCAGAGTTGTTTTTGTTTGCATTACGACTGCAGGTATTGTGGTCTATGCAAACGTGACTCCTTGTAAAAAAGGTGTCAGTTTTGTTGCCAGATAAAAGGGTAAAAAAACAATTATCATATTTTTTACTGGCAAATGAGGTTCCAATGGTTTAAGTGTGGTACTCCCACAAACTTCCAAGACGTCTAGCTCAGCGTTGGAAAAGTTGGCCCGAAATGCCGCATCTCTAGAACGCCCTCCAGTTGAGGCCCCTTTCACCAGGAGTGGCACGAGCACGCAATTGCAGGGCTGCGCCTTTGACTCGTGATATGACCGCAAGCTTCCGAGTCCATCAGCAACGTCGAGCTCATTTTGGTGTCGTCTCGCTCACGAACCCAATCGTGCGTTGCTGATGCCTCTGCTGCGTTGGCAGGTGGCTCACAAGCACAGCCAACGCAAAACCTCAACACTTTCCGTGTCATTAATAGCACCGCGTGTGGCCTTAATGTGCCGTACTTTTTTGTTTGTTAACGTGATCGTTTTCACGGTGTTTGGCGACGCAGTTCACTCTTGCAAATGGGAAATAAAAATAACCTCGACGCGTTCGTGAACAACACTGTGGCCAGACCGCACAAGGAACAATGGGTACAATAAGGCCATGTTCTGGACAATGCCCATTGTACAACACGTGGTCTCGTGCCGGTGTGTTCTTGACGAACGCGTTGTGGGCGATGGGACTGTGTTTAAAAAAAAATGTTAATAGTAAAAAAAACGTAACACATATTCTTGGTTCTTTCCCTTCTACGCGACTTTACCGAAAGAACCAAGAATATGAATCCCTGCAGTCACGAAAGCTTTAAATCGAAATCAAACGTAACACAGTGTAACGAACTAGAACAGAACTCCTCCAAAGAAGACCAATTAAGAACATTTTGGGTTCATCACCCGGCAGGGTAGTAGGGTGATGGGCTTGCATATATGGAGTTTGCATGTTCTCCACGTGTCGTGTGGATTTCCCTCCACATTTAGAAACATGCGTTAAGAGTATTTGGCTACTGGTAGACATTTCCACACGATAAGCCATCTTCATCGACTATATTTATGGCCAGGTCGCTTCTGAAAAAAGTTTTAGCTCAGTGAGTTTACCTGGTAAAATAAAATAACAGAAAAGTTTTCATAGTTTACCACAGTATGGACAGCGATTGAGAGCGGCAGATTAACGGGGAAGGGGAGAAAGGGAAGAGTGGGAGTGGAGTCACGTAACGACATCAAACAAAACTAAAATAACGTAAACGCGATTTCCAGATCTATTATTCAAGTCAAGTCAGCTGTATTGATCACATACCCATGCCCGCACGAGGTACACGGCAGCGAGATGATTTTTTCCCGTGTCGCTCTCTCTCAGCTTGTGCAAATTAACAACAAGAATGTAAATAGCAAATTTCGATTTAAAGCTTTCGTGACTGCAGGGATTCATCTTCTTGGTTCTTTGGTAAAGTCACGTAGAAGGGAAGTAATAAAGTAATAAAAATAAAACATAATAAAATAATTCTCACGACGTTTCGGCTACAACGCAAGCAGCCGAAACGTCGTGAAATTTTTTTATTATGTTTTATTTTTATTCTTTTATTACTTCCCTTCTACGTGACTTTACCAAAAGAACCAAGAAAATGTAAATAGCATCAACAATATTTTAAAATATATGTATTTTTAAAAAGTATGAAAAAATAAGTTAAAATCGCTGTGCAGATGATTAACGTGACCATGTGCGTAGCAGTAATGGTGTCCTCTGCGAGTGAGCTTTATAAATGATCTTGTTATTCTTGTCTTCCTCAAGGAGCAACGATTGCCAGGCTCTCGCTTTAAAGTTTCCGCGTCCGAGATCTCGCCTCTCATCCCAGCCACCCCGTCTTGCTCCTACCACTCACGCCAGCGAGTTGATGTTGTGATCGTTGGAATTGCATCGTGATTCATGACCAAACAACCCATGTGACCAACACGCCATGGGTGGGGGGGGAGGCGGTCATCCAGCAGTGGATTAACAGAGGGCTGAGAAGCGTTGCTCTTGTATTGAATGACGCAAGTTTGATTCTAGTTCCCAGTACAACCATAGCCTTCGAGACAACTCTTGGTGACATTTGACTTTCTAAAGAGCTCTTTTTCATTGTTAACATTTCACTTGGAAAAAATCCCCTTGGGATGTGCAGAGGGGTGGAAACGCCACGCGGATTTACATGACTCACGACCTTCTGCAGTTCCTATAGCTGCGTATAATGACAGTGTCTTTCGCAAGCTAAGAATGTGGCATTTCATCCACTGATTACCTGGGTCTTTGTCGTCCCCATTGCAGAATATTCGAATCGAGGTCAATTCGTAATTGTGTGGCCCAGCAGCCTCGGCCTCTGCCTCGTTTGATTCAATAATTTTCGCTCTTACGACGACGATATCGGCCATCGTGATGAGTCATCACGTTCTGGCAAGTTTGCCTCTGAAAAAGAGCCCATAGCTCAGTTGGGGCTTTACCTGGCATCTGAAAAGTTTAAGGTTTGACGGATGCGTGATACACAGTCACACGACACACAAAGCAGGCGTCTCTCCGGATACATAACACTGGTCAACACACTTTTTCTGGCATAAGGTATTCCAACGGTTTAAGGTAATTTTGGGGTGCTGATTCCAAATCTGGCATCAGTTTTTGTCTATCACATCAGGTTTTTGAGATATCAAATGTTGCATTTTCAATAAAAACTGCAGAAGAAAAATATTTAATAAATGTGGATATGTACATAAAATATATTATAAACACACTATCCTAAAATACAGCACCATATTTTAACACTAAGGCAGTCACTGACTCGCAACAACTTGCAATCATAAGTGACAGAGTTAATTTCGGGTAAAATCAATGAAAATGGGTATGCCGATAGCATAAAATGAGATGTGATAGAACAAATCTGAGATCAGATTTGGAATCGGCACCCTGAAATTAGTTTAAAACAGCTGCAAAAGTCCAGGCCAGAATTTTTGTTGTTGACCAGTGTAATTCGCCTTTGGTGGCGCTGTCACCCACCACGGCAAACCTATAGGGCTCTCATATTAGTAAACAAAATCATTCCACGTGTTTCCCTCCGGTAAATATCAATAGAGCCCCAATGTTTTCGAGTCTCACGGGGAGCTGCGAGGGGGTCGATCGCGACCACCGTTGCGCACAGAGAGGACCCTGTGTGGCCGACACGCGCGGCCAGAGCGTCTCGCTTGACGTGAACAAAAGCTACTTTGTTCATTTTGGGTTCGTGAAATCTAAAAATACTCGGCTGCTGGTGTACGTGAGGATAAATAGATGCAGAAACTACTGAACCCTGACGAGGGTTTATCCATATGCTTGCACTTTATGTGGGTTTTTCAATCAAAATATGACCTGTATCTAACAGCAAGGCCCTCGCCATAACCATCTTGCAGCTCATCAGCTCAAAGCCACCCTGCCTCTGCTGATGAGACACCAAATGTCAAAACCGGTCCAGAGTTTTCGCTTGCATTCAACCAACGCCGCTGAAAACGAACTCGCTCCCGGAAGGCCGTGTGGCTGATGGATAGGGGTGTAAAAATAAGGACTTGCATTTTGTTGTGCGTGTAGCGACAGACGTGGGAAGTTGGGCAACTTATGGAGTAGGAGAGTAGATGGAAGACAGTGAAGCCCGGGAAGGAAAGGGAGTGACTCGGTTGTGAGAGTTCCATGGAAGTTATGGGATACATGAGTATAGGAGTTAATCTTCTTGGTTCTTTCGGTAAAGTCACGTAGAAGGAAATAATAAAAGAATAAAATTAAACATAATAAATACAATTCTCACGACGTTTCGGCCACAACGCAAGCAGTCGTCCTCAGGTGAAGAACAGGTCTGTCGGAAAGACAGCTGTCTTTTGATATACCTGTTCTTCACCTGAGGACGGCTGCTTGTGTTGTGGCCGAAACGTCGTGAGAATTGTATTTTATTATGTTTTATTTGTATTATTTTATTATTTCCCTTCTACGTGACTTTACCGAAAGAACCAAGAAGATGAATCCCTGCAGTCACGAAAGCTTTAAATCGAGTATAGGAGTGTAAACAAAACGATAGCGATTGTTACAATTGTTAAGTACTGTTTTTGGTTCTATCGGTAAAGTCACGTAGATAGAAAAACTAAAAATAAAAACTACGACGTTTCGATCGTGACACGCTAATGACGACCGCTTGTGTTGCGATCGAAACGTCGTGGTTTTTATTTGTATTATTTTTTCTTCTACCTACGTGACTTACCGAAAGAACCAACGAATGGGAATTCCCGCAGGCACGAAAGTTTTAAATTTTAATTGAATTGTATTGGTTGTGCGTTCCCCATTGTGGGTACAAAAAACAATACACGATGCTCAGAGTCTTCTCTGACTGTTTATTGACACTGCACATCAGAATTTAGGCGACGTTACAGGCAAGTTGTCTGGTACAATTAGTAATATTTAAAAAAAAAACTTTTAAAAAACACGCTTTTATGAAATGTACTAGTAATGGCAGAACTCCACGACTCCAGGAAGAGACCCCGAAGCTTGCCACAACGTAAGGGGGCCGTGGTGATTTACAGCCAACGTTAGTTGAGCGTGGACAATTAGACCCAAGGCGAAACATACCATATAAAAAGATGGTTTAAATTTATTGATTCAGCTCGCTCTTTCAGAACGAATTGAACAAATTACAAAAAAAATCAATGTCTCAATGTGAGATCGGTTGTCTCTACCGATGAAACAAACATTCTTTCCCAAGACAAATTCGTTTGGATCTGGTCACAGCGACTAGCGGGCCCTTCCATAGTTTTGATGAATGTGCCGTGCGAGGCTCTGAACGCCTCCTAGAGAATACGACCACTGGGACATCATCCACAAAGATCCCCCGTATAGCCTTTAACAGAATGTTGGGGCAAGTGCTGTTCGCGAGCACATATAAAGGCCAGAACGGCACACGAGGGGGTGGCCAGCACCACGCCCGACCGCCTTTGTATCCCCAGTGGCGATGTTTACACACCGCACCAGGTACTCATTTGAAGCTGAGTCGACCTAGGGGAGGCCCAGGGCCGGTTCAGATCATCGTCACTGGTGTTGGCCTTGAGCGGGAATCGAAACCGGGCCGTCGGGTTTGAAGCGGAGCGCGCTAACCGCTACACTACCGCTCCCCGATCTAATCCACACACACACCCACTCATCAACACATCCACTCACTCACCCACTCACACATCCAGACACACTCATCTATTCACTCATCCACTCACTCACTCACTCCCACCTACTCATCAACACACCCACTCACTCACCCACTGACTCACACATCCACTCATCCACACACACACTCATCCATTCACTCATTCACTCACTCACTCACCACTCACTCACACATCCACTCACTACCCACCACTAATCAACACACCCACTCACTCACCCACTCACTTACCCATCCACACACACACTCATCCATTCACTCATCCACTCACTCACTCACTCANCCGCTCACTCACTACCCACCCCTCATCAACACACAGACTGTGGCGGGGCAAGGGCTGTTAGCGAGCACCACGTCCGACCGCCTTTGTCTCCCAGTGGCGATGTTTACACACCACACCAAGTACTAATTTGAGGCTGAATCGACCTAGGGGAGGCCCACTCACTTACCCACTCATACATCCACTCCTCCACACACACTGATTCATCCATTCACGCATCCACTCACTCACTGACTACCCCACTCATCCACCCCCTCACTCACGCACTCACCTCGTCTTACAGACTTCTGGATGGGAGTTGCCTTCACAACAAAAGGATGACCCTGGGAAAACCGGGACAGGTGGCAACACTGCCTCTCACATAACTCACAATCTGTAAACCCCAAGCTCTTAAACCTAAAACACTTAAGAACAAATCTAATCCGTGACCTGAATCTTAACCCAGTTTCACCCAAGCCCAACGCTAACCCAGTCACTCATACCAGTGGTACAAGTCTATCAGTGTACACACATCTATTTCATTAACTACTACTGGATAATTTCTATTTAAAGCTTTCGTGACTGCAGGGATTCATCTTCTTGGTTCTTTCGGTAAAGTCACGTAGAAGGAAAATAATAAAATAATAAAAATAAAACATCATAAATAATTCTCACGACGTTTCGGCCATAACGCAAGCAGCCGTCTTCAGGTGAGAACAGGTCTGTCGAGAAGGCAGAGTCTGAAGACGGCTGCTTGCGTTGTGGCCGAAACGTCGTGAGAATTATTTTATTGTTTTATTTTTATTATTCTATTATTTTCCTTCTACGTGACTTTACCGAAAGAACCAAGAAGATACTACTGGATAGCAATACTGTGCCGTATAATAATGATGGACAGCCCTTAGCCAATAAACTGCTGGATGAAGGCCTCCCCACGCCGTGCAGGTCGTGTGAGTTATTTGACCATACTTCACCACGCTGGGCATTGTGGGTTGGTGAAGGAGAAAGGGGTCCCAGACACAGCGCAGATATCACTCACAACCGATGTTCGCCATGGCCAGGAGTCGAACTCAGGATTGTTTCACCTTTTGAATGACTGGCAGTGAATTTAGAGCCATTGTTACCACCGACTGTTTTTTTTAATATATAGTGACGGAACAGCAGCTAAGGAACGGAACACGTCCCATAGGAGGGTGCCGCCGAAGAGATGGAGAAATGAAAACTGTTTGTGTACAAGAACTGGGAGTAGGATCGTAACCTGTACAGTTTTGATCCAGACTTCCAGGAATTGACATCTGTGTCCGGGCGTCAAGGAATTTATTTGTACCGAAATCTGGTAACGTCATTATGTTGAACTTATGTTACAGTACGGTATACTGCACAGTTCTTACAGACCTCGGCTGACTCAGAAATATGTCTTAGTTTGGGTTTGTGGAAGAGATGCCAATCTGACCACTCACTCATTTAATGAACTCATTTATTTGCCATGTCACTCAGTAACTCATCCACCACCCACTCACTCATCCATATGTCCCCATGTGGCCTCTGCCTAGCTAGGCGGATTGTTACATTGCAGGATCGTGAGAAGTGGTGGTGGCTTGGAAGGCCAGCAGTGGATTGACCATGGCTGGGATTACATTGATGCCAGCAGAGAGCAGGTCTGCAAGGGTCTCAGTCTGGACCTAAGGACATAATTGCCAACATCTGAATTCGATTCCGCTGAGAGCCGCGATTATTCGGCGTGAAAAAGAGAAATTTCGTGGTGAGGCCGCCCACTCGCTCGATCACTCACCCATTTACCCCCTCGCCCGCTTGATAATCCACTTACTCAACAGAGGTGGATCGAGAAAAATTGGGCCATAGATAAGCNAAAAAATTACATATTTTATGTGGGGGTGTTCAAGTTCAAGTTCATTTATTAGGTATAGCCTGTGAGCCATTCGGCTCTTGAATTGGGTGCAACCGCAACAACAAAAACAAAAATGACAAGAAAACATCTTAAAGTGACTACGTGCAAACAGAAAATCCAAGAAAGAGCAAAATATTGCAGAAAAAGCATCGTACACCAACACTGTGTGCAAAAATCCCAGTGGGATGAAGTCAAACAACAACAACCACAACACAACTTAGATTAAGACCATCAGTCTAACTCTGTACTACAACAAACAAACATGGCCAGACCAAAAAACTTTTCGAAAATCACCAAAATAAATCCATAAAAGCAATGAAACAGTGATCATAGGAACCGTGACCGAATTTTCACAATAAACGACGTAAACAACATGTACCACCAAACTCTGCAGCCATAGACCCTGGTCAAGTGTGGGAGGGATCTCCCCACCTCCGTTGGATCTGACTGTCACTCAATCACCAACTCGCTCACTCTGTCAACTGCTTACCAGCTCACCCAGCCGGTCGCTGACCCGTCTACCCACCCGCTCGCTCACCTCTCCCCCATCCGTCAAATGCCCCGTTCATCCGCTCATTCATTCGCTCGCTCACCCTCTCACCCAACCTCTCGCTCGCTACGCCTCCCTGCGTTCCGAAATCCCTTTTGCGTCCCACACTAATCGCCCCCATCTTCCCCGCCCCGAAGCCCTGGGCAGACGCTATCGCTTGAAAAGGCGATTCTCCAGCCAGCTGCTGAGGACAATGTGCCGGGTGTGGGAATTCGTGGTCTGTGCGTGTCTGCTACGGCTGTGTGATTATTGGATGAGCGGGTGAGGTGGTGGGTCACCAACTCTCTCACTGTAGACCAGCCCAAACATATTTCTCAATTCATCCTACGTTCATCACAACCGTGCAGTAAAGTGCAATAAAGTTCAGCACAATTCCATGAGATCTCGGTGCAAAGCAAGATGCTCATCACAACCGTGCAGTGAAGTGTAATAAAGTTCAGCACAATTCCATGAGATCTCGGTACAAAGCAAGATGTTCATCACAACCGTGCAGTAAAGTGCAATGAAGTTCAGCACAATTCCATGAGATCTCGGTACATGGCAAGATCCTGCCACGGAAATTCCAATTTCCCGGACTAGTGGCAATCCGAGTGGCTAGTGGGTTGGTCAGTTGTGAGAGCCTCAATTGAAATGTCACCATCTGCCACAAAAAGGAAGAATTATTTAGCAGGAACGATGATGAGACAATGAATGTGGAAACCTGTCCAGAGTTTGCTGTTGTGGAACCAAATGCTGCTTGAGTATGCACTCCCAGAAGGCCGGTGCAATTAATGGGATGTGTAAACAAATATTTTAATTATTGATCAAGGAGAGGCAGATATGGGTTGGAGGAATGTTGTAGTCTGCTTGAATTGTTACGTAATAGGTTAATTTCCTTCACTTTAGGACTCGGCTACCCCTAGTTGTACGACTAGTTTTAAACACGTAGGCTTTACGTAGCCAACACAACGACCCATATTTATTTTCGTTGAGCCAGGCCACGCAATTTTTCGGATGTTTACAGCCAAAACCGAGGCGCTCATTTAAATGCAGGGCATTTATTTTACCTACGCACGGGGCCTTTTGCGTGCCAGCCTTTGAGGCCATGAGGCCCCCGTTCGCCCTGGGAATTGTGCTCGGGCATGCGGGAGAGGCAAATAAGTGACCACCACCACATCTGAAGTTAACAATGGCCAACTCTGGCCATCAGAGGGGGACGACACACACAACGTGGGAATGCAGCGTGCCATCTCGTGTCCGTGTCATCCCTCGTTCATTCTGCGCGCTCGTCACAACAGAACTGGCGGGTCCATTCGTCATTGTCATCGGCGAGCCGTTGTTTATCCACTGCTGGATGAAGGCTTCGACCACGCTGTCGGTCAAGTGCTGTCACACCTCGCTCCAGCAACGCCATCTGATTCTCGTCGTCTTCCCGTGCGTGGCTTCCGTCCTTTGGCTGTCATTCCGTGGGCCGGTCGTCTCGTCCATCAGTCATCTCGATGTTGTCCTGCCCCAGGCCATTGATTGACGCGTCTAGTCAGTGTCTTGTCATTCTTCACACTTGTGGCGTCTGCTCTACAAACCTTCAAGTATATTCTTGGTTCTTTGGGTAAAGTCACGTAGAAGGGAAATAACAAAACAATACAAATATAAAAGAACAAAAATTCTCACGACGTTTCGACTGCAACACAAGCAATCAAATGTTCTTGCTGTGGATTTCACACCTGATGATGATTGTTTCCTTGGGGTCCGTGTTTGTGATGCAGGATCGGTAATTTTTCCTTAAATGTAAATTATATATTTTTTTACATGCAATGTTTAGGCTTTTGTGATCATCACATTTTCATTATTAATACAGTAGTAGTTATATCATAAACATCTTCATTGTCATCGTTATTAACGTGATGCACAGTCATTTATCAATACACTTATGGGTGAAGGCCTTCCCAATGTTCTGTCAGTCACAGAAGTTATCTTACCATCAAACTTCACAACAATGGTCAGTGGTAAGGCATCATGATTATTACAATACTGTACTTAATTACAGTTATAATTACCACACGGTTTTTGGCAATGTAGTTATTCATTATTTTATTTGTGGTGGGACATCGTGGAAAATTGTTTAAAAAAATATTTCCCTAACATACTGTGGGACTGTGGTTATAAACACAAAATATCCACAATTTTTCCCTAATTCAACACAAAAGGGTTTCTGACAGTGTACACCAACGTTCACCGTGGCCACTGATTGGTCCCACGCCGCCAGCCAATAGGAATACAGTTGCCGGGGCCTAACTTCAGCATAGCAACCAACCCACAGGCATGATGGACCATACCAATGCAAAACAGGAAGCGGAGTGGAACATCACCATCTTATCAACAAAGAGTCCAAATGCTTTTACGAAATATAACAAAAATATCCCTTTAATTCCGTCACGCAACTCGTGAAGTTGGTGTAAAGCTGAGGAAAGTTTAGAGATACATTTAAGCGAATATTTTTCCTCAACCCCCACCTCCATTTTACAGAATGGTATGCTCCATAGCCAATCTGTCACACCTGTAAACAGCATAGCAACAGCAGTCTGGGGTGTAGGTGGTGTAGCTAGCAACAGGGGGTGTAGGTGGTGTAGCATAGCAACAGCAGTCTGGGGGTGTAGGTGGTGTAGCATAGCAACAGCAGTCTGGGGTGTAGGTGGTGTTGCATAGCAACAGCAGTCTGGGGGTGTAGGTGGTGTAGCATAGCAACAGCAGTCTGGGGGTGTAGGTGGTGTTGCATAGCAACAGCGTCTGGGGTGTAGGTGGTGTAGCATAGCAACAGGAGTCTGGGGTGTAGGTGGTGTAGCTTAGCAACAGCGTCTGGGGTGTAGGTGGTGTAGCATAGCAACAGCAGTCTGGGTGTAGGTGGTGTAGCATAGCAACAGCAGTCTGGGGTGTAGGTGGTGTAGCATAGCAACAGCAGTCTGGGGGTGTAGTGGTGTAGCTAGTAACAGCAGTCTGGGGTATAGGTGGTGTAGCATAGCAACAGCAGTCTGGGGGTGTAGGTGGTGTAGCATAGCAACAGCAGTCTGGGGTGTAGGTGGTGTAGCATAGCAACAGGAGTCTGGGGTGTAGGTGGTGTAGCATAGCAACAGAGTCTGGGGTGTAGGTGGTGTAGCATAGCAACAGCAGTCTGGGGGTGTAGGTGGTGTGCTAGCAACAGCGTCTGGGGTGTAGGTGGTGTAGCATAGCAACAGCAGTCTGGGGTGTAGGTGGTGTAGCATAGCAACAGCGTCTGGGGGTGTAGGTGGTGTAGCATAGCAACAGCAGTCTGGGGGTGAAGGTGGTGTAGCATAGCAACAGCAGTCTGNGGGTGAGGTGGTGTAGCATAGCAACAGCAGTCTGGGGGTGTAGGTGGTGTAGCATAGCAACAGCAGTCTGTGGGTGTAGGTGGTGTAGCATAGCAACAGCNGTCTGGGGTGAGGTGGTGTAGCATAGCAACAGCAGTCTGGGGGTGTAGGTGGTGTAGCATAGCAACAGCGGTCTGGGGTGTAGGTGGTGTAGCATAGCAACAGCAGCTGGGGTGTAGGTGGTGTAACATAGCAACAGCAGTCTGGGGTGTAGGTGGTGTAACATAGCAACAGCAGTCTGNGGGTGTAGGTGGTGTAGCATAGCAACAGCAGTCTGGGGTGTAGGTGGTGTAGCTAGCAACAGCAGTCTGGGGTGTAGGTGGTGTAGCATAGCAACAGCAGTCTGGGGGTATAGGTGGTGTAGCATAGCAACAGCAGTCTGGGGTGTAGGTGGTGTAGCATAGCAACAACAGTCTGGGGTGTAGGTGGTGTAGCATAGCAACAACAGTCTGGGGTGTAGGTGGTGTAGCATAGCAACAGCAGTCTGGGGTGTAGGTGGTGTAGCCTAGCAACAGCAGTCTGGGGTGTAGGTGGTGTAGCATAGCAACAGCAGTCTGGGGTATAGGTGGTGTAGCATAGCAACAACAGTCTGGGGGTGTAGGTGGTGTAGCCTAGCAACAGCAGTCTGGGGTATAGGTGGTGTAGCATAGCAACAGCAGTCTGGGGTGTAGGTGGTGTAGCATAGCAACAGGGGTGTAGGTGGTGTAGCATAGCAACAGCAGTCTGGGGTATAGGTGGTGTAGCATAGCAACAGCAGTCTGGGGTGTAGGTGGTGTAGCATAGCAACAACAGTCTGGGGGTGTAGGTGGTGTAGCATAGCAACAACAGTCTGGGGTGTAGGTGGTGTAGCATAGCAACAGCAGTCTGGGGGTGTAGGTGGTGTAGCATAGCAACAGCTGTCTGGGGTATAGGTGGTGTAGCATAGCAACAGGAGTCTGGGTGTAGGCGGTGTAGCATAGCAACAGGGGGTGTAGGTGGTGTAGCATAGCAACAGCAGTCTGGGGGTGTAGGTGGTGTAGCATAGCAACAACAGTCTGGGGTGTAGGTGGTGTAGCATAGCAACAGCAGTCTGGGGTGTAGGTGGTGTAGCATAGCAACAGCAGTCTGGGGGTGTAGGTGGTGTAGCATAGCAACAGCAGTCTGTGGGTGTAGGTGGTGTAGCATAGCAACAGCAGTCTGTGGGTGTAGGTGGCGTAGCTTAGCAACAGCAGTCTGGGGTATAGGTGGTGTAGCATAGCAACAGCTGTCTGGGGTGTAGGTGGTGTAGCATAGCAACAACAGTCTGTGGGTGTAGGTGTGTAGCATAGCAACAGGAGTCTGGGGTGTAGGTGGTGTAGCATAGCAACAGCAGTCTGGGGTGTAGGTGGTGTAGCATAGCAACAGCTGTCTGGGGTGTAGGTGGTGTAGCATAGCAACAACAGTCTGTGGGTGTAGGTGGTGTAGCATAGCAACAGGAGTCTGGGGGTGTAGGTGGTGTAGCATAGCAACAGCAGTCTGGGGTGTAGGTGGTGTAGCATAGCAACAGCTGTCTGGGGTGTAGGTGGTGTAGCATAGCAACAGGAGTCTGGGGTGTAGGTGGTGTAGCATAGCAACAGCTGTCTGGGGGTGTAGGTGGTGTAGCATAGCAACAGGAGTCTGGGGTGTAGGTGGTGTAGCATAGCAACAGCAGTCTGGGGTGTAGGTGGTGTAGCATAGCAACAGCTGTCTGGGGTGTAGGTGGTGTAGCATAGCAACAGGAGTCTGGGGTGTAGGTGGTGTAGCATAGCAACAGGAGTCTGGGGTGTAGGTGGTGTAGCATAGCAACAGGAGTCTGGGGGTGTAGGTGGTGTAGCATAGCAACAGCTGTCTGGGGGTGTAGGTGGTGTAGCATAGCAACAGCTGTCTGGGGGTATAGGTGGTGTAGCATAGCAACAGGGGTGTAGGTGGTGTAGCATAGCAACAGCAGTCTGGGGCAGCTGTCCTGATGTTTTGGGTGTGCCACGTGATGGGGAGCTTCAGTGGGTTTAAGATGTCTTGACCTCACGGCCCTGAGATGTCGCCGCTTAAAGAGTCTGTGACACACTTTGCAAGAGGATGCTAAAAAGCAAACAATGCACTCGAGATTCTGCCCGTCACAGTGTTAATTTGTGGCGGTGAAACTGATTCTGCTGATGAGACACCCAATGTGGAAACTAGTGCAGAGTTGTCACTGAAATGATGAACTCCCACAAGGCCGCGTGGCTGATGGAAGATGTCAGATACACTTATATTTCTCATGCGGAGGGGCAATTATTTATTTCTTAATTTCTCCACAAGGATGCGGATTATTACTGCGTTACATGGTTGCAACTTTTGTGGATTTCATCCAGCAGTGGATCGCCTGCTGCTGATGGATTTTCTAAGTCCGTTCAACTGAACCAGGGTTTCCATCCATTCTTACAGTCTTATCATCATCATCTCCACCACTATCTTTTCTCCATAAGTTTTGGGTAAATTTTTGGGTTAGTTTTTGAGCTATCTCACCAAAACCCCCTGTTATTGATATTGGTCGCGAAAGCCTACGTGTTAAATTATATATATTTTGTCTTTTAGATTTTATTTTTGTTCACATTTTCGATGTGTGGTACATTCCAACAATAAGCACGTGTTTTCCGGCATTACAGGTCGTGCCGGTCTTTATATGCGGAGATCATTGTTGACATTGTATGGGATTGGCTGCACTATGATGGCCTGGTGAATACCGCTTGCGATCGAAACGTCGTAGTTTTTTAAATTTTTTGTTATTTTCTTTGAACCTATCTCCGGACTTTACCGAAAGACCCAAAGAATATCAAAATAAACACGCAAGAGGGTGGGAAAAAGAGGGAACTGCGCTGGGTCCAATGTTCTGTTAAAGTCTCCCTCCTGACCTTTAAGCATCGATTTCAAGATGATCAAGAGAGGCTAACTGATATGAAGCTACACTTTTGTTTCACTCAAGTAAAGGCCACAGTTACTTGCGTTTGTTTTTCTATTCTTCCAGAGACGACCTGGCCACGCACGATAACTCATCTCGGTGGCGAGATCATCATCATCATTATCATCATTATCATCATTATCACCATCATCATTAATATCATTATCACCATCATCATTATCACCATCATCATCATTATCATCATCATTATCACCATCATTATCACCATCATCATTATTATCATCATCATTATCATCATTATCACCATCATCATCATTATCATCATCATTATCATCATCATTAATATCATTATCATCATCATTATCATCATCATCATTATCATCATCACCATCATCATCATTATCATCATCATTATCATCATCATTATCATCATCATTACCATCATCATTATCATCATCATCATCATCACCATCATCATTATCATCATCATTATCATCGCACGTGGGAATTTATCGCAGCGGTCAAATAAACGCGCACTGCCCGTGCTTCCCGCAACACGTGCAGGGCAAAATCTGGAGGAACCCGCAACAAAAACCCCAAGTGACCACGGGGAGAACGCGTAGGCTCCAAAAATAGAGGCTTCAAAGCAGGCCTTCTGTGTTTGTAGATGCCCCTGGGGTTCAATATCGAGGAGGGGACTCTCTCTCTCTCCCTGTTGAGGGAGTGACGTGAGGAATATTTCGTGATAACTCTGTGGAACTGATCGATGACCCTGGGATCTGAATCCTGTGCGCTCAGTGTTTTGGGTGGACTCACGGAATCTGGGACAATTTCGATTTAAAGCTTTCGTGACTGCAGGGATTCATCTTCTTGGTTCTTTCGGTAAAGTCACGTAGAAGGGAAATAATAAAATAAAAAAATAAACATAATAAAATAATTCTCACGACGTTTCGGCCACAACGCAAGCAGCCGTCCTCAGGTGGAGAACAGGTCTGTCGAGAAGACAGAGTCTGAATGACAAGCCCAGGCTTGGAGCGACTATTTAAGCTGGGATGGAGGGGCTAAGAGCGCCTTGACAAAAGAATTTGCATATCAAGAGGAATTTAGCATATTTATGGGAAATGCAGATATGCGATTAGTACTACTTGTGAAATGTGTAGGAGGTTTGGGACAATGTTGTGAGATGTATCTATCCAGCTCGTTTCTGATTCGTAATGTAAGTTCAAGTTAATTTTTTTTCATTTAGTAGGTATAGCGCTATTGCTGCCTACATTATTACAGACCAACTCAGACCTTAGTGGTCACCCGTGGTGCCCCTTAGAAATATCAACGTTCATCCTACAAAGTACCTTCACAAGGGAGAAACACAAAAAATAGATGAACACATTTCTGCTTCAGTTTAAGTTTTCAGTTCAAGTTAACTTATTAGGTATAGCCCTGTGAGACATTCGGCTCTTGAATCGGGTGCAACCGCAACAAACTAAAACATGAGCAAGAAAACATCTTAAAGTGACTATGTGACTATGTGCAAACTGAAAATCCAGGAAAAAACAGCAAAAATGACACGCAGGCGTTTAAATTGGATGCCTCTTAAGGGGGTCGGGGTGGATTTCGGGTTAGTTCTGTGTCTGATTGGCTTGGTGTACGGAGTGCAGGATTTTGTAAGTTTATTTTAACGATGTACGGGCGTACATCCTCCATATTACGTTTCGGGTTTGCGTTCTTTAAAACCTGAACGTGAAGTGAAAAAATCTGAACGTGTATCGAAAACTATTTTCCACATATAAAGGTCCTTTTATATAACCCGAGATGAAAAAAAATTTTCTGACCTCAAAACCCACTCAAACAAAATGACACTTTTCAACACGAACAATATTTCTTCACGTATAAATCTGTAGAAGAATAAACTGGGCAGGTAATTAACAACAAATATTGTCGACTGTAATTGACGAACTGTGATGCGACGTCGTTTGATGCGATGCTCCGGGGAGGTGTTGAGAGGAGGAGGAGGATCAGGGAAGGGTTCCTACTGCGAGAGTAATCTCTGGGTGCCACAGCACCGATGTGTGCTGCTTGTTAGAACTTGAGTGGACGTCTGGACACATCGGACGCAGCATCCCTGACTTCGGAGCTGCTTGAAGCCACGTGCTAAACATCGTCGTGGATGTAGCGGCCCCTAGTGGCCGGAAAGGTCACGCGAACGCGCCGTGCGGAGTCAGAAATGGTCATCGACGACGTCCCGAGATGTCGCGCCACGTGCCCCCCCCCCCCCTCTGGGAGCGTCTTCCGTCGATTGAATCCCCCGAAAAGGCTCGCGGAGCGCCGCGAAACGTCGGACGCCGTGCCGAAGGGCACGCGGTGCGCGAGCGGAGGGTCTCCGCGGAGCGACGGTGAGGAGCACCTCGCCAGCGGGAGCGACTCCACAACTCGACCGGGCGGCCACGTGCTGAGGCGGTCACGTGGTGCTGCTGAGGCGGTCACGTGGCTGCTGGACACGGGCGCTGAGGCGACGTGGTGCTGTGTCACGCGCTGCTGAGCGGTACTTGCTGTGAACAGTGCTCTGTGAACGGTGCTCTGAGCCAGTGCTCCCGCTGCTGCTGACACGGGCCCTTCGACGAATTGTGTAACGCAACAGAACAATACTCACAGTGAACAATGCTCAGTGAACAATTCACAACGAACAATACTCACAGTGAACAATGCTCACAACGAACAATACAACGAACAGTGCAACGAACAATGCTCAATGAACAATACTCACAGTGAACAATACAACGAACAATACCACGAACAATACTCACAGTGAACAATATTCACAGTGAACAATGCTCAGTGAACAATACAACAATGCTCACAAGATCAATCCACACGAACAATGCTCACAACGAACAATACAACGAACAATGCAACGAACAATGCTCACAACAAACAATACTCACAACGAACAATGCTCACAACGAACAATACAACAACAATACTCACAACAAACAATACTCACAGTGAACAATGCTCATAACGAACAATACAACGAACAATCCACACAAACAATCTTCATGTCACAACGAACAATACAACGAACAATACTCACCAATACTCACAGTGAACTGCTCACGACNAAAATGCTCGCTCAACGAAATGCTTAAACAATACTCGCGAAATGTTGAACAATACTCACAACAAACGATACTCACAACAAACTCACAACAAAGAATACTCGCAATAAACAATACTACAAATCAAGATTGATGCACGAACTATCTTCATGTTACAGGGAAGGTCCACTGAACTGTATGTCTCTTTTTTTGAACGCTGGTCCACTGACAACGAAATGATCAGCGTGTGATTTTTTTATTTTATTTTACCAGCGACTTACCGAAGAACAACGATGGATTCCAGACGAAAGCTTCAAATTTGGTGCCTTATCTGTTGGCATTATAATGAGGGAAAAAAGTATTTGATCCCCTCTGATTTTGTACGTTTGCCCACTGACAGGTATATTTTTATAGGTGACGAGTGAGAATAACAACACAAAATCCAGAAAAACGCATGTCAAAAGTTATATTATTTGCATTTAATGAGGGAAATAAGCAGCCCCTCTCAAAGAAAGATTTCTGCTCCCAGCTTTTTACAGGTAGGTGACGAGCTAAAGGACACCTCTTAAAGGAGTGCTCCATCTCAGCTTGTTACCTGTACACCTGTTCACGATATCAATCATTCCACACTGCAGTGCTATCTTCTTGGTTCTTTCGGTAAAGTCGCGTAGAAGGAAATAATAAAAATAAAACATAATAAAATAATTTTCACGACGTTTCGGCCACAACGCAAGTAGCCGTCCTCAGGTGGACAGACCTGTTCTCCACCTGAAGACGGCTACTTGCGTTGTGGACAGACCTGTTCTCCACCTGAGGACGGCTACTTGCGTTGTGGCCGAAACGTTGTGAGAATTATTTTATTATGTTTTATTTTTATTATTTTATTATTTCCATTCTCCACCATTTCTTTGTCAGTGGACAAACGTAAAAATCAGCAGGGGATCAAATACTTTTTTCCCTCACTGTAGCAGGCCAAAAAATACTCGCAAACGCGGCGTCGATTCTGCGGAGAGAGGCAATCACAAGGGTTGGGATCGAACCCACGACCTCCTGCACACCTGGCGAGGAGTGAACATTCTTGCCACCGTGACGCACAGAACGTGCGCGCCTCTGGATTTTCGAGTCCAGTTTGCGAACGGCCTCAAAAAATAAAAGACTCTTGCCACGTGTGTGCGTGCATGCCTTGTGGGGCTCGCATTCCGCGTGGCTGTGCTCACGTTTGAACAAATTCCTGGCTTATTTGCTAACAAATTCCAGGTTGTGTGTGTGGGCGCTTTTTGGGTAAAGCGGAGTTTGGGATTGGGGAGCGGGGCAGTGTGGGGCGGGGGTGCTGTTGCCATCTGTATATTTGAAGCGACCACATCATTTCCTGCAACAATCCGCATCACTTCCCCGGTCCTCACAATTCGCTCCCATCATCGGCAGCTCTCTCTCTCTCTCCGGCGTGTGTAGGAGAACAGACATACGTCTCGATTTGTACTCGACCGCCCCCCACCTTGTGGAGGATTTAAGCAGCAAAATGCATCAGGATGACAAACCCGCCCTTCTTCCAACACATCAGCCCTCCACATGAACGGATAACATCTTGTTTTTTTGGCGTTGTACACATCCCATCAGCCGGGCGCACGGCCTTCTGGGAATACGTATTTAGTCGCATTTATATTCTTGGTTCTGTCGGTAAAGTCACGTAGAAGGGAAAAAATAAAATTATAAAAATATTAAACAATACAATTATCACGACGTTTCGACTGCAACACAAGCAGTCGTCATTTTATTTTATTGTTTTATATATTTATTATTTATTTTTTCTCTTCACGTGACTTTACCGAAAGAACCAAGAATATGAATCCCTGCAGTCACGAAAGCTTTAAATCAAAATTTAGTCGCATTTGTTCAACGCAAGCAAAACAACTCAGAGTGCAGTTCTTGCCTACGCACAACTGGCAGTTCCCCAATGAACATGGAACGTTGCAGCAACATTGGTGCAACCGGTTCTAACCGTATGGACAACGTTGCATGTTTACCGGGTTCATCAGCACTGGTTCAAGAAAGCCAGACTGCTGACGAGACTAGATTTGAAGCTTTCGTGACTGCAAGGATTCCTACTCTTAGTTTTTTCGGTAAAGTCACGTAGGTAAAAAATACAGCAAAATCTGGCTGTGACGGTCCCAACTGATGACGGAGACTTGTGTTGCCTCCGAAACGTCGTGATTTTAAAATTATTTTTATTATTTTATTTTCATTAATTTTAATTTCATTTTTTACCTACGTGACTTTAACCGAAAAAACTAAGAGTATGCTGACGAGACACTAAAACGGCCCAGAGTCTGCTCTGTGCGTCCAACCAATGCTGCTTGAAACGATGCCCTCCCATAGAGGGTCGTGTGCTGATGGGATGTGTTTAAAATACTGTACGTTTCCTGCTTAAGTGGGGGGGGGGGGGGTGCAGATATGGCAAGAGACGAAAATCTTTTAGTGAAAATGAGGTCAGCAAACGAACCTCACTAAGTTTCTGGATGTCACTAGATATACCCAAAGAGAAACACATTTGGAACAGTCGTCGTGCCAATAGTAGTTGGTCATGGCGAAAGGTAAACTCGATGCGGTGTGCCCACTTGCGAAAATTAAGTCCTATGGAGGGAAAATAAATAAAAAACGCGTGGCAAAGTTTTGGGGAGGGAGGGAAGGAGGGAAATCTGGGTGCATGCTAAGTCGTCTGGCAGCTTTCGTGCGTGTGTTGGGCCATGTGGAAGGGAAGGGCATGTTGATGTAGAGAGAAATCCAGACACTGTGAACTCAGTTCACGATCTCACCGACAGCATCTTGCCAAGCACGACACTGAATCCTCCCCCACCCACCCTCCCAGCACGCGCACTTACCAAACATCGAGGCATGTACACATCTTCGAACTAAGATTCGAGTCCACGAAAGGCAGGGAAGAGCTGCTGTCCAACAAAAGGTAAGGACGATGGGGCGACGTGTTGGATGCGCGTGGAGCGAAGAGCGTTGCGAGTTTGTTGGGCCATCGGATGTTGCGAGTTTGTTGGGCCATCGGTGTTGTGAGCTTGATGGGTCATCGGATGTTGTGAGTTTTTTGGGGGAGGGATGAGTGCAGAGAGATGCGTTCGGGGCTGTGAAGCTGCCGTGATGACCAGTCCGTTGAGAATGCAGAGCAAGTGCTGAGAGATGTGTTAGGTACGGTGCGAGACGCTGAGATTATTTAATGTTAACCGTGGTTCGGAAATCAAACTCAGTTGCAGTGTTCATTAAACGGACGATTTGCCTCATTTCCACATGTACCCCTCCACGTAAAAAATATAACATTTTGTCCACGTCCCATCAGCCGTAGAGCCTTAGAAGGAGGCCCTAATTCCAGCTGCAATGGTCCAACGCAAGCAAATTCTGGACCGGTTCCACATTCATTGCCCCCATCAGGAGGCTGCTTGAGCCAATGCTGATGAACTTCCAGAAGATGTTCATCGGCAAGGAGCCTCCCACTCCGTATTCGTGTGCGCCTAGCCGTCTCGAAATGCGATCGTAACCATTGTACCAACGTACCCACGGGGGAGAGGATGTTCAATCAGGACACGCCAACACGGGTGTCTCTTGCGTATACAAACTTGTCGATTTAAAGCTTTCGTGACTGCAGGGATTCATCTTCTTGGTTCTTTCGGTAAAGTCACGTAGAAGGGAAATAATAAAAATAAAACAATAAAATATTATTTTTATACAAACTTTGCTTAAAACTATTTCCTCCACCCCCACTTCCCCGTAATAAAATATAGCGCACGCTTCGTGTGATTGTTTTACTTGCGTCAAAAATAAAACCTGTGACTTCGTTTGAAAAGATCCTTAAATAAATATAAAAAATATTCAACGATAATCTTGAACGCGCCAAAGTGTGTTAATGCCCGCGTCTCGTGTGATCAAGTCGCTTGTTTGCGCTCGTTTGGAAGTGACCACACTGCGAAACTTGGCGCAGTCCAGAGAGGTGGCTGGGTTGCTGGGTGGCGTAGAGGTCAGATGTTGTGGAGTGCTGATTTGAGCTGGCAACGACCGAGGAGTTCCTGGGTTTGAATCCAAGGTTGGGCCGGCCAAGCGGAATGACCACCAGAATCTCACGTGTGGTGATCTCGTGGGCAGGCNAGCGGCGAGTTCAAGAGGCTGCATCCAAGGGTAGGGGGGGCGATTCCCCCCCAAGATTCCCACCCACCACCTTGAGACCCAAGGACATTAGGTACTGCGCTAATAATTACGAGAGAGAATACATTGCTGCTATTTTAAATGCAGGGCCCTTAAATTTCGATTTAAAGCTTTCGTGACTGCAGGGATTCATATTCTTGGTTCTTTTGGTAAAGTCACGTAGAATGGAAATATAAAATAATAAAATAAAACATTATAAAATAATTCTCACGACGTTTCGGCCACAACGCAAGCAGCCGTCCTCAGGTGAAGACCAGGTCTGTCGGGGAGACAGCGTCGTGAGAATTATTTTATATGTTTTATTTTATTATTTCCATTCTACGTGACTTTACCGAAAGAACCAATAAGATACAGGGCCCTTATTTAAAAATTACACAATTCGGGACCGGGCCATCCCCCCCCCCCCCCCCTAGTCTCCCACCCCTTCCCTGTGAAGTTTGTAGATCCACCTCTGGCCTCAACATCGACACTGCCAATGTTTGTATTTGTAAATGTTGTCTTTGTGAAAATGCCGTCAGTTCCTATGAGCACTGTTTCATTGCTTTCATGGCTTTATTTTGGTGATTTCGAAAAGTGTATTGGTTTAGCCATGTTTGTTTGTTGTAGTACAAAGTTAGACTGATGGCCTTAATCTAAGTTGTCTTGTGGTTGTTGTTGTTGTTTGACTTGCAATTCCACTGGGATTTTTGCACACAGCGTTGGTGTACGGTGTTTTTCTGCAATATTTTGCTGTCTTTTCTTGGATTTTCTGTTTGCACTCAGTCACATATTCACTTAAGATGTTTTTGTTCATGTTTTTTTTTGTTGCGGTTACACCGATTCAAGAGCCGAATGGCTCACAGGGCTATACTAATAAATGAAACTTAAATGAAAATGAAACTTGAACTGTGAAAGCCCCGGTGAGTGTCAAGACTCAATTTTTCAGGAGGATCCTGCCAAGTGATTCGTTTTCGCATTGAGTAACTTTTAATATATATTTTGTCAGCTTTCAGAGGAAACTGGAGAACACGGAGTAAAGCCCATGCAGAACGGTGGTGGAGAGAGAGAGAATGTACAAACTCCAACAGAGAGGCTCCCGTGTTGTTAATCGAAACCAGGCGTTGTCTTTGCTGCGAGGTGCCAGTGTGGTGAAAATATAAAAACGCAGAGAGAGAGAGAGAAAAAAGAGGCCACGGCTGGTGGGGCTCGGAAATTGTGGGCGTGGTGGATGGAAGTAGCAAAATACTTTGGGCACGGCCACAAAGCGAGGGCTCTGTCTATGCAGCTTTTGGGCCGGGTCTGTGAATATTGACTTAAAGCTTTCGTGACTGCAGGAATTCATATTCTTTGGGTCTCTCGTAAAGTCACGTAGATAGATTCAAAGAAAATAACAATGCGTGCGGGAATACATTTCGATCGTAAGCGTTCGTCATCAGGATGAAGAACGCTTGTGTTTTTTGTATTTTCTTTGAACCTATCTACGTGACTTTATCGAAAGACCCAAAGGATCTGTGAATATTGCTGTGGGCGAGTGGGCGCGGGGATGGTAGAATGCCCACCCCACCATCCCCCACCGTGTGTTTGCTCTGAGCACACTGGCACCTTTTACAAGGCTGTTGGAGGGCACTTTCTAGAAGTCAAGCGGTGAAGTATGGGCTTTTTTTCTTCCCAACATGAAAAGGAGCCACTCCACCACCACCGCCACCACCTCTCGAGATTTTATCGACCCACTTTTGGCCACTGCCCGTACTGTACTCTCTCGCTAAAAAAAGTTTAAAAAAAATGTGTTCCCGCACGCAGCCCACAGTAGCCTCTGAGAACGCTGCCCAAAAGTCACAAAAATTCACGACCCTCGTTGCCCGTTGCTCCGTTCACCACCACCGTCATCAGCAGCAGCAGCAGCCATGGTCAATCCACTGCTGGATGACGGCCTCCCAAGTGGGCCCACCGCCACCTCTTGTGGTCCCGTGATTGCAACGTTCGACGGAGCAGGCCGGGCGGGCGGTAGAGGCAGCGAGGGTTGGCAGATCGCGCAAAGGACGCGAAACTCCTTCCCCGTGGGGGTCGAGGTGCCATAACCCTGGCTTGCCGGGAGAAGGTGGTTACGGCGAGTGTGGACTAATCTCCATCTGTTCCGTCTGCACGGGATAGGGGGTGCTGCTCGCTTGCACGCGTGGGAAGTCCTCCTGGTGCTCCCGGTTTCTTCCCGCGTGTATAAACAACTCGCTCAGTGTAGGACCACAGAACTCGGGCAATTGTCGGCGTCGGTTGTGGCTGCCTTCCCGCGTGTCTGCGGTTTCGCGCGCCTCTGGGAGCGTTCTCGCTCTGTCGCCACGGGCGAACGAATCTAAATTGAGAATTAAAATCGGAATCTTTTATTTATTCTGGAGGGGAATCTGATTAGCTGTGAAACTCTTTTTCACAGACGCCCCAGCAGGGACGGGAGGGAAGGAGGGGGGTGAGCGAGTTACGTCAACAATACAAAATAAGTAATATTTTAAAACATTTTTAAAAACACGCTTTTATGAAATGTACTAGTAATGGCAGAACTCCACGCCTCCAGGAAGTGGCCCCGAAGCTTGCCATAACGTAAGGACCGTGGACAATTCGACCCAAGCCGAAACATAACAGAAAAAAAGAATGTTAAAAAAATGTATTTTTTTTTCTGATAGAATATAGTATTGTCATCAGTATGACATAAGTATACCAAGTTTGCAGTCGATACCACATTGGGAAGTGGGTTAAAATCGATTTACAAGATTTGAGGATACAACAACAACGACAACAACAGACAGAGTGAGTAAATAAAAAACGATGTCAGAGCAAGATAGACACACGCTAAGCACGTGGCTAGAAACAAATAACAACGAAGGGTAGTAGTAGAAGCGTGCTCTGCGAGATTTACGAGTGCACTCCTTATCCTTGCGACGGCCGCAGCGCGTACAAGGGAGCAAGCTTCGTTGTGGTCACCGCAGGCGGCGATGGGGACATTCGGCTGGCGGCGGTGGCGGTGGCGGCGGTGGTGGCGGTGGTCGTCGCTTGGGGGCCACTCCCTGCGAGCGCAGCCCCCAGAGTTCCGCTCGGAGGCGTCCCAACCCTTGGGGTCAACAGAGGTCAGGCAGCACCGCCAACGTGACAGCGGCGTCAGAGCCGTCCGTCGGCATTGGCAGCATCAGCAGCAGCATCATCAACATTGTCACGAGCATCAATGCTATCGTTATCATCATCACGTCTGTAATCACCATCGTTACCACAATTGATCATCAATGATTGTCATCGTTAGCACCGTGCTCCATCATCATCGCCATCTTGACTCATCATCTCTGTACCATCACCACTTTCATCAACATCACCACTCATCAGCGTCCACCGTGATCATTATCACAGTCATGGTCTTAATAATAATATAATCAATCAATTACTCATCATCATCATCGCCATCTTCTCCTCTCGTCCCTCTCCATTCTCGCCGTGCGGTGTCGGGTTTGCTTCACTCCCCCGTCCCAGGTCGCCCTCCGCTCTCTCCGCCCCTCCACGCGGTCGCCACGGAGGCGACGCGGGCGGCGTGGTGGCCCTCGTCGTCCCGGATCCTGACGAGGGCGGCACCGGCTCCAGCTACGACGTCCTGCCAGGTGCGACGATGGACGACTGCCACGCGGTGACAACAACAACGACGACGACGACGACGACAACCGCCATTCGCCGCTAAGTGGCGGGTCGTCACCACGACGCTAATGCCAGGCTAGGTGCACTTTGAGGCCACGTGAAGTGTTGAAGGCCCGCTGTCAGGAGGTCACGGAACAGACCCAGGTGCCGTGGGTTGACTGAGATGACTGGCAGATGCACCGACCGCACTCACCACTGCTCCAACTTTCAGCGTTTTAGCCACCCGGTGCTCGTCTCGTTGTTGTGAGCGTCGCTCCAACTGCCCAGTAGCCTCAAAGTGCACCTAGCCTGGCACTGCCCGGTAGTGTCCTCAATGAGCCTCCTCCACGGAGGCTGACCATGACACCGCTGGTACCAGTCGTCGGCAAGTCCAACCCCACATCCTCGCCTTACCGTTCCAGCCCATCTCTTCTACAGCCCGTTTCGCCCTCTAATCTGCCCCAACAGAAGCTGCTTGGCACACGGTGACTTGCACGACCTTTTCTGATATTATTGTTTATATTTAGGGCGCCTTCACTCAAGGCGGTCGACATANTTGAAAAAAACGGTGATAAACAGAATGAGGGTTGAGGAATCAGTGACCGCGATCGGGGCACTTAGAGATCATGAAAGGGTAAGGGGAGGGATGGGAAAGTGTGGAGGGGCGCGGGGAGGGAAGACGGTGGACGATGGGTAAGAGGTGAGCTTTGAGAAAGGAACGGAAGGCGGTTAAGGAAGAGGACTGCCACATTAACAAAGACAAAGATCCCCCGTGTAGCCTTAACAGGCTGTTGGGGCAAGTGCTGTTAGCGGGCACCTATGAAGGCCGGTACGACACGCGAGGGGGTGAGTGGCCAGCACCATGCCTGGCCGCCTTTGTCTGCCCAGTGGCGATGTTTACACAGCACACCAGGTACTCTTTTGAGACTGAGCGACTTAGGGGAGGCCCATGACCGGTGCAGGTAATCGTTACTGGTGTTGGCCGTGAGCGGGAATCGAACTCGGGACGCCGGGTTCGTAGTTCAGCGCACTAATGTAATGTAATGCAGCTAGTAATTTAAGAAACGCAAAATGATGCTAATAGCCTCTCTAATGCGCTAACCGCTGCGCCACTACTCCCACATACAAACCACACAACGTGATACGAGACGAATGACTGCCATGCGGCGACACAAACACACAAAGGAGTACTTTGATGATGACACTGATGATGACGATATTGATGATGATGATATTGATGATAACATTGATGATGATGATGATGATGACATTGATGATGATGATGACACTGCTGATGATGACATTGATGATGACAGTAATGATGATGATACTGATGATGGCACTGATGATGATGATGACACTGATGATGATGATGATGAAACTGATGATGACATTCATGATGATGACAGTAATGATGATAACACTGATGATGGCACCGATAATGGCACTGATGATGACGCTGATGATGAAACTGATGATGACATTCATGATGATGACAGTAATGATGATACCACTGATGATGGCACTGACGATGATGACACTGACGACAGTGATGATGATGACACTGATGATGATGATGACACTGATAATAACACTTATGATGACACTGATGATGATGACACTGATGATGATGACACCGATGATGAAACCGATGACGGCGATGATGTTGCCGCCTCTACCCCTCCGCTAGGCCGCACGGGCCACTGTGCGTTTAGCGGCATGCAGATGTTCGACGGGGCCGTGTGGTCCCCAAGCCGTGCGTGACGTGCGTGTGCAAGCGCGGCGCCGTCGCCTGCGACGAGGTCGACTGCCCTCGTCCGCACTGCCCGAGGACGGCGCGCACCGCGCCACGTGCTGCCCTGTGTGCCAGAACACCGGTAACCACCGCTGCCACGGGCTGCCCTGTGTGCCAGAACACCGGTAACCACCACCGCCACGGGCTGCCCTGTGTGCCAGAACACCGGTAACCACCGCCGCCACGGGCTGCCCTGTGTGCCAGAACACCGGTAACCACCGCTGCCACGGCTGCCCTGTGTGCCAGAACACCGGTAACCACCACGGCCACGTGCTGCCCTGTGTGCCAGAACACCGGTAACCACCGCCGCCACGGGCTGCCCTGTGTGCCAGAACACCGGTAACCACCGCCGCCACGTGCTGCCCTGTGTGTCAGAACACCGGTAACCACCGCCGCCACGGGCTGCCCTGTGTGCCAGAACACCGGTAACCACCACCGCCACGGGCTGCCCTGTGTGCCAGAACACCGGTAACCACCGCCGCCACGGGCTGCCCTGTGTGCCAGAACACCGGTAACCACCGCTGCCACGGCTGCCCTGTGTGCCAGAACACCGGTAACCACACGGCCACGTGCTGCCCTGTGTGCCAGAACACCGGTAACCACCGCCGCCACGGGCTGCCCTGTGTGCCAGAACACCGGTAACCACCGCCGCCACGTGCTGCCCTGTGTGCCAGAACACCGGTAACCACCACGGCCACGGCTGCCCTGTGTGCCAGAACACCGGTAACCACCGCCGCCACGGGCTGCCCTGTGTGCCAGAACACCGGTAACCACCGCCACGAGCCACCGCAGAGAGTGATGCTGACGTGGCCACCACCGCCGCTGCCAGCAAAACAAATATGAAGATCTCCCATATACTGTAGGCTTAACAGACCGTAGGGGCAAGTGCTGTTAGCGAGCGCCTATGAAGGCCAGAACGGTACACGAGGGGTGGGTGGCCAGCACCACGCCCGACTGCCTTTGTCTCCCAGTGGCGATGTTCACACGCCGCACCAGGTACTCATTTAAGGCTGAGTCGACCTAGGGGAGGAGGCCCTGGACCGGTTCAGATAATCGTCACTGGGTGTTGCCCATGAGCGGGAATCGAACTCGGGTCGCCGGGTTCGTAGTGCAGCACGCTTACCACTACACTACCGCTCCCATACAACCTCACACCCTCTAACCCTCACTATACTCAACATGACTATGAAGTGAGAATAGGGTTTCCCCTTTTTTCTGGCAACAAAACAGCTGTGTTAAGATGTTNAAACACCAAACTGAAACCTTTCACAAGGAATCATGTCTGCATTAACCACAATACTTGTGGTCAGAATGCAAGCCAAAAAACACACTCTGATAGTTTATGCATTGTCTTTGAAACTGATTGGCCCACACCAGCTTTCTTTTGAGCCTCGTCTCAAAACGGTGTTAGACCAGAGGACGCCACAAGGCACGCTATGAAGTGTTCTGAACAGTGCCAATGCACGTGTGGTGATGTGAGGAGTGACGGCGTGACGTTCCCGGCACATTGCCACCACCTGCCACCGCCGTGAGAGCCAGTAACCGCGCCCAAAGTAACCACCCGTGGCCGTGCCCCTGCCATTGCAGAGCCGGACCCAGAGCCGCAGCAGGGGACGGCGCAGACCGGAGAAGCAGCGGAAGCGGAGAATCAGAAGAAGCGCGCTCGGGAAGCAAGAAAGGCCGCAAGAAACCTGACGATGAGGTCGGTGGCGTAAAAGAGCAGCAGCAGCAGCAGGAGCAGCAGCAGCAGGAGCAGCAGCAGCAGGAGCAGCAGCAGCAGCAGGAGCAGCAGCAGCAGCAGGAGCAGCAGCAGCAGGAGCAGCAGCAGCAGCAGGAACAGCAGGAGCAGGAGCAGCAGGAGCAGCAGCAGCAACAGGAGCGAGAGAAGGAGCAGCAGCAGCAGCAGGAGCAGCAGCAGCAGCAGGAGCGAGAGAAGGAGCAGGAGGAGAAGGCAGCGCTGGCACCTGCCCCGCCGAATTCCGACGGCCGATCTGAAGGCCCCGCGCCGGAAATCCATCGTGGAGCATCGCCGGACGGGCCGCCGCCTCCTCCAGCCGCGGCGGCGCCGGCGAAACCGGACGCGGCGGAGCGAGCGCGCCGGCGGGAGCAGAAGCGCCGGGAGGAAGAGGAGAAGCGTCAGCGCTACCTGGAGGAGGAGCTGCGCTTGCAGGAGCAGGAGGAGGTGGCGGCGCGGGCGGCCGCGCCGGCGACTCCGCGCCCGCCGGTCCCACCGGAGCGAGCGAGCGAGCGGGGCGCGCGGCGACGTGCCGGACGACGTGCCGAGCGAGCGGCTACCGCCGGCGCGCCGGTCCTGCCGCCGCCGTGCCGCCACGGCCGGCAGCGCCACGGCCACCGGCGAGGCCGCGTCCGCGTCCGCCGGCGGTCCCCGTGCTGCGAGGGTTTCGTTCCGCCCGGCGAGGACCCCCCGGGGAGGGGGCGACGTTGGCGCCGGCCGCGCCGTTTGCCCCGGAGCTGCCGAGGGGTGCAAGTCGGAGGACACGACGCTGACGTGCAACTCGGCCAAGCTGGTGTACGTGCCGCCCGTGACCGACGCGCACCTCCTGCAGCTCTACCTCACAGGTGACGGCGGCGGCGGCGGTGGCAGTTGCGTGCTCAGTCGCCCTCCGGGGCGGGATAACGTGGGCGCCGCTCTGGGAAGCCAAGTTGCCGTGCTACGGAGAGGCTCCCTCCTGCCGTAGGAGCTCTGCCAATGCCACCACTGGCCTCGGGCTGTACACAGGAGTGGAGCGCACCGATGGCCGCTCTCAGTCGCTCGGCTTCGAGCAGCGGGAAGTCACTCGGCACGCGGCCCAGCAGAGGCGCGCTCGCGGTTCTGATCTGGCTGGGCAGCCCTTTATGAACCTAAATGATTATCATTATTGATAATACTGCGGTGCGCGCGCGTGTCAACCGTGAACGTGCTACGCGTCGTCTGCTTCACCGGTGGACGCGCGAGGTCCCTGGCGTAACTTGCAGGAGCAAGCCGCACCGCATGACAGATTCACGGACCAATTTGCCGCGTTTGGCCCCAAATTGCTCGAGTGGCTCGTAAAGTGCACAAAGCGATCAGCGCACACTGTGTCCGCAGACTGATGGCCACTTGTTGCGGTCACCGCGCGGCACCATAGCCGCACCATAGCGGTACCGTAGTGGCACCAGCGCTACACTGTACCAATACCGTAGTGGTAGATCGCAGCACCGTAGCCGCACCGTAGCCGCACCGTAGCGGTACTGTAGTGATTTTCGAAAAGTTTTTTGGTTTGGCCATGTGTGTTTGTTGTAGTACGGAGTTAGACTGATGGCCTTAATCTAAGTTGTTTTGTGGTTGTTGTTGTTGTTTGACTTGCATCCCACTGGGATTTTGCACACAGTGTTGGTGTACGGTGTTTTTCTGCACATAGTCACTTTAAGATGTTTTCTTGTTCATGTTTTTGTTTTTTATTTGTTGCGGTTGCACCCGATTCAAGAGCCGAATGGCTCACAGGGCTATACCTAATAAATGAACTTTGAACTTTGAACCAGCGCTACACTGTACCAATACCGTAGTGGCGGATCGCAGCACCGTAACCGCACCGTAGCGGCACCGTCCCCGCACCGCAACGGCACCACGCGCTGCTGCGGTCAGCTGCTCGACGTGCATTCGGGCATGCTGACTCGGCGCGGTGTCCGTTCCGCGAAAGCCGTGCAACCGACGGCACGCGCGATTACATGTTCCCCTCGTCTCGTGGCAGGGAACGCGATTGCGGTGATTGAGGCCGGAACATTCCGCGGGCTTCCACGCATCGAGTGGATCGACCTGAGCAGGAACCAACTCACGAGCCACGGCATCAGAGACGGAACCTTTGAGGTGTCGCACCGCACGGCGATCTGCCACTTTGCCGTGTCGTGCGATCGATGTGCTGTGTGATTGATGTGTCACGTGATCGATGTGTCATGTGGTCGATGTGTCACGTGATTGACGTGTCGTGTGATTGATGTGTCACGTGATTGATGTGTCACGTGATCGATGTGTCACGTGATTTATGTGTCACGTGATCGATGTGGCGTGTGATTGATGTGTCACGTGATTGATGTGTCACGTGATCAATGTGTCATGTGATTGATGTGTCACGTGATTGATGTGTCACGTGATTGATGTGTTATGTGATCAATGTGTCGTGTGATTGATGTGTCACGTGATTGATGTGTCACGTGATCGATGTGTCGTGTGACCCCTGACCCCGGTAGAACGTGACGACGCTGAAGCGGCTGTTCCTTGACGGCAATGCGCTCACGACCATCCATCGCCACTGCCGCCATCCCTCGAGGAGCTCAAAATCAACGACAACAAACTCAAGTTCATCGACCGCAACACCTTCGCCTGTGAGGAGATAACAACAACAGCCGCCATTTTACACTGAGTGGTGGTGACATTACCACGGCGCTTGTGCCAGGCTAAGTGCACTTTGAGGTCACGTGAAGTGTCGAAAACTGGCAGGTCACGGGACAGAACCCAGGTGTTATCAGTTCACTAACTCAGAAGCCAACCTTGACATCGCAGGTGCCAGTCATCTGCAAGTCCAGTCAGCTCCACATCCTCCTGCACTGCATCGGTCCATCTCTTCTCCAGCCCCGTGCCGCGCCCGTTTAGCCCCTCTATCTGTCCAAACGGAAGCTGCTTGGGCACGCGTTGTCTGGGCATGCAGGCTGCATGACGCAGCCAGAGGAGCTCACCGTTGGACCGTGTCCAGATCTTTCAAGGACATTTTTGTTGCTGTTGTTGTTGTTGTGCGCAGCGCGCTCGCGCCCCTGTGCGTGTGTCCTGGCAGCGCTGTCGAGCCTGCTGACGCTGGAGCTGGAGGGGAACGCGCTGAGCGAGAGCACGGTGGACCGCTGGCGTTCGCGTCGCTCGCGGCCTCCACTACCTGCGCCTCGACCGCAACAAGTTCCGCCTCATCCCCTCGGGCCTCCCGCCGTCGCTCGATGTACGACAACGGCGGTCCGCCTGTCGGATGGCAGCGCCTCGCCGAATGGTGTAGACGTGTCGGCGCGCCGTTGCGATCCGGGTTGGGTGGATTCGTGTACGGTCGGTGCGCTTTGCGAACGTCGGCTATCGGGGTGGACGCCCATCCCGGTTCTCATCATCTTGTAGAGGAGGCAGCTGTCGTCCTGGAAAATCTGTAGGACTGGGTAAATGAGTGAGTCAGTGGTGGGTCAGCAGGCGAGTGGGTAAGTGAGCGGGTAAGTAAGTGGGTAAATGAGTGGGTAGTGGGTGAGTTATTTGGTGAGTGGATGAGTGAGTGGGTGAGTGGGTTGGTGAGTGGGTGAGTGAGTGAGTGAGTGGATTCGTGTACGGTCTGTGCGCTTTGCGAACGTCGGCTATCGGGGTGGACGCCCATCTCGGTTCTCCCAGGGTCATCATCTTGTAGAGGAGGCTGCTGCCGTCCTGGGAAATCTGTAGGACTGGGTGAATGAGTGAGTCAGTGGGTGGGTCAGCGGGCGAGTGGTAAGTGAGCGGGTAAGTAAGTGGGTGAATGAGTGGGTGAGTGGGTGAGTTAGTGGTGTATGAGTGGATGAGTGGATGAGTGAGTGGGTGAGTGGGTTGGTGAGTGGGTGAGTGAGTGGGTGGGTAAGTGGATAAGCGAGTGAGTGGGTGAGTTAGATGGTGAGTGGGTGAGTGAGTGGATGAGTGGGTGAGTGGGTTGGTGAGTGGGTGAGTGAGTGGGTGGGTGAGTGGATAAGCGAGTGAGTGGGTGAGTGTAATAAATTGGGGGAAATAAATTCCTTCCACCTGGACACAGATGCCAACTCCCATGCTCGCAATGGCTTCACCACAATCATCGCCATCACCACCAACATAATCTCAATCATCGCCACCACCGTCGTCATCATCACCATCTTGAAACTTACGTAGTCTTACTCGGTGTTAAGATTCATGTTCGATGTTTGTGTTAGGGGCCGTCCATAAATGATGTCACGCACCTGGGGGGGGGGGGTCAGACATTTGTGACGATGTGTGACGAGGGGGGGGGGGTGAGAAATGTGACGTCACATCAAAATGCGCAACTTTAAATAAATCTAGATAACACGTTCCACTTAATTCAATAGACTTTTTAATAAATGTTGTCTCCTAGAACATCAGAGTGCAGCGCCACATTAAATACGCACTACAATGACAATAGTTTAAAGCGATTTGAAGCATGTTTTATATTTTTTGGGGGGAGGGGGGCAGACCTTTGTGACGTCGTATTTAAGGGGTGGGTCTGACTTTTTGTGACGCCGTGTGACGAGGTGGGGGAGGGTCAAAAATCGTCCAAAATCGCGTGACGTCATTCATGGACGGCCCCTTAGTCCACGTGAATACATCTGGTTACACATCTTGTGCTGCAAGACCCTCCCACCGCCCTACACAACCAAGCAGGCGTGGACCCGGCGGTACAGGCGGCGCGTGGGCCTCTGCCTTTGTTTCCGCAGGAGCTCTACTTGAGCGACAACCAGATCGAGGAGATCTCGAACGGAGTCTTCAACAAATCATCGTCCCTCTCCATCCTCCACCTGCAGAACAACCGCCTACAGGAGACGCGCATCCACCCGCGGGCTCTCATCTCCCTCAAGTGAGGGGGGCGGGTANGGGGGGAGCGCGGGGTGGGGGCGGGGAGCCGGCTGTGGAAACGCATCTGAAAGCGCGCTATGGGGTCACCATCATTGCCTCTGCTGTGAGGATGACCGGAGTGCGCGTGTGATGGTTTATGCCCTTTGACGAGATCGGCGAGGTATTCTTTTGTGGAAAGCGCTTTTGCGTGTATCGAGCGCGACCCCCGAACGCGTTCGTTCGGCAACCGTAAGCCAGTGCAGCTCTTGGACAGACAGGTCAGAGGTCACGAGCTGAGCAGGGCCGCGCTGGTCTCAGACTCGTAGGTCAGAGGTCACGAGCTGAGCAGGGCTGCGCTGGTCTCAGACTCGCAGGTCAGAGGTCATAAGCCGGTCGGTGACCACGCAGACGCCGCGTTACCGGATCGGGCGACGCGTCTCGTTGTCCCCCCCACACCTCCAGGAACCTGGAGTCCATCGACTTCTCTCACAACCGATTCGTCCACGTGCCCTCCTTCCTGCCCACCTCGCTGCGCCACCTCGTGCTCACCTACAACCTGCTGCAGCGCGTTCCGGGTGAGACCCCACCCCCCGCCCCCCTGCCCCCCCCTCGACGTCCCGCGCGGGGGGGGGGCAAAAAACGCCGCCGTCGATCATCGTGGGTCAAGATCTCTCCGCTGCTGGATGAAGGTTTTCTCTTTCGATTTAAAGCTTTCGTGACTGCAGGCATTCATCTTCTTGGTTCTTTCGGTAAGTCACGTAGAAGGAATAAAACATAATTCTCACGACGTTTCGGCCACAACGCAAGCAGCCGTCCTCAGGTGAAGAACAGGTCTCCTGACAGACTCCTTGACAGACCTGTTCTTCACCTGAGGACGGCTGCTTGAGTTGTGGCCGAAACGTCGTGAGAATAATTTTATTATGTTTTATTCCTTCTACGTGACTTTACCGAAAGAACCAAGAAGATGAATCCCTGCAGTCACGAAAGCTTTAAATCGAAATTGTTTAACTGCATCGCTCGCTCGCTCGCTCGCTCACCCGTTTCACTCACCAACCCCACTCACTACCCACTCCATTACTTACCCACCCACTCACCCTCCCACTCTCCCCCCCCCCCCCGCCAGATACGTGTTTGCGCACATGAGCCCGGACTCGAGTACCTGTACCTGTCGTTCAACCGCATCACGAGCGATGGGATCGACCCGGTGTCATTCCACGGCATGCAGACGTCCCTCCTCGAGCTCTACCTGGACCACAACCTCCTGCGCAGCGTGCCGCTGGGACTCGCCGACCTCGCGGTGCTCCGCACGCTGCTGCTCAACGACAACGACATCCGGTGCCACCATGCGGTTTCACCTTCTCCCTCTCCCTCCCTCCTACTCCCTCCCCTTACTCCCTCCCTCCCTNCCCTCCCTCCCTNCCTNCCCTCCCTCCCCCCCTCCCTCCCTCTCTCCCTCCCTCCCTCTCTCCCTCCCTCCCCCTTACTCCCTCCTTCCCTCCCTCCCTCCTACTCCCTCCTCCTTTCTACTCCTACCCCCCCTCCTTCCTCCATCTGTAAATCTCTTAACCTCAGTCTCGCGCTCTCCGTTCAGAGGCAGAGCCACTCCCTCTTGTTTGGCAGTTCTCTGCCCGAGTAGAGAATTGCGCACCCACACAACCACATGTCCGCACACCCATCCACTCACTGACCCACCCACCACAAACCACTCACTTATCCACCCACTCATCCACCCCCTCTGCCCCCCCCCACCCGCCCCTTCCCTCCACAGCACGGTGCCCCCCAGGCGTTCTGCGTCGACTCGAACCCGACGACTCCGCGCTCGTCACGCTGCGGCTCGACCAGAACCACATCGACCGTCGCGCCGTGCCTCGCACCGCCTTCTCCTGCGTGCGCTCGCTCGCCAGCGTGGTGCTGCGTCCGCAGAAGCCCTGGGGCGCACGCCGCCATCATCGTCGTCGTCGTCGAGGAGGAGGCCCGGAAGACCCCGAGCGAAACCTGAGCCGGATTACGATGACTATGAGTCGCACTCCGGGTACGAGGATGAGGTGCGGCAGGAGGAGGAGGAATACGAGGAGGGGACTTCGGGATGGACCAGGACCCGGCCGTTTGGTTCTTCAGGTTGGGGTTGGGACTCGGACTCTGGTAGTGACTGGTGGGTGGACGGGTGGACGGGTGGAGGGTGGATGGGTGGAGGGGTGGAGGGTAGATGGGTAGAGAGGTGGATGGGTAGATGGGTGGATGGGTGAAGGGATGGATGGGTGGAGGAGTGGATGGGTGGAGGGTGGATGGGTAGATGGGTGGAGGGTGGAGGGGTGGATGGGTGGATGGGTAGATGGTGGATGGGTGGAGGGGTGGAGGGTGGATGGGTGGATGGGTGGAGGGTGGATGGGTGGAGGGGTGGAGGGTGGATGGGTGGAGGGGTGGATGGGTGGAGGGTGGATGGGTAGATGGGTGGAGGGTGGATGGGTGGAGGGGTGGATGGGTGGAGGGGTGGATGGGTGGATGGGTGGAGGGGTGGATGGGTAGATGGGTGGAGGTGTGGATGGGTACACTGGTGAATGGAATAACGCGCAGAGAATGAATTAAGGGACACATATGTGGATTGCCAGTGATGAACCGATAAACAGATTGTGGAGTCAATGAGACAGGTGGACTGCAATGGCGAAATTGACAGAAGGATGGACACAGACACTAGCTAGTAGACATCTGGATAGATAACGGGACAGATCGATTGACAAAGACAGCGTGGATGGAGATGGTCAGATGGTTCATTGCATACACATCCGATTAGCACGGTTGGCTACGTACGGTGCGAAAGAAAAACAAACATACAGGGGTGGACAGCCTGATGGACAGACAGAAGGACGGATGAATGGATGGTCAGACAGACAGATGGACAAATTGGTGGACCAGCAGGTGGATTGACGGATGCATGGATGGATGGAGCGATTTACAAACGGACTAGGGGATCGACAGACAGATCAGATGGGCAGACAGACAGACGAGACAGACAGAGGGAAATGTAGCAATGCAGACAAAGAGAATGACCCACACCCAGATAGATAAATGGACAGAGAGCCGTGGGAGTCGATATACCAATCTGTAGAGAAGAGCTCTCGCGTGACAATTGAAACTATTATCGGCACTTGTCACAGCTATCACTGCTTCGCCATTGCCACCGCAGCCGTAAGGACCACACCGCCGCGTGATCGGTAACACTGCCACAGCCACGCGTTATTGCCACTGCAATCGAAACAAGATTCATATTTGGACAATCATTGCTACTGCCGTAACCAAACATCGTCACCGTCATCAACAGCGACGCCATCATCTTCGTTATCATCATCACGGCCACTTTCATCATCGTGGAACCGGCCCCGTCATATTTCCATCATCATGACAATCATTGATCACAATCTCAATCTTCTTGGTTCTTTCGGTAAAGTCACGTAGAAGGGAAATAATAAAATAATAAAAATAAAACATAATAAAATACAATTCTCACGACGTTTCGGCCACAACGCAAGCAACCGTCCTCAGGTGAAGAACAGGTCTGCATTCAGACGCTGTCTTTCCGACAGACCTGTTCTTCACCTGAGGACGGCTGCTTGCGTTGTGGCCGAAACGTCGTGAGAATTATTTTATTATGTTTTATTTTTATTATTTTGTTATTTCCCTTCTATGTGACTTTACCGAAAGAACCAAGAAGATGAATCCCTGCAGTCATGAAAGCTTTAAATCGAAATTTAACTCAATATCATTGCCACCACAAGGCAACGAACATCAGCACACCACCATCACTGTCACCGCCTCTTCGTTATCGTTTTTATCGTCACCGTCACGACCGTCATTGTTTGTATTACGCAAAAAGACACCCATTTAAAGTGGTTAAAAATACTCGTTTTGGTTATATTAAAATAAAAGTTCTTTTTAAAAATCTCAAACTTTTGTGTTAATTTAACACGTAAGCTTTCGCGACCGATATCGTCAATAATGTCGCTTTTGGGTTAGATCGCGTAAATACAAATGTGTCGTTAAACTCAGATGGTAAATGTTGTGGATTTGCTCTCGGACACACAACCGGTGTGCTGTACTAGTGACGAATTGGCACGTTCTGTTTACGTGACAAACCTCACTAATTGGCTGGGTCGGGTGGTGGCGGGTTTAACGACACATTTATATATTTACGCGACCTAACCCAAAACAAACAACACATTATGGATTTTGTGTTAATTGTAAGTGTTGTGGCTATAACACACAGACGGCTTCTGGAAGGCAACGCGTTTATCACGACAATGTTACTTACAACCGTAACACTTAACTGGTACGGCCCCATTCACCGATAACCTAAGGGAGGTAGGTAAAAAATCTAATCAAATAAATGAAAACAACTAAATTAAATCACGACGTTTCGGGCGCGACACAAGCGTCCTTCTTCAGGTGGGGACAACGTAGCGAAAGCACAACCGCTTAAGTGTGTCTAAGAGATGGCTGTGACGAGGAATTATATAGTCGCGAAACGTCGTGATTTAATTTAGTTGTTTTCATTTTTTTCACCTACGTGACTTTGCCGAAAAAAACAAAGAGTAAGGAACTATACACTTTGGTTCTTTCGGTAAAGTCACGTAGGTATAAAATAATATACCTACGTGACTTTACCGAAAGAACCAAAGAGTATGGATTCCTGCAGTTACGAAAGCTTCAAATCATGATTAAATGGAATATTTATTTATTTATTTTACCAGGGAAGGCTATAGAGACCGTTTTCAGAAGCGGCTGGGAAATAGGACCCGGTGAAATCACCCAACCTCACGTGACCAACAACAACAGGCCACGGCTCTCAGCGGGTGGGACAGAACTCGACGCAAAAAACAAAACACGACGGCCAAACAAAGCGACGAGCATAGACAACTTCCTGAGCGAGAGGCCACACACCATCACCACCATCACCCATCACCACACCCACCACCACCATCCACCAACACCACCACCTCCTCCACCACCCACCACCACCATCTACCACCACCATCTACCACCACCATCCACCAACACCACTACCACCACCACCACCACCACCATCCACCACCACCACCACCACCCATCACCACCACCATCTACCACCACCACCAACCAACATCACCACCACCACCCACCACTACCACCCACCAACCACCACCACACACGAGGCACCCTCGGTGAATCCTCAACCGGACCAGCGAGCGGATGGATCGGTCAATCCAGGACAAGACATGCGGGATCCTTGGACCAGCGAGCGCTCGTTGGGGATGACTTTAAACGTCTCTCTGGGCAAGATGTTTTTGGGGTTAAATGCGAATGGCATTCATCCATAGGAGACTCTTCAAGTGCCCTCCACCTGACCACAATCTTCTGGACAGAACCCACAAAGCGGCACGCTGAGGTTATAATACTGGTAGGAACCTCCTGGTTACACCAGCCCACAGGGGGATTATTGTGTCCGTCCGTCCGTCGTGCAGGGAGGGGCTGGGTGGGGAGGGAGGGCTGGGTGGGGAGGGGAGGGGAGGGTGGAAAGGGGCTGGGTGGGAGGGGCTGGGTAAGGGGTTGAGAAGGGCTGGGTGAGGAGGGTGGGGAGGGGCTGGGTGGGGAGGTTGGGGCTGGGTGGGGGTGGGAGGGTGGGGCTGGTGGGGAGGGGCTGGTCACCCCGTGGTGCCCTTATAAAACTCAACGTTGAACCTACTCACGCCGGCTTGTGCCCACCCTCACAGTCGGGCATATTTGCGGAAAACACCACGCCGCCGTTGACCCTGCAGGCCATTGACCGAGCAACCCAACGTTCCTACCAGCTCCCTCCGCAGGAATGTGTTTAACACAGACAGCCTCGAGAATGGCACAGCGTTCACAAAAACGACTCTCTCGATCTTATTGGAAGAACATCCTCGGATGCTTTCGCGGTGGAATAGACACGCTCCATTCGGGGGACTTCTGGAAGGTCACAGCCTCGCTCGCATGGGAGCTAAGAGCCTCACTAGAGACCCACTCTGTACATCCTCACAACGTCTGTGTGGTCCACCAACCCTAACCTCCACAGCGATGGACTGGACTACAGGCCACGTGCGTAGCCACCACTGAGTCACTGATGTTGACACACTTTTGTTTGATCAACCACTGTTTGCATCTCATAATGAAACATGTCAAACTTGACTGATGCATCATGGGACCTCCTTTGCCAGTACCAAAATATGAGAATAGGTTTTCCCCTTTTTGCTGGCAACTAAACAGCTGTGTTGAGATGTTGAAACACCAAACTGAAACCTTTTACAAGGAATCATGTCTGATGCACCCTGCAACCACTTCCAATGTTGTGACAGTTGCGCATCAAGGGCGTATCTGGGCTTGTCTTCAAGTGTCAGGCATAACCGCACTCCTTTTCCTGGTTAGCTCCTGCAAACCCTCTGGCTACCATCAAAGGTTTGTTCACGAAGCCATTCAGATATACAAACACAGACATAACTTCAACCGTGATGATGGGCACAAACTGAGTTATCATTGGAAAGATGTTATTAACCATGTAAAAACGATTTCATTACACATATTTGTACCATCTTATTTACAGGTACTTTTCTACTTTACCGAGTGTTGACATCACCATCGTTTAACAGTACTGCTATTTTTTTGTATTTAGATTCTCAACCAACATCGGTTTAGGTCGAGGTACACCGATTGTTTTCTTGCACATGACGACGTTGACCAATTTCTCTTGTAGCTCCGTTTTCTTGCACACGACGTTGACAATTTCTCTTGTAGCCCCGCCACCACCCCCACGTTCCATTCCCCCTCCCCCCTTAACTTGTATTTAAGGGCTGGTCTTTTGGAATTTTCCTCACTTGATGCAGTAATTGTAGCTGTGACGGTTCCCACTGATGACGGAGACTTGTGTTGCCTCCGAAACGTCGTGATTTATTATTTTATTTTATTTCCATTATTACTTTTATTAACTTTTAATTTATTTTACCTACGTGACTTTACCGAAAAAACCTAAGACTATAGCTCCTCCCCACATCAGGGTTGTGGCCGTGACCTGGATTCAAACCCAGGCGTGAGCGGTGTCGGCTGAGCGTCTCCGACGCGGTCATTGTGAACTCCACGAACCATGTCGCCACCTGGTGGTGAGATACTAAACAAGTATAACCCGTAAAAAAAGTTTTTCACTATAAATCCTTTATATGCGTGGCGGCTAGAGTCCTCTCGTCCCTGGCTTGAGATGGCTGCCACCTATGGGTCAGATGATTGCATTGCACCATTAAGCAATTGGTAATTAAATATCATATTTTTGTCCTAAAAAGTGTAACATTTTGGAAAAAAATTTCCCGAACATTAATTGTCACGCACAACGAGTCTGTGTGGAAAATGTCAGCTCGATTCGATCACGGAAGTGGGTTAAAAAATCGACCGAAAGATTTGCACGGTCGTAAGCAAGCAAGCGAACTTAATAAAAAGGATTTAAAAAAGAGTCATAATGTGAAGAGCCAAGAGCGGTGGTGCACACGGCACTACGAACTCGGTGACCTGATTTGAATAATTCACCACGACGAACATCGGTGGTGTAACTTGAACCAGAAATTCACTTTTATCGAGATCTAATGACACTGTGATCTGGTAGCACTGAGATTTAGTGGCATTGAGATCTGGTGGCAGTGACATCTGGTGGCAGTGAGATCTGGTGGCAGTGACATCTGGTGGCAGTGACATCTGGTGGCAGTGACATCTGGTGGCAGTGAGATCTGGTGGTAGTGAGATCTGGTGGTAGTGACATCTGGTGGTAGTGACATCTGGTGGCAGTGACATCTGGTGACAGTGAGATCTGGTGGTAGTGACATCTGGTGGCAGTGAGATCTGGTGGTAGTGACATCTGGTGACAGTGACATCTGGTGGCAGTGAGATCTGGTGACAGTGAGATCTGGTGGCAGTGACATCTGGTGGCAGTGACATCTGGTGGCAGTGACATCTGGTGGCAGTGACATCTGGTGACAGTGAGATCTGGTGGCAGTGACATCTGGTGGCAGTGAGATCTGGTGACAGTGAGATCTGGTGCAGTGACATCTGGTGGCAGTGACATCTGGTGGCAGTGACATCTGGTGGCAGTGACATCTGGTGACAGTGACATCTGGTGACAGTGACATCTGGTGGCAGTGACATCTGGTGACAGTGACATCTGGTGGTAGTGAGATCTGGTGACAGTGAGATCTGGTGACAGTGAGATCTGGTGGCAGTGACATCTGGTGGCAGTGACATCTGGTGACAGTGTGATCTGGTGGTGCTGTGATCTGGTGGCAGTGTGATCTGGTGGTGCTGTGATCTAGTGGTCGTGTGATCTGGTGGAAGTGAGATCTGTTGACAGTGAGATCTGGTGACAGTGAGATCTGTTGACAGTGAGATCTGATGGTACTGGGTTGAACTTTATTACAGGAAACTGTACAGTGTTGATAGATCGAATACTGACTGAGAAATTTCCCTGGTTTGATCTGTGGTGGTAAAGGTGGCAGCCCGATTGGGATGTTTGGTAATGAATTCCAGAGTTTGGCCTGCATACGCGCTCGCTAACAGCATTTACAAGCAACCATCAGTCTGTTAATGCTATACGGGGACTTTTGTATTCGTTCGAGGGTGTGAGTGACTGAGTGTGCGTGCAATCGTCGTTGTTGTGGGAGCGTCAGTGAGCACGGGCTGCAGGATAACGCGATTTCATACCAGCCTTTCTACATTCACGTTTCCATCGCTGCAACAAAAGACTTGTGTTTCGTCTTCAACAAAAATTGAACAGAGCAACGACTGAGAAACCCAACCACTCTCGCTCAGAGTTCGCCGTTGCTGCTGCTGCTGCCACATGTGTATCCACTTGGGCTGCCCCAAGGCAGCTTAACGGCAGTTATAAAAACATTTCCCCCCCCCCCCAAAAAAAAGAGAAACGCTCGGCCCCCATTTGTGGAAGACACAAAAAAACCCACGCCACAGGAGTGAAACTCCTCTTTTTTTTTCATTTCTTACAAATTCACCCCGTCGGCCCCAATTCAAAGCATTTCCTCCCAAACTCCGTTACAGCTCCTCCAGAATTCCTGCTGAGCATTCGTCCGCAAAGCGCACGGCACGCGACGCACGCACCGCACCGCTTGAACGTTTTAGAATTGCCTTTAATTTTCGTGGTTTTGTGAACACAATTTTTTGAGAGTAGTGTTTAAACGCCTCCACAAAGCGGGGCGGGAATTAACGTTCATCGCCCGATCCGTCTTGGTGCCCAATTCCACTTCTGCGTGCTCGACTTTGGTGAGGTGGCGGCAACCGGTAGGTAAGTTCCTCCAACCCACAACACCAACCACCTTCTAGAATTGTTATATGCTCAAACGTTTCACCCAGGACATTTACTTGAGATGGACATCACGTTTGCAAAGTTGGGGAAGGTGGGGGGGGGGGGTCCACGGTGTTTATAGACAACCTTTGAATCCAAACTTTTCCAATGACAATGCATCGCTCGAAACGACAATAATCATAATCTTGTGGATATTGTTAACAAAATAAATAAGCAGACGATACGCCTCCATCAAATGCCTGTGTCTCCACGTGAGAAACTCAATTGTTACACATTCCATCAGCCACACGCCCTTCTGGAGTGGATCGTTTCAGCAGCATTGGTCCAACACAAGCAAAGCTCTGGATCCATCGGTGTCGACAATCAGTGTCTCATCAGCAGTGTTGAACCGATGCTGGTCAACTGCCGGATGTCTGGAAGCAAGGGCCCTCTCTGTTAGACAAGGCAGTTAATTTTTAGTTTAACTTGAACGCGTGTTTTGTACGTGTGTGTTTGCATGTTGAACTTTTTTCGCACCGTCCACAGCCACCCTTGCTGACCGCAGATGCGTCTGTGGCGCGTGCCATACTTTGTATTTTATTGCAACGATGGCCAAATCAGCCAAAAAAATTAACCCGTAAAAACAAGTTTTTCACTCTAAATCCTTTATGTGCGTGGCGGCTAGAGTCCTCTCGTCCTCTGGCTTGAGATGGCTGCCACCTATCGGTCAGATGATTGTCTGGCAGCATTAAGCAATTGGTAATTAAATATTTAAAACATTTTCCCTAAACAGTGTAAAATTTGGGAATTTTTTTTCACGAAAATTAATTGTCACGCACAACGAGCCTGTGTGCAAAATGTCAGCTCGATTGGATCACGGGAAGTGGGTTAAAACACGACCGAAAAATTTGCACGCTCGTAAGCAAGCAAGCAAGCGAGTGAACTTAATATAAAGGATTTAAAAACGCCAGTCCAGCCAGATCTCAGAATCAAAGCAGAGATTTGAGCCTGGGTGTTCGACCGCCATGCATACAATAACAAGTGATATAGAGCTGACGGCGGGGCTACGTGGTGGACAGTACCATGGTCCCTGCGTTCACCAACTGGCACTGAGCATTTTTCGATTTAAAGCTTTCGTGACTGCAGGGATTCATCTTCTTGGTTCTTTCGGTAAAGTCACGTAGAAGGGAAGTAATAAAATAATAAAAATAAAACATAATACAATAATTCTCACGACGTTACGCTCCAAGCGTGGTGGTGTTTCATTCAGACGCTGTCTCCCCGACAGACCTGGTCTTCACCTGAGGACGGCTGCTTGCGTTGTGGCCGAAACGTCGTGAGAATTATTGTATTATGTTTTATTTTATTTTTTATTACTTCCCTTCTACGCGACTTTACCGAAAGAACCAAGAAGATAGCACTGACCAGTGTGGTGAAGTATGGTCAAATAACCCCCGGACCCGCATGGCTTTGCAAGGCCTCCATCCAGCAGTAGATTGACGAGTTACCGTTACGATGGTAACTGAGTATATTTGGTATTTGCGCCATTCCAATGGCAGCCGTGCCACCAGGAAGCCAGTCGATGTTTCACAGCTGGATACAGTCCGCACGTAAGGGGAGTGGGTGAGTGGGGGGCGATGTTGCTTTGTGTTGCTTTGTGCCTTTCACCAAACGACGCAACTTGTGGTGTCACATTTGCACCGTGACACCGACACACGTAACGGACTCGTTATTACACGCTTTCTTTTAACTCACTCTGTCTGTTGCTGTTCTCGTTGTCGTTGTTGTATGCTCAAATCTTGTAACTCGATTTTAACCCACTTCCCAATGGGTATCGACTGCAAACTTGGTATACTTATGTCATACCGATGACAATACTATATTCTATCATAAAAAATTAACATTTATAAACAATCTTTTTTATATGTTATGTTTCGACTTGGGTCTAATTGGCCACGGTCCCCTTACGTTATGGCAAGCTTCGGGCCACTTCCTGGAGTCGTGGAGTTATGCCATTACTAGTACACTTCATAAAAGCGTGTTTTTAAAAAGTAAAAAAATATATGATTGTTGCTGTGTGTCTTCCAAATGACGTCAAGGGAGAGAGTGTTTATCACGTCCGCTGCCTGTGAAGCAGACGGCGCGTGGCGTCTATTGTTGTGGTTAAACACACGGCGCAGTATTAACCAGGGGCGGCTGCTAGGGCCGGACCCGGTTTGCCGATTGTTACATAAGGCAGAGAGAGAGAGACGGGGTGGGGAGGGAGGCAGAAAGGAAGGAAGTTTTTGCACGAGGGCCGAGGAGACCGTCTGTGAAACGTGGCTGTCTCGATTCGAGGCCAGATTCCGCGGCCAAATGTCCCAATTACAGACCGCGCGTCCGCCGAGGCTGCGTTTTTTTCTTTCTCGTTTTGCCGAATGCAGTCTGGGCAGAGCGTGGTCCCGAGGCGAACACGAGTGAGGTCACCGGGCCGACGTTTGTAGAGGGCCTGGGAATTGGACTTTGAGTTCCATCGGCAAGGAATTGAATCGTCCAGAGAATCTGGTGCTCAGCGTTGTGTTCTATGAAACTCTATTGCATTTTTTTACACACACACAAAGACAAAGAGCCCCGTATAGCCTTAACAGAATGTTGGGGCAAGTGCCGTTAGCGAGTAGCACCTATGAAGGCCGGCACGGCACACGAGGGGGTGGGTGGCCATCACCACACCCGGTCGCCTTTGTCTCCCAAGTTGCAATGTTCACATATCGCAACAGGTAAAGGGCCCCTCTGAGCGACGTAGATATTTTTTTCCGAAGCGATCTGGCTATCGCACATCATTAATAGATCAACGAAGCGGCTTATCATGGGGGAAATGTATATCAGTCGATTACTCTAAACGCGCGACGTTGGGGAAAACCGGAGGACGCGGAGAACAAGTATAACCCGTAAAAACAAAGTTTTTCACTATAAATCCTTTATATGCGTGGCGGCTAGAGTCCTCTCGTCCTCTGGCTTGAGATGGCTGCCACCTATGGGTCAGATGATTGCATGCCACCATTAAGCAATCGTAATTAAATATAAGATTTTTGTCCTAAAAAGTGTAGAATTTTGAAAAAATTTTTTACGAACATTAATTGTCACGCACAACGAGTCTGTGTGGAAAATGTCAGCTCGATTGATCACGGGAAGTGGGTTAAAAACGACCGAAAGATTTGCACGGTCCTAAGCAAGCAAGCAAGTGAACTTAATATAAAGGATTTAAAAATCAACGCGACCAAACAAAGACAAAGATCCCCCGCATAGCCTCAACAGACTATTGGGGCAAGTGCAGTTAGCGAGTAGCACCTATGAAGGCCGGCACGACACACGAGGGGGTCGGTGGCCAGCACACGCCGGGCCGGATTGTCTGGCCTATTGATGGCATCACAGACCTTGACCAGGTGCCGTCTCTACACCTCCGCTAGAGCGGACGGATAGAGAGCATGCACGGCGTCTGTGCAGGTGCGACTGTTCGATCCTCGCCAGGTCATTTCCTGGCACGCCGAGGAGGGAGATGCCCCGGCGGTTGTTGAAATCAGTGCGAGGGTGCACCAGGGCATTTTTCCAATTCTGCGGAGCCCATCCTCCTGGTTCAGACCTCAGTAACGGGGATAAGCCTGCACACAAACCCCACCCTCCCTCAGCAGTTCGCTATGCGAACAAAGACAAAGGTCCCCCATATAGCCTTAACAAACTGTAGGGGCAAGTGCTGTTAGCGAGCGCCTATGAAGGTCGGAACGGTACACGAGGGGGTGGGTGGCCAGCACCACGCCCGGCCGTTTACACACCGCACCAGGTACTCATTTCAGGCTGAGTCGACCTAGGGGAGGCCCAGGACCGGTTCAGATAATCGTCACTGGTGTTGGCCGTGAGCGGGAATCGAACCCGGGTCGCCGGGTTCGTAGCGCAGCGCGCTAACCGCTACACGACCGCTCCCCACTTACACACACACAGCCACACACACATGCAGGCAAAGCACACAGATTCATATGGACACGCGCACAGACACNACACACACACGCGCGCGCGCACAACCACACAGAGGCTCCCACTAAGACAGACACGCAGACACACCCACAAGACACACAACAACAACAACAATCGCCATTCGCCACTAATTGGCGGTGACGTCCCCAAGACGCTTGTGCCAGGCCATGTGCACGTTGAGGCCACGTGAAGTCTCGAACGCCCGCTGGCGGCAGGAGGTCACGGGGCAGACCCAGGAGGTGCCACGGGTCGACTGACTGAGACGACACGAAACTGCCACTGAGTGACATGGCCACTAAGCGGCAGTGCCGTCTCATCGCTGGTGTCACCCTCTCATCCACGTCGCCTGTGGACAAACCAGCCGAATTCATAATCAACGTTTCTGGGTTATATCGCGTTATTTATAAATGTGTCGTAACCCTCCACCACCCGACACGGCCAATCAGCAAACAAAGTGTCACGTTGACAAAAGACAAATTAAATTTCGATTTAAAGCTTTCGGGACTGCAGGGATTCATCTTCTTGGTTCTTTCGGTAAAGTCTCGTAGAATGGAAATAATAAAATAATATCTGTCTTCTCGACAGACCTGTTCTCCACCTGAGGACGGCTGCTTGCGTTTGGCCGAAACGTCGTGAGAATAATTTTATTATGTTTTATTTTTATTATTTTATTATTTCCATTCTACGTGTCTTTACCGAAAGAACCAAGAAGAGAAAAGACAAAATAGTTCACTACTTTAGCCCACCGGTGTGTTGAAGCGTGAAACCACAACATTTTTTTTGAGTAGTACGACGTTTCGCTGGTAATTGCATCCAGCGTCATCGGGCAATTCGCCAGAATGGTGAGGCTCTTGCTGATTGGCCGTGTCGGGTGGTGGAGGGTTACGACACATTTATAAGTAACGCGATCTAACCCAAAAACGTTGATTATTTATCAATAATATTGGTCGCGAAAGCCTGCTTCGTGTTAAACAAAGCAGCCAAAGTTGAGAGAGAGGAGCACAGCGAGTGGAAGCAGTACAGCAAGTAGGATATCAGTGGGTACAGCAAGTAGGATATCAGTGGGTACAGCAAGTAGGATATCAGTGGGTACAGCAAGTAGGATGTCAGTGGGTACAGCAAGTAGGATCACAGTGGGTACAGCAAGTAGGATCACAGTGGGTACAGCAAGTAGGATCTCAGTGGGTACAGCAAGTAGGATCTCAGTGGGTACAGCAAGTAGGATCTCAGTGGGTACAGCAAGTAGGATCTCAGTGGTACAGCAAGTAGGATCACAGTGGGTACAGCAAGTAGGATCACAATGGGTACAGCAAGTAGATCACAGTGGGTACAGCAAGTAGGATCACAGTGGGTACAGCAAGTAGGATCTCAGTGGGTACAGCAAGTAGGATCACAGTGGGTACAGCAAGTAGGATCTCAGTGGTACAGCAAGTAGGATCACAGTGGGTACAGCAAGTAGGATCACAATGGGTACAGCAAGTAGATCACAGTGGGTACAGCAAGTAGGATCACAGTGGGTACAGCAAGTAGGATCTCAGTGGGTACAGCAAGTAGGATGTCAGTGGGTACAGCGAGTAGGATCTAGTGGGTACAGCAAGTAGGATCTCAGTGGGTACAGCAAGTAGGATGTCAGTGGGTACAGCAAGTAGGATCTCAGTGGGTACAGCAAGTAGGATGTCAGTGGGTACAGCGAGTAGGATCTCAGTGGGTACAGCAAGTAGGATATCAGTGGGTACAGCAAGTAGGATCTCAGTGGGTACAGCAAGTAGGATATCAGTGGGTACAGCAAGTAGGATCTCAGTGGGTACAGCAAGTAGGATCTCAGTGGGTACAGCAAGTAGGATGTCAGTGGGTACAGCAAGTAGGATCTCAGTGGGTACAGCAAGTAGGATCACAGTGGGTACAGCAAGTAGGATCTCGGTGGGTACAGCAAGTAGGATCTCAGTGGGTACAGCAAGTAGGATCTCGGTGGGTACAGCAAGTAGGATCTCAGTGGGTACAGCAAGTAGGATGTCAGTGGGTACAGCAAGTAGGATCTCAGTGGGTACAGCAAGTAGGATCTCAGTGGGTACAGCAAGTAGGATCTCAGTGGGTACAGCAAGTAGGATCTCAGTGGGTACAGCAAGTAGGATCACAGTGGGTACAGCAAGTAGGATCACAGTGGGTACAGCAAGTAGGATCTCAGTGGGTACAGCAAGTAGGATCTCAGTGGGTACAGCAAGTAGGATCTCAGTGGGTACAGCAAGTAGGATCTCAGTGGGTACAGCAAGTAGGATCTCAGTGGGTACAGCGAGTGGGATCTCAGTGGTACAGCAAGTGGGATCTCAGGCAGTACAGCAAGTAGAATCACAGTGGGTACAGCAAGTAGGATCTCAGTGGATACAGCAAGTAGGATCTCAGTGGGTACAGCAAGTATGATCTCAGTGGGTACAGCAAGTAGGATCACAGTGGGTACAGCAAGTAGGATCACAGTGGGTACAGCAAGTTAATCACAGTGGGTACAGCAAGTAGATCTCAGTGGGTACAGCAAGTAGGATCACAGTGGGTACATCAAGTTAATCACAGTGGGTACAGCAAGTAGGATCTCAGTGGGTACAGCAAGTAGGATCACAGTGGGTACAGCAAGTAGGATCACAGTGGGTACAGCAAGTAGGATCTCAGTGGGTACAGCAAGTAGGATCACAGTGGGTACAGCAAGTAGGATCTCAGTGGGTACAGCAAGTAGGATCACAGTGGGTACAGCAAGTAGGATCTCAGTGGGTACAGCAAGTAGATCACAGTGGGTACAGCAAGTAGGATCTCAGTGGGTACAGCAAGTAGGATCTCAGTGGGTACAGCAAGTAGATCACAGTGGGTACAGCAAGTAGGATCTCAGTGGGTACAGCAAGTAGGATCTCAGTGGGTACAGCAAGTAGGATCACAGTGGGTACAGCAAGTAGGATCTCAGTGGGTACAGCAAGTAGGATCTCAGTGGGTACAGCAAGTAGGATCACAGTGGGTACAGCAAGTAGGATCTCAGTGGTACAGCAAGTAGGATCTCAGTGGGTACAGCGAGTGGATCTAGGTAGTACAGCAAGTAGGATCTCAGTGGGTACAGCAAGTAGGATCACAGTGGGTACAGCAAGTAGGATGTCAGTGGGTACAGCGAGTGGGATCACAGTGGGTACAGCAAGTAGGATCTCAGTGGGTACAGCAAGTAGGATCACAGTGGGTACAGCAAGTAGGATCTCAGTGGGTACAGCAAGTAGGATTTCAGTGGGTACAGCAAGTAGGATGTCAGTGGGTACAGCAAGTAGGATTTCAGTGGGTACAGCAAGTAGGATCTCAGTGGGTACAGCAAGTAGGATTTCAGTGGGTACAGCAAGTAGGATCAGTGGGTACAGCAAGTAGGATTTCAGTGGGTACAGCAAGTAGGATCTCAGTGGGTACAGCAAGTAGGATTCAGTGGGTACAGCAAGTAGGATCTCAGTGGTACAGCAAGTAGGATTCAGTGGGTACAGCAAGTAGGATCTCAGTGGGTACAGCAAGTAGGATCTCAGTGGGTACAGCAAGTAGGATCTCGTTGGTACAGCAAGTAGGATCTCAGGCAGTACAGCAAGTAGGATCTCAGGCAGTACAGTAAGTAGGATCTCAGTGGGTACAGCAAGTGGATCTCAGGCAGTACAGCAAGTAGGATCACAGTGGTACAGCAAGTAGGATCTCAGTGGGTACAGCAAGTAGGATCTCAGGCAGTACAGCAAGTAGGATCTCAGGCAGTACAGCAAGTGGGTTAAGAGTCCGGAATGGTTAAAGGACTCAACATTATTGACAATCGGAATCGTTATTTACGCTGCAGGAGGAATCCGATGAGCTGTGAAGCTCTTTATCAACAGGTGTCCAGTAAGGGGCGGTGGGCAATTTGGAACCCCCCCCGTGCCGAGGTGTGGTCACGTGGGCCCTGTGACGAGCACGTTCGTGTGTGTGGGGTGGGGCATGAATTTCATGAACAATCCAAAATATGCAGGTTGGTTTTATATTTGAAGATGAGATTTGGGCCCCTGTCTTAGGAAGGTAAAATGTCCGCCACTTGCTCAAGGCCATTGGGTCGTTTGAGCTGATAGACACTTTGACATTTGACACCTTTTGATGGAGCGCGTGAAAAAAACACGGCATGATGGTTACGCTGCGGAACAGAATTGATAGTATTCTTGGTTCTTTCGGTAAAATAATATAAATATAAAACATATTGTTTTATATTTACATTATTTTATTATTTCCCTTCTACGTGACTTCACCGAAATAACCAAGAATATGAATCCCTGCAGTCACGAAAGCTTTAAATCAAAAAAGAAATGATAGTGTTTCCGCTTGTACTGCATTCTCCACATCGATGCTGTTGATTGTTCTGTGTCGTGCATCGCTTCGTTTCACGACGACCTGGTGCCCATATCTAACAGAGATGGTTCTTGGTCCATACACATCTGACAGTTCACGAGCATCGATTCAAAGCAAGTCTGCCCCTGCTGCTGATGCAATTGTAGTGCCAACGATTCAGAGACAGAGTTTCTAGGAGGCACTTTCTTTATTCACAACTTTCACGGTCTCGTCCGCACACTCTCCACAGTAGCTCGGCCCAGCCTGTACACAACACTAGCCATCTAACACGGACGGCGCTGACCGAGATAGCCAACTACTATCTTCCGTAGCTCAATATCTAGCGGAGACTTTATCAACGACGAGACGAGTCCCTTCCCAGAATCGGCAGCCCTGAGCCCCACGCTCTCGGCTCCTTTTATGCTCCCGGCGCGGCCTGGCCCCCCGCCCTGACCGCGCCTCCCTTCTGAACTCGCTAGCAGGTGCCAGGGGCCTCCAGAGGGGGTTCTCCGTGACTCTTACCCCAGTTCCTCCTTCTCTGCCAACACCCGTGCACACCCTCAACTGGCGTGTGTGCGCCAGAGGTCGCAAACGGGTTTTGATTCCTTACCCGTACCCGTACCCGGCCACACCAGGGTCGCAAACGGGTACCCGTACCCGTACCCGGCCGTACCGGGTACGGGTACCGGGTATCGGGTACCTGATTGCGACCTCTGGGATGAAGCCATGTTGCAGGCGCGGGTGGGTTGATTCTAGGAACTTGAATTGTGAGAAGAGAAATGAGTGACAAACGGTTACTCACCAGTGATTCACGGTCTACCCGTACCCGGCCGCACCAGGGTCGCAAACGGGTACCCGTACCCGTACCCAGCCGGGTACGGGTAGCCGGGTATCGGGTAGGGTACGGGTATCGAGTACCCAGTTGCGACCTCTGGTGTGTGCTGTCTGTCCACCGCAGTTGCCGCTCCTGCCCACCAGCCGGCGCTATTGCACTACACAGCGACTGACGTATGAATGTTGGACTTATTTGGCATCGTACGTAGCCAGTCGTGCTAATCGGAGGTGTCCGAACTGGTGGTCCAGAGTTTTGCTTGCGTTGAGAATCAATCCTGGTTTGTGGGATGCGATGTGAGGACGAGTGTTGTCTGGTGGTTTACATTCTCAGTGTCGGACAAATCGATGATTTATGACAATAATGAGTGGGTGATTGGCAGCCAACGTACCTACCCCTCACGCACTCCTCTCCTCACTCACTCGTCCACTTACCTCCACACGCGCCCACTCACCCATCCACACACGCCATCGCTCACACACTCACCCACTCGAACAGGCACACTCACTCATCTCCACAGACTCACCCAGCCACCTCAACACCCCTCCCCAACATGCCCACGCGCCCGCCCACTCATTCAACTGCACACGCACGCACGCACCTCCACACATCCACACACACATTGAGCCATACTCGCCCAAAGACAAAGGCGCCCGGATAGCCTGCACAGACTGTTGGGGCAAGTGCCGCTATGAAGGCCGGCACGTCACACGAGGGGTGGGTGGCCAGCCCCAGGTGGGACCGCCTTTGTCTCCCCAGTGGCACTGATTTTACACGCCGCACCAGGTACTCATTTTAGGCTGAGTCGACCTGGGGGAGGCCCATGAGCGATTCCAATAATCGTCACCGGTGTTGGCCGTGAGATGGGAATCGAACTCGGTTCATAGCGCAGCGCGCTAACCCGCTACATGCACCCCACTCACTCCCACACTCACCCCACTCACCCCACTCACCCCACACTCACCCACACTCACCCCACTCACCCCCACACACCCCACTCACCCACTCACCCCACACACTCACCCCACACACACTCACCCCACACTCACCCAACTCACTCCCACACTCACCCACTCACACTCACACTCACCCCACTCACTCCCACACTCACCCCACACACACACATAACTCACCCCACTCACCCCACACACACACACAATTCACCCACTCACCCCACTCACCCCACACGCACACTCACCCCACTCACTCCCACACTCACCCCACACACTCACACAACTCACCCCACTCACACAACTCGCCCCACTCACCCCACACACTCACACACTCCCACACGCACACCCCACTCACTCCCACACGCACACTCACCCCACACTCACCCACTCACCCACACACTCATACAACTCACCCACTCACCCCCACACGCACACGCACCCCACTCATTCCCACACACTCACCCCACTCACACACGCACACTCACCCCACTCCCCACTCACTCCGACACACTCACCCCAATCACCCCACTCACCACACTCACCCCACACACTCACCCCACTCACCCCACACACTCACCCACACACCCACTCACCCCACTCACTCACCCCACTAACCCCACTCACCCCACACTCACCCCACTCANCCCCACTCACGCTCGAATCCACTCCGTTTGCTCGCCCCTCTCTGGCACCATCGTGTCTGCTCGCGCTCCCTCCTCCTCCTCTCTCCTCCTCGCTCCTCCTCCTCCTCTCTCCTCCTCCTCCTCATCCCTCGCTCGCTCCCTCCAAGCCCGGCATCCCAGAGGACCAGCGGGCCGTGTGGCATCGCAGCAGAGTCAGCGGCAGTGGGATAGAGAATGGGACGGAGAATGGGACTTCGCTCGGCCCGGGGTCGCCACCTCTTCCACTGTGGACCAAATACCGGGACATGGCGAGGTCGTGGGTTCGATCCCGACCCTCACGCATTATGTATATTTGGAGTCTGCGTGTTTCTCCCTCTCTCATCACCATCATCATGGCTAGGAGATGTTAACTCCCTCGCCTGGTATGCAGAAGGTCGTGGGTTCGATCCCGACCCTCACGCATTATGTATATTTGGAGTCTGCGTGTCTCTCCCTCTCTCATCACCATCATCATGGCGAGATGTTAACTCCCTCGCCTGGTATGCAGAAGGTCGTGGGGTCGATCCCGACCTTCACGCATTATGTATATTTGGAATTTGCGTGTCTCTCTCTCATCATCATCATGTCTAGATGTTAACTCCCTCGCCTGGTATGCAGGAGGTCGTGGTTCGATCCCGACCCTCACGCATTATGTATATTTGGAGTCTGTGTATCTCTCCCTCTCTCTCATCACCATCACGGTGGCGAGATGTGACTCCCTCATGCAGAAGGCGTTCGACCGNCCCTGACGCCTGCTGCTGTATATTTGGACGCGTGTCTCTCCTCATATATCACGCTAGGAGATGTTAACTACCTCGCCTAGTATGCAGGAGGTCTTGTGGGTTTGATCCGGACCCTGACACAAATGAACAAACGCCTTGTAAGACAGAACACACCAATACACAAAGTGAAGAAAACGCCTTACTCACAAGGGACTACACTCATACACAAANCGAACAAACGCCTCACTAACACAGATTGAGACTCACGTTCTTCCGTGTGTGTTACGCGAGGAGACGGAGACTCTTACTACGAACTGATATAATCGGCTTCTTNTCTGCTTTTTACTCAAATTCTTACTCACATTGTTACTCATATTCTTATTCANATTCTTATTCAGATTCTTACTCGTATTCAAACTAACGTTCTTGCTCATATTCTTACTCATTTTCTTACTCATATTCTTACTCACATTCTTACTCACATTCTTACTCANTTTCTTACTCATATTCTTACTCATATTCTTACTCATTTTCTTGCTCAAATTCTTACTCACATTCTTACTCANTTTCTTACTCATATTCTTACTCATATTCTTACTCATATTCTTACTCAAATTCTTACTCATTTTCTTACTCATATTCTGACTCACATTCTTACTCACATTCTTACTAACTCTTTTCTTACTCATTTCTTACTCATTTCTTACTCAAATTCTTACTCATATTCTGACTCACATTCTACTAATTTTCTTACTCATTCTTCCTTATACTCACATTCGTACCTGGAGAAGGGAGGGCGGGAGGANGGGGAGGAGAGGGGCGGAGGAGGGGGGTTTGGGAGGAGGGGAGGGAGANGGAGAGGAGGGGATGGAGAGAGGGGGGTGGAGGGGGGGTGGACAGCTTTGTTTGTGGGCCAGATGTGGCGAGTTCCAAACGGCTGAGGCCCCTTTCCGCCCGTGCCACATGTGGCAGCGACTCGAGACCACGTTGAGCACTGTACGGACGAGTTACGACGTCCAACACAAACACGGCCGTGCAAAATGAATACAATCCCTACAATTCGCCTCCTCCGCGCAACGAAAAACGCATTTTTATTTTGTACACATCTCATCAGCCACACGGCCTTCTGTGGAGTGCAGAATTTCAGCAGCGGCCTTGCACACACAGCTATAATAACAACGGGCGCTGTTGTTGTTTTAGAACATATTAATGGTCTTCTTGGTTCTTTCGGTAAAGTCACGTAGAATGGAAATAATAAAGTAATAAAAATAAAACATAATAAAATAATTATATTATAATATTATGCTTTTTATTATATTATTTTATTATGTTTTATTTTTATTATTTTATTATTTCCATTCTACGTGACTTTAGCGAAAGAACCAAGAAGATGAATCCCTGCAGTCACGAAAGCTTTAAATCGAAACATATTAATGATCATGGCGATGCTGACAGAGGACACTGATGATGATAGTCCAACGCTAATGATAGGACTACGATGACGATGACGATGATGACATCGATCCAATGACTGTGACGACAGCAATGACGATAACGACGACGAAGCTGATGATCACAATGACGCTGATGACGAGTGTGACCAATTGGCGTCTACACCGATGACGATGCCGCTGCCGATGATGAAGATGCGCTGCTGATGCCGCTGCTGCTGATGATGATGATTACGTGGCCGAGTTGAACCTGGCCTAATTTGAACCCACGTGCTCACGACTGGGAACACATCTGCTCCAGCAGCTGCACCTCGTTAATTCAACACAGACAGGAAGCAGCCCCCCCTCCAATCCCACCCCTCCACCCCCCCATCTCCCCCTAATCCCTACCCGAGAGAGAGAGGAGCGTCTGACCGTGATAGATCTCTGCCAAAACATTACCCATTCAAAAGCTACGGGTTTCTTTGGGAGTCTATGGGTCTCTGTGCAAGTCTATGTGTCTCTGTGCAAGTCTATGAGTTTCTATGTAAGTCGATGTGTTTCTATGCAAGTCTATGGGTCTCTATGCAAGTCTATAGTGTCTGTGCAAGTCCATGGGTCTCTATGCAAGTCTATGGGTCTCTATGCAAGTCTATGGATCTCTATGTAAGTCGATGTGTTTCTATGCAAGTCTATGGGTCTCTATGCAAGTCTATAGGTGTCTGTGCAAGTCCATGGGTCTCTATGCAAGTCTATGGGTCTCTATGCAAGTCTATGGATCTCTATGTAAGTCGATGGGTCTCTGTGCAAGTCTATGGGTCTCTATGCAAGTCTATAGGTGTCTGTGCAAGTCCATGGGTCTCTATGCAAGTCTATGGGTCTCTATGCAAGTCTATGGATCTCTATGTAAGTCGATGGGTCTCTGTGCAAGTCTATGGGTCTCTATGCAAGTCTATAGGTGTATATGCAAGTCTATGGGTCTCTGTGCAAGTCTATGGGTTTCTGTGCAAGTTATGGGTCTCTGTGCAGGTCTATAGGTCTCTATGTGATTATTTTGGTCTATGTCGAAGTTGATGTGAGTCTATGGGTCTCTATGCAAGTCTATGGGTCTCTATGCGACTATATGGGTCTTTATGCGAGCCTGATTGTCTCTATTTGAGTATACGGGTCTCTGTATCTGTATGTGAATCTGTGGGTCTTTGTGGAAGCTGATGTGAGTCTATGGGTCTCTATGCATGTCTATGTGCATGTTAAGGCCACGTGAAGTGTCGAACGCCCACCTGGCAGGAGGTCACGGGACACACCCAGGTGCCATGGGTTGGCTGATTTAGATGACTGGCCGAAGCACCACCTGTTCTCCCTACTGTGACAACTTGCTGTGTTTTAGCCGCCTGGCGCTCTGCTCGTTGTTGTGAGCGTCGCTCATTTGCCCTCCTTTGTTGCTGGAGGGCGACTGCCTCCAATTGCCCAGTAGCGTCCTTCACGAACCTCCTCCAGAGAGGCCGATTAGACACCGCTGGTACCAGTCATCGGCAAGTCCACTCAGCTCCACATCCTCTTTGACCACATCACCCCATCTCTTCTCACTCACACACACACAGATCCCCCACATAACATGCACAGGTGGTTGGAGCAAACGCTGTTAGCGAGCACCTACGAAGGCACACGAGAGGGTGGTGCTGGCCAAACCACACATTTTTTCTCCCCAGTGATGATGTTGATACACCTCAAGCGTGACTCATTTGAGACTGAGTCGACATAAGGGAGGCCCAGGACCGGTTCCGATATTCACGACCCTCACCATAAACGCGAGTTCGGAATCGAACTCAGGTGGCCTGGTTCGATGCACGGTGCGCTAACCACTTTACCACCGCTCCCCCCACGCGCACTTATCCTTGTCACGACCACCAATCACCACCGGCCATCCCTCGCCAGACTCGGTCAAGCTCCTCCGCCTCGTGTGGTGGATGCGGCTTCGATCGCGGTTGCAGCGGCTAGCGACGTCTCATCGTTTAACTGCGGTGGCGACCACAGCTGCAGCCAGATGGATAAACGAAGACAAAGATCCCCCGTATAGCCCTTAACATACTGTTGGGGCAAGTGCTCGTTAGCGAGCAGCACCTGTTAAGACCAGCAAAGTCTTGGTTGATGGTAGGGCGTCACGTTGGGGAGACGTTAACTACCTCGTCTGGTATGCAGGAGGTCGTGGGTTCGATCCCGACCCTGACGCATGTTCTATATTTGGAGTTTGCGTGGTCTCTCTCTCTCCCCGTGGTGGTGTGGAATTTGCTCCGGGTCCTCCAGTTTTTCCCTCCACATTTAGAAAGGCACGCTTAGATTATTTGGCTGCTGTAATGTCCACACGATAAGCCGCTTCGTTGAGCTATCATTTGTGATCGCCAGGTCGCTTCTGAAAAAGAGGTAATAGCTCAGTGAGCCTTACTTGATAAAATAAAAAGNTTTTTTTTAATCCTTTATATTAGTTCACTTGCTTGCTTGCTTGTAAATCCTTTATATTAAGTTCACTTGCTTGTTTGCTTGCGCGCTTACGACCGTGCAAATCTTTCGGTCGTTTTTTAACCCACTTCCCGTGATCCAATCGAGCTGACATTTTGCACACAGACTCGTTGTGCGTGACAATTTATTTTCGTGAAAATTTTCCAAAATTATACACTTTTTAGGAAAAATAAATTATATTTAATTACCAATTGCTTAATGGTGGCAGGCAATCATCTGACCCATAGGTGGCAGCCATCTCAAGCCAGAGGACGAGAGTACTCTAGCCGCCACGCATATGAAGAATTTATAGTGAAAAACTTTGTTTTTACGGGTTAATTTTGTAGATACACACAACAACTATAGCCACTCCACAGACATGCACACAGACATCTCACTATGATAGACAGACACAAAGATGCACATAGACACACACGCAGACGCAAACGGACACGCACAATGACAAATAAACCTCTGTATAGCCTTCAACAGACTGTAACAGCAAGTGATGTTATTGAGTGGCACCTATTCAGACCAACAAAGTGGCTGGCTGGCTCAGAAGTCGGCACCGCTAAGATCCTGAGTTCCATCCAGGTTTCAGCCGTTTTCGTGGCCACAACCGTTTTCCGTGGCCAAAACCGTTTTGCCGTGGCCACAACCGCCGTGGCCAAAACCGTTTTCCGTGGCCAAAACCGTTTTCCGTGGCCAAAACCGTTTTCCGTGGCCAAAACCGTTTTCCGTGGCCACAACCGTTTTCCGTGGCCAAAACCGTTTTCCATGGCCAAAACCGTTTTCCGTGGCCAAAACCGTTTGCCGTGGCCAAAACCGTTTTCCGTGGCCAAACCGTTTTGCCGTGGCCACAACCGTTTTCCGTGGCCAAACCGTTTTCCGTGGCCAAAACCGTTTTCCGTGGCCACAACCGTTTTCCGTGCCAAACCGTTTTCCGTGGCCAAAACCGTTTTCCGTGGCCAAACCGTTTTCCGTGGCCACAACCGTTTTCCGTGGCCAAAACCGTTTCCGTGGCCAAAACCGTTTTCCGTGGCCACAACGTTTTCCGTGGCCAAAACCGTTTTCCGTGGCCAAACCGTTTTCCGTGGCCAAAACCGTTTTCCGTGGCCAAACCGTTTTCCGTGGCCAAAACCGTTTTGCCGTGGCCAAACCATTTTCCGTGGCCAAAACCGTTTCCGTGGCCACAACCGTTTTCCGTGGCCAAAACCGTTTTCCGTGGCCAAAACCGTTTGCCGTGGCCACAACAGTTTTCCGTGGCCAAAACCGTTTTGCCGTGGCCACAACCGTTTTCCGTGGCCAAAACCGTTTTGCCGTGGCCAAAACCGTTTTGCGTGGCCAAACCGTTTTGCCGTGGCCAAACCGTTTTGCCGTGGCCAAAAGCGTTTTGCCGTGGCCAAAACCGTTTGCCGTAGACAAAAGCGTTTTGCTGTGGCCAAAAGCTTTGCCGTGGCCAAAAGCGTTTTGCCGTGGCCAAAACCGTTTGCCGTGGTCAAAACCGTTTGCGTGGCCACAACCGTTTTGCCGTGGCCAAAACCGGTTTGCCGTGGTCAAAACCGGTTTGCCGTGGTCAAAACCGTTTGCCGTGGCCAACCGTTTTGCAGTGGCCAAAACCGTTTTGCCGTGGCCAAAACCGTTTGCCGTGGCCAAAACCGTTTTGCCGTGGCCAAAACCGTTTGCCGTGGCCAAAACCGGTTTGCCGTGGCCAAAACCGGTTTTCCGTGGCCAAAACCGTTTGCCGTGGCCCAAGCGTTTTGACGTGGCCAAAACCGGTTTGCCGTGGCCAAAACCGGTTTGCCGTGGCCAAAACCGTTTTGACGTGGCCAAAACCGGTTTGCCGTGGCAAAACCGGTTTGCGGTGGCCAAAACCGGTTTGTCGTGGCCAAAACCGGTTTCTCGACCATAGTAAGTTGATGGCCTCAGCCCCTAGTCACGCTTACTGGACTTAAAACCCATCACGTGAAACTTGGATTCGTAATGACTTATTTTTCTAAACTCATACTCTGAGAAATAAATAAACAAAATATCAGTTTTACTCTCAAAGACGGAGCAACGTAAAAGTATACCATTGTGTCCTGGCATCAAGGTCCAAATATGCCAAATCGGAAATTTCATTGGAAAACATACAACGGTTGCCGCCCATAAGAACAACATAGGAGGAAACTGCTAAGCTTTATTGAGACTCAGGAAGGCTATTCTTGGTATATCATTTATATGAACATTTTTATTTAACTAATAAAGGCTGATAATGATGTAATTTTTTTCTTACCAGGTAAGGCCCCACTGATATAGCAGCCAAACGCTCTAAACGCACGTTTACAAATGTGGAGGGAAAACCAGGATAACAATCCACGCGACCACGGGGAGATCACGCAAACTTCAAATATACAGCAGCAGGCGTCAGGGTCGGCATCGAACCCACAACCTCCTGTATACCAGGCGAGGTAGTTAACATCTCCTAGCCACCGTGTGCCCATGTCATAATCAGCCATGATTGATCCACTGCTGTTAGATGGACTGCCCCAGCAACGAGTAATATTAATTTCCTATACAAGCACGTGGCATCAGTCAGATGTTTTATTTTAACTCACGACATCTGCCAGCGCGGCTAAACAATCTATTTCATATCGGAGTTGGATTCGTTATAAGGTCCAAGGCCACATGTGTGGGCGAGGGTGTATCCGGCTGTTATATTGGCAGCGAGGAAGCCTCGCAAAGTTGCCTCCACCAAATGTGACACTGGCCGTGCAATAAAGACAGCATGAGCTGGATACAAGCCTGAGACTGATTGCTTAAAAAAAAATGAAAGACATCCAAATATTTTTGTTCAATNAAAAAAAAGATACAATCGCTGGTGTTATATTTTTTTCATTTGTGGTTATCGATAGCAGGCTCCCAGGAGGACGTGGCAGCAGCGAATATGGATGACTCGACTGGACTATTGTAATCTGGCGTATGGCAGCAATATGTTCGGAACTAAATGCCAAATGTCGAGGTCTGTCAGCCACGAGAGGGCTTCAAGAGGAGTTTTGCTCTTCCGCCATCGAAGAAGCGCAGACTACAGTGGTACGCGATAGGGTCCACAGTTTGAAAGCCATGGCCACAATCACACCACCGGGGCTTTCATTTTCCTCCAAATATTGCGGCGATGTGTGCATGGGCCTGTTGATGATGTGCTGCTGTGGTTGACGGTTCCACCACAAGCGGGGAGGTTGTGCTGTTTTGGATTTCGATTGAGGTGTTTATTCTTTCATGTCCGCAATTGTTCCGTTCGTGTTCGCCAGCGTGTCAGCCTGCACAGCACTTGGGTGAGATTCTAGGATGATGACCGCAGCGAGGGGGTGCATCGTGACTCAAGTCGGTGGCGAGGAACATCGTCGAGGTCTCGGTTCGCCAGAACGGGGAACCAACGGGATCGGGGTTCGGTGGTCGGTGTTGTGGTCGTGATTTCATTGAGCAGCTTAGCGGCGTTTTGTGTTCGCGAGCTGCCAGGGCGGGTTGAAGCGCAGCGACTTTGGCACTGAGATCATCTCCCGAACTCTGGGGGTCATCCTCGCGGCTTTTGGCTAAGCACTATCGAACAACAGGCGGTCACCGCATTGGATGCGCTTCTGCGGCCGTCTGGAACGCTCTGGAGAAGCAGCTGGAGCTCTGAACTTTCAAATCCAGATTGAAAACTCATTTCTTGAGGACTTCTTTTCGTGTTTAGTTTTGTTGTCCTCCCCCCCTCCCCGCGCGCCTCCTATTAGCACGGATGGGTGCGTACGGTGCGAACGAAGTTCAAGGCAAGTGCGCACAGCGAGAGGGCGGCAGCTCGCAGCGGATCAGCTGAGGCGTCCCTGCGAGTTTCTGTAGCAGGGCGATTCACGATCTGATCCTTCCACAGATCCCTTCCCTTTGCTTCATGCGTTGCCGGAAGGTGAAGCCTTCTTTTTTTTAGTTGAAGTTTTCGTGACTGCAGGAATCCATACTCTTTGGTTCTTCGGTGATCTATAATTTTCTATCTACGTGTCCACGATACCCCCCCCCCCACCTTGGAGTAAGAGGCCGTCGAGCACTGGGGGCTAACCACAGGAAGACAACACCGAGGGTGGCATCTGCTTGCACGCTTGTTTTTGGGCGGAACGCCACATGGCACGGGTCTCCAGCGATGTAAAAATTTCCTCCAATGAAGTGAGATCACGCTGTCCGACGAGTTGCCAACGCTCTCGAGGGTTGTGCCCGCTGGGGCCCGAGGCTTTGCTCTACGCGTGTCCGGACTTGCGACGGAACACGTGAACTTTATTCCAGTAGATGGCACAGTTATTGTAGACACAGACCGACTGAGAAATGTGGCCGGGTTTGGTCTACATCGGAAAGAAAGTGTAAACCCCGACGAGTTGTGACTCAAGTGATGCTTACGGACCGTCTGGGAGCAACCCAGACAAGTTGTGATCTACGGATCTCTATACGAGTCTGTGGGCCGTTATATGTGAAGCCTTTGGGGTCTTTGTGTGAGTCTGTGGGTCCTGGGTAAATAGATGCCAATGTCATAATATTAAGAAGAAAAACAATCATCACCACCGTTCAATTCTCTCCCGGACAGATCCATCTGCAGACCAAGTGAACAACCAACACAGCAGCGGTAGCAGCCCAGAAGAGCTTCCGTAAGAGAGAGAGAGACAGAGGGTCGCTGAGAGATGTCAGCCTCCCGGGCGGCCGTGGCGATGCTGCTGATGCTCGTGGCGGCCATCGCTGCCATCCAAGAGGCCCAAGCCACGTGGCCTCACTACTACGACTCCTACGAGGGGCCAATGGCAGCCGACCCACCGGCCTACTATGACGTCGTCGGTGGGGCACGCACGCACACGCACGCGCACGTAAATGATGACGATTTCGATTTAAAGCTTTCGTGACTGCAGGGATTCCTCTTCTTGGTTCTTTCGGTAAAGTCACGTAGAAAAATAATAAAATAATAAAAATAAAACATAATAAAATACAATTCTCACGACGTTTATTATATTAGTTTATTATATTAGTTTATTATGTTTTCTTTTTATTATTTTATTATTTCCATTCTACGTGACTTTACCGAAAGACCAAGAAGAATAGCCCAACCCTCACCACCCCCCTCTCTGCTCTCCGCACCTGATTGGCTCTCAGCGATGACGTCATCCGCTCTATTTGAGACCGGAAGCACGTGGATCGCTTCACTGTTCTGGCAAATCGCCTGATGACGCTGGTTGTAAATTACCAGCGACACGTCACGGCACTCAAATTGTAAATGTTGTGGATGTACTACTCCAACCAGAGGTCGCAATCGGGTACCCGATACCCGTACCCTACCTGATACCCGGCTACCCGTACCCGGCCGGGTACAGGTACCCGTTTGCGACCCTGGTGCGGNCAGGTACGGGTAAGGAATCAAAACCCGTTTGCGACCTCTGGCTCCAACGCACCGGTGGGCTGAAGTAGTTAACTAATCGGCGGGCTTTGTTTACGCGACAAACCTTACCGGCTGTGTCGGGTGGTGGAGGGTTACGACACAACGTTTTAACTTACACGATCTAACCCCCAAACACATTCATTATGAATAAGTGTATATATTGGCAGTTGTTTTGGAGACATTATATTAATTATTCTTTGCTACCACTGTGATAGAAGTACGTTCTACGTTACGCCCCTTCGACAGAGCCGCGCGCGGTGGATAATCGAGCGGCTATGAAGCAGACGAAGTGGCGTATTTGATGGTCAATGCGGTGGTGCAGTGGTTCGCGCGGCACTGCGCTACAAACCCGGCCACCCAGATCGATTCCCGCTGACAGCCAACATCGGTGACGAATAGCACCCGCCCCAACAGTCTGTAGGGTTATATAGGGGATCTTTGTCTGTGTGTGGTGTGCGAGTGCACACCTGTGTGTGTGTGCACACACCNGTGTGTGTGTGTATGTGTGTGTGTATGTGTGTACGTATGTGTGTATATGTGGGTGTGTGTATATGTGGGTGTGTGTTCCCGCTCACTGCCAACATCAGTGACGATTATCTGAACCGGTCCCGGGCCTCCCTAGGTCGACTCAGCTCAAATGAGTACCTGGTGCGGTGTGTAAACAGCACTGGGAGACAAAGGCGGTCGGGCGTGGTGCTACCCACCCCTCGTGTGCCGTTCCGCCTTCATAGGTGCTCGCTAACAGCACTTGCCCCTACAGTCTTAAGGCTACACGGGGATCTTTGTCTTTGTGTAGAGATGAGCAGCTCCAACGACTGCCCCGAGGTCTGCACCGCCCCCTCGCCTGCCCACCCCATACTGCGACAACCGCAAGCTCAAGGTGGTGCCCCCTGCACCCCACACCTCACACACCTCACCACACACCGCATTCACCACACCGCACACACCACACCACACCGAACCGCACACACCACACCGATCACAACCCGCACCGCACACACACACCTAACCACCCCACACACACACACCGCACACACCACACCACACCTAATCACACCAGACCACAACACACCGCACACACCACACCTCACCACACCACACCACCACCACACCACACACCACCACACCACCACACACACGCACATCATACCACAGTGCACACCACACCGCGCACACCACACCACACACACACACACACCGCACATCATACCACAGTGCACACCACACCACAGCGCACGCCACACCGCGAGGTGTTGTGGGCGAGAGTCTGCCCCTCTGCAACTTGTCCACGTGCACCGCTTTCCAGGAGGTGCCGCCCGTCCCGTCGCGGATGAAGTACGTCTACCTGAGCGGCAACCAGATCGAGGGCATCAAGGACGACGCGTTCAGCAACGCGACCGAGTTGTCCTGGCTGCTGGTGGACAACAATCAGCTGTTGAGCGACAAGGTGGGGCACGCAGAAAGACGACAAAGGTCACCCGCGTAGCCTTCGACAGGCTGCAGGGCAAGTGCCGTGGCGAGCGCTATGAAGGTCGGAACGGCGCACGAGGGGTGGTGGCCAGTACCACGCCCGGCCGCCTTTGTCTCCCCAGTGGCGATGTTTACACACCGCACCAGGTACTCATTTGAGGCTTAGTCGACCTAGGGGAGGCCCAGGGCCGGTTCAGATAATCGTCGCTGCTGCGTTGGCCGTGAGCGGGAATCGAACTCGCGTCGCCGGGTTCGTAGGGCGGCCGCTCCACAACGCACCGCTCCCCACACTCTCGAAATGGCACNGGGGGGGGGGTAGAACATACACACCTCCACAAGGAGAGAGGCTGCCGAGTAACAAGGACATTCGTCGTGATTTAATTTAGTTGTTTTCATTTATTTAACACAAGTCTCCGTCATCAGGTGCGACCGTCACAGATGAATTTACTGTGATAATACAGTAAATTTAGCTGTGACGGTCGTGATTTATTATTTTTTCTATTATTATATTAATATAATATTTATTTTTTATTTTTACCGACGTGACTTTACCGAAAAAAAACCCCAAAGAGTATGAATCCTTGCAGTCACGAAAGCTTCAAATCTAGAGCGGACATGATCCTCTTGTCCAGGTGGGCAAGGGCGTGTTCAGCAAGATGGCAGCCTGGAGAAGCTCTACCTGGACCACAACAACCTGACCGCGCTGCCCACGCTGCCCCGCTCCCTGCACGAGCTGCGCGCCAGCTACAACAAGGTGCAGTGGTGCCGGTCGTGGTNGTGATCTGTGGGTNTCTGGGTGAGTCGTGGTGAATCTGTGGGTCTCTGGTGGTGGTGGTCTATGAATCTGTGGGTCTCTGGGTGAGGGTGGTGAGTNTATGGGTNTCTGGGTGGNGGNGTTGGTGAGTCTATGGGTGGTTGGTCGTGAGTCTATGGGTGGGGTGAGTCTATGGGTGGTGGTGGTGAGTCTATGGGTGGTGGTGGTGAGTCTATGGGTGGTGGTGAGTCTATGGGTCTCTGGGTGGTGTGGGTGAGTATCTGGTGGTGGTGGTGAGTCTATGGGTNTGGGTGGTGGTGAGTCTACGGGTGGTGGTGAGTCTATGGGTGGTGGTGGTGAGTCTATGGGTTGGGTGGTGGGTCTTGGGTGTGTGGGTCTATGGTGGAGGTGTTGAGTCTATGGNTCTCTGGTGGTGGTGGTGNTGGATGGTGGTGGTGAGTCTCTGGTGGTGGTGAGTCTATGGGTGGAGGGTGAGTCTATGGGTCTGGATGGTGGTGGTGTTGGTCGTAGTGGTGGTGGTGAGTCTATGGATGGTGGTGGTGGTGAGTCTATNGTNTGGGTGAGTCTATGGATGGTGGNGGTGGTGAGTCTATGGGTCTAGTGAGTCTATGAATGGTGGTGGTGGTGGTGAGTCTATGGGGTGGTGGTGGGTCTATGGATGGTGGTGNTGGTGGTGGTGGTGAGTCTATGGATGGTGGTGCTGGTGGTGGTTCCCATGCTCAGTGCTTGCGGTGGGATCCCTGTTGCAGCTGTCCAAGTTTGGCGGCTCTCTGGGAAGCTGGAGAACCTGACGATGCTCATCATGAACAACAACAAGCTCAAGAGGACGGCCTCGGAGCCGCCTTCAAGGTGACGCAAACGTCCACCCATCGCTTGTCCCTTCCAGCAAGTAGCACCTGGGTTCGATTCCCGATCCGGGGTCGTGTGAGCGAGCCAGCGGGTGAGGGTGTGCGTGAGCCGGCGTGTGAAAAACACTGAGGCTGGCCATGTGGAATGGACCAGTAAGGGGCCATCCATTTAGTACGTACGCATGGAGCGGGGGGGGGGGGGGTTAACCCAAATGCGTACGCTTGCGTATGGGGGCGTCTACTGGCAATGTACGTAGCATAGGAAACGGGGGGGGGGGGGGGTGAAGCCTCGATAATAATTCGTCTACATTGGCCTTCAAATGAGTTAGATAGTCCGGCGGTGGACTTATCTGTCTGCTTAAGCACGTTAATGTTATTAATCGTTTCTGCGTGGATTATATATCGGCCGTTCTATAGGATTCGGGAGGGGGGGGGGTCAAGCATACGTACGCAGGTGGGGGGGGGGGGGGGTGTATAAAGTACAGGGAGGGGGGAAGGGTCAAGTTTTGACAGATACTACTCAATGGATGGCCCTTAACCGTTTGGACGTCTGTCTAAGGGAGATCCAGTGGACTGGTTCTGGCTCCAGTCGCCACGAGGGGCGGACAGTTCTCCACTCGGGGCAGGAAGCTGCCAAATAAGAGGAGTGGCACTCCTTTTAAACAAAATGAATAAAGGGTTGTGTGGCAGCGTGGAGGAAAGTTTATCGCCAGAACTTTGACCGACCTCCCCAGTCAATTCATGGCGCCCACCGGTCTGTCCACGTGACCTCCAGCCAGCAGGCCTTCCACACTCCACGTGGCCACAAGGTGCACTGGCATGGCCCAAGTGCTCAGTGAAATTCAAGTGTTTTTTATTTTGTCTTCAATAGGGCCCTACGAATTTTTTTTTCTGAAATAAATATCAATGCACTGCTAATTTCCGGCGTATCAGTGGGGGGGGGGGGGGGGGGTTGAGCCCCACCCCCATCGTCTCCCTAGAACTACTTGCATTTAACAAACAAACTAACAACAACTCTATCATGGGATACCTTTTTGCCAGTATCAAAGTATGAAAAATAAAAATAGGTCTTTACCCAATCGGGCAAAATAAAACACGAGTTTTATTGCGATGTGCATGCAACTACCACAAGCACGTGTGCTTCATGCAGACTTGATTCCCTGCACAAAAAGGTATCCCACGGTGTAGCTGCTGCTCACCCGAGCTATCGATGCTCCGATGCGTGGCATTGCCTTGTGCTGTGCGCCTTTTGGCGTTGTTCTCTGGTCTGACACTGGTGGTGAGACTGGGCCCTATAGAAGGCGTAGACCAATCAGTTTCAAAGACAATGCAGGGATATTACCAGAGCGTGTTTGCATGTTCAACACAAGTTTGCGTGCGGTTCATGCGGACACGATTCCTTGCAAAAAGGTTTCTGTTTGGTGTGTGAACGTCTTAACACAACCTCCTGTATTGCCAGAAAGGGTAAAAAAAACACCTATTCTTATTCTTAGGTTTTTTCGGTAAAGTCACGTAGGTAAAAATTAAAATTAAATCACGACGTTTCGGAGCAACACAAGCTTGCCTCCGAAACGTCGTGATTTTANTTTATTTTACTTTTATTAATTTGAATTTTTTACCTACGTGACTTTACCGAAAAAACCTAAGAATATGAATCCTTGCAGTCACGAAAGCTTCAAATCTAGAACACCTATTCTTATTCTTTTTAAACAACAGCAACCTCCTAAACCGTCCAATCACCGTGACCCCCCACCCCGAACTCTCCAACCCCACAGGGCCTGAAGTCGCTGATCCAGCTGGACCTGTCGGGGAACCAACTCAAGAAAATACCCGACAGCCTCCCGGCGTCCATCAAGATGCTCTACCTGGACAACAACCACATCGACGCGGTGCCCGCCGACTTCATCAACAAGTTCACGGGCCTCCAGTACCTGCGGCTGTCGCACAACGCCATGACGGACGCGGGCGTCCGGCGGCGGTCTTCAACTCCACGTCGCTGGTGGAGCTTGGCCTGGGCACAACAAGCTGCACAAGATCCCGTGGTCAGCGAGCATCTGGAGAACCTCTACCTGGAGGCCAACGAGATCCAGGGTGAGAGAGACAGAGAATTACATGGAAAACAGAGGGACATAGAGAGAGAGAGAGTAGGGAGAGGGGTAGACTTTTTGACTTTTAAACAACTTTTATTGCCGCCAGCAGCAAAAGCACTGGAGGCGATTTCAATATGTAGAGAGAGGGGGTAGAGAGAGGGTAGAGAGAGAGGGTAGAGAGAGGGTAGAGAGAGANGGGGTAGAGAGAGGGGGAGAGAGAGAGGGTAGAGAGAGAGGGGGTAGAGAGAGAGGGGTAGAGAGACAGGGGGTAGAGAGACAGNGGGTAGAGAGAGAGAGAGGGTAGAGAGAGGGGGTAGAGAGAGAGGGGGTAGAGAGGTGGTAGAGAGAGAGGGGTAGAGAGAGAGGGGTAGAGAGGGGGTAGAGAGATAGGGTAGAGAGAGAGGGGTAGAGAGATAGGGTAAGATGGAGGAGCCGAGCGTGCTTCTTCGTCTTGGTGTTTGTGTCTACGAAAGAAGCAGCACAGATTGTTTCAAAATGGAAAACATGGAAAATCTTTCATTTAAAAAAAAGGGGGGGGGGAGCACATGAAGCAAAGCAAGGAAAAAAAAGAGAGGGACCGAGGCACACACACGCACACACGCACGCACACACACACACGCACGCACACACACACGCACACACACACCACACACACACACACGCACACACGCACACACGCACGCACACGCACACACGCACACACACGCACACACGCGCGCGCAGAGGCGGAGCAGAGAGGTGGAGAAAGAGAAGTGGATATTGTAGAGTTACCTCCGAGGTACATTCAAGTGACCTTTGGTTCACACAGCATTNGGGGGGGGGGGGGGGGCAATACTTCCCGCTCGCCGTGCCACTGAGACTATTCTTGTTTGTTGCACGACAGCCACGCTGACACCATCTCGACTGTCAAGTCTGCAGTGTAGCCAGGCCAAGTGCAGCGCCAAATGCACAGTGGCGTTTCTTTGCACGGCCATGTGTATGTGTGCATGCACTTTCTTTCGCACCGTACGTAGCCACAACCGCCTTACCCGCCGCAACCCGCACCCCATGTCTCACCCCCCCCTTTCTCCCCGCGTGACCCCGCGTGACCCCGCGTGANCCCCCCCAGAGTTCACCGTGAGCAGCTTCTGCGGGTCTCCGGGCTCGCCGCTCGCCTACTCGCGCCTGCGCTACCTGCGCATGGACGGCAACAACCTCACCCGCAGCGCGCTGCCCGCAGAGGCCTTCCAGTGTCTGCGCGTCGCCTCCGAGATTCTTTTCTAACGGGCGGGGGGGGGAGGCTCAGGGATTNGGGGGAGGGGGGTTGAGGGGGTGAATGGTGGGCAGGAAGGGCAGGGAAGTGAGAGGTGGGAGAGGAGAGGTGGGGAGGTGGGGAGGTGGGGAGGTGAGATGGAGAGGTGGGAGAGGTGGAGAGGTGGGAGAGGTGGGAGAGGAGAGGTGGGAGAGGTGGGAGAGGAGAGGTGGGAGAGTGGGGTGGTGGGAGAGGTGGGAGAGGTGGAGAGGAGAGATGGAGAGGTGGAGAGGTGAGAGAGGTGAGAGAGGAGAGATGGAGAGGTGGGAGAGGAGAGGTGGGAGAGGTGGTGGAGAGGTGAGAGAGGAGAGGTGGATGGAGAGATGAGATGGGAGAGGTGAGATGGGAGAGGTGCTTGTCGGAGTGAGGGCGCTGAAAGTTGCTGACGACTTCTGAGATCATCTTCGAGCGACGGTGGTGGGGAGGTTGGGGAGCGTCGGATTGAGGAGGGGGGGGGGGCACAGTGGGCAAGGCTGAGAGTTGCCACCCGTCCGGGAGTCGTGAGATCTGTTTGGAGTTGAGTTGTTACGATGTCACGATGCACCCGTTTTCCGCACAGTTCTGCCAAGAGAACGAGCGCTGCGCGGGGAATCTGTCCGGGTTCGGTCTGCGGTGGAGAGGTGGCGACCCGAAGCGTCGTGGGGACAGGCGAGAGATGAGACAGTGGAGTGAGAGTTGGTGGAATTGGTACCAGTCGCTTCTGAGATTCTCTTCTGTATGTACCGCATGTTGAACTTCTTTCGCACCGTACGTAGCCAACCGTGCTAATCGGAGGTGCGGGGAAGTACAACAAACATGACTCCATGTGACACGGGATTTGACGAGAGTAGGAGATGTGGAGGGTAGCGTCGTGGGAGAGGGTGGGTGGGTGGAAGTGTGGAAGAGAGACACATTGGGGTGCAGGATCGTCACTGACCACCGAGAAAACCTCCGTAGCAGCGGCATCGTTGTGTGACCTCGTCATCGTTGTGTGACCTCGTCATCGTTGTGTGACCTCGTCATCGTTCTGTGACCTCGTCATCGTTCTGTGACCTCGTCATCGTTCTGTGACCTCGTCATCGTTCTGTGACCTCGTCATCGTTCTGTGACCTCGTCATTGTTGTGTGACCTCGTCATCGTTCTGTGACCTCGTCATCGTTCTGTGACCTCGTCATTGTTGTGTGACCTCGTCATCGTTGTGTGACCTCGTCATCGTTCTGTGACCTCGTCATCGTTCTGTGACCTCGTCATCGTTCTGTGACCTCGTCATCGTTCTGTGACCTCGTCATCGTTCTGTGACCTCGTCATTGTTGTGTGACCTCGTCATCGTTCTGTGACCTCGTCATCGTTCTGTGACCTCGTCATTGTTGTGTGACCTCGTCATCGTTCTTGACCTCGTCACGTTCGTGACCTCGCACGTTGTGTGCCTCGCATCGTGTGTGACCTCGCACGTTCTTGACCTCCATCGTTCTGGACCTCGCATCTCTTGACCTCGTCATCGTTGTGTGACCTCGTCATCGTTGTGTGACCTCGTCATCTTCTGGACCTCTCATCGTTCTGTGACCTCGTCATCGTTCTGTGACCTCGTCATCGTTCTGTGACCTCGTCATCGTTCTGTCCTCGTCACGTTCTGTGACCTCGTCATCGTTCTGTGACCTCGTCATCGTTCTGTGACCTCGTCATCGTTCTGTGACCTCGTCATCGTTCTGTGACCTCNTCATCGTTCTGNGACCTCGTCATCGTTCTGGACCTCTCATCGTTCTTGACCTCGTCATCGTTCTGTGACCTCTCATCGTTCTGTGACCTCGTCATCGTTCTGTGACCTCGTCATCGTTCTGTGACCTCGTCATTGTTGTGTGACTTCGTCATCGTTCTGTGACCTCGTCATCGTTCTGTGACCTCGTCATCGTTCTGTGACCTCGTCGACGGAGCGGACTTGCGCTTGCCACGCTTCGTGCGGTTGCAAGTCGCGGTGCGTCGCATGAGTAGCGAGCGAGCACGCGGTCCTGTGGTACCTGGCACACGCCTCTCTGACCTGGGGTCACGCGCAGAGGGAAGCGGGTCAAACATCTTGATGGCAAGGGCCCTCTCCTGCACAACACGTTGGTCTATCAGACTCGGTAAAGCTTTGTTTGTGTAAGTTAGAAGAGAGCAAACACGATTTACCATTTCTTTTTTTCAGATTACGAGACGCACCTTTTATTTAGCCCTGCTCCAAACACCCAAAGTTAGGGCACGTAAAAGAAAAAGCCAAAAGACTTGAGTAACGCACACACACACAGGCCTGAACACACACACAGGCCTGAACACACACACACAGACTTGAACACACACACACACCTGACACACACACACACCTGAANAACACACACACAGGCCTGANCACACACACAGGCCTGAACACACANACACACAGGCCTGAATAACACACACACAGGCCTGAATANCACACACACACACACAGGCTTGAATANCACACACACACAGGCCACGGGGAGAGAGACATGCCTTGATAATACACACACACAGACTTTAACAACACACGCACATGCCTTAATAACGCACACAGGTCTTAAGGGAGAAATGTCGACGTTTCAGGCAGGAGACCTTCTTCACACCACAGGTTCTGGGTCCGTCTTACCTTCCAGAGCGTCTCGTAATCCAGAGGAATACGGTAACTTGTTTGAGATATTATTCTGTTGCAAAGTCGACTTGAGTATGCTAACATCGCCACAGCGTTTTAGCATTTACAGAAGTAGTGATATAAGAAATAAACTATCTAGTGGTTTCGTTTAACTTGATTATTAAGTGGCTGGCTGCTTGTACAACAGTTATAAAAAATAAATATATATACAAACATGCATTATTATGATTAATACTATACATATATGTTAAACGTAACACCGTTTTCTTTTCTTTTTCATGAGATCATTATTGATGACGTGGTCCTCTCTGGAAACAAAAAACTTTCTCTGGGACTTCTCTCCCTGGTCCACTCGCACGCCCATCGCTGGTCAACTCTGGAACTCACTTTCTCCCTGTTCTGCTTTCTCAACCTGTAGATTTTTAGTTTTCACCCAATCCCCCAACCGAACTTCTCAATTCTTGTTTAACACAAATATTGAGAAACTGGATGGTGTCGTTACCTTTAGTTCACGACTAAAATAAAATAAAATGCCGACCAGAGGGTTGACACTGCTTCTTGCTTTGATCTTCACACCGACACCTGTACTCACCGCTGTTGCTCGTTCACAAGTTGATCAATTGTCCCTGCGTGTCTCGGTGTATTATTATTTATTTTATACAACAATTGCTAAGCACAGGACCAAGGCTCACTATGCCAAGCGGTCAGAGAAAAAACACCAAACCAGCCTCATCCAAGTTGCACGAGACGACATTTAACACGTTTATTGAAATGAGAAGAGGGTGGAAGAGCTTGGAGAAAAAGAAACGGCGGAGCGGTGCGAGCGAAAGAAGCAGAACAAGAAGTCAGGTGACCTGCAGTGTGGTGAGTGATTCCACCTGCAGTGTGGTGAGTGATGCCACCTGCAGTGTGGTGAGTGTTGGTGAGACCTGCAGTGTGGTGAGTGTTGGTGTGACCTGCAGTGTGGTGAGTGTTGGTGTGACCTGCAGTGGGCCGAGCACTCAGCATGGGTGGAAGAACAAATGAGTGACGTTCACAGCGACAGCAACCATGATAGTAGCAATAGATGAGCGACAAGGAGGAGACTGACTCGGAGCGTGTGACCGCAGTGGACCAGCGAGTTCTGGATGTTTCAATCTGCGAGCGAGCAGAACAATACGATGACTTCCATTGATTTCACTGATCAACACACTTTTTCTGGCATAAGGTATTCCAACGGTTATAAGGTAATTTTGGGGTGCCGATTCCAAATCTGGCATCAGGTTTTGTCTATCACATCAGGTTTTTGAGATAGCAAATATGGCATTTTCAATAAAAACTGCAGAAGAAAAATATTAAATAAATGTGGATATCTACATAAAATTATATTATAAACACACTATCCTAAAAATACAGCACCTTATTTTAACACTAAAGCAGTCACTGACTCGCAACAACCTGTAATCATAAGTGACAGAGTTAATTTCGGGTAAAATCAATGAAAATGGGGTATGCCGATAGCATAAAAATGAGATGTGATAGAGCAAATCTGAGATCAGATTTGGAATCAGCACCCTGAAATTAGTCTAAAACAGCTGCAAAAGTCCAGGCCAGAAAAAAGTGTTTTTTTTGTTGACCAGTGTTTGTTACCGCTGCTGAATGGAAGGCATTTCAAAGGGTGAGTGAGAGAGAGGAGGGTAGTCAACCACTTTTTGGAGCCACGGCCAAAGAAGCGTGCAGAGTCCCCCGGCAACACTCGCCGAGACTCGCTGGGCCAACCGAACCTCACCGCCTGCAAGCGACAAAGCCTCGCTTCGCAAAAAATGCTGAAATCGGCCAATGTCGCTTTTTAAAAATTTGAAAACTCGATTTTGGATTTAAAAAAGATTCGGTTACTCAGACGTATTTGAACCCCCCATTTCCCCCCCTCCCTACCCCTTCCACCACAAGTATCTTCGACTTCGTAATTTTTGTGTGTGTTCCGCCCTCTCCCTGCGCGCACATTATGCTCAGACACACNACACACACACACCACACACAACCAGCCACACACACCACACACAACACACACACCACACACACCACACAACACACACCACACACACACAACACACACACACACACACACACACACAAAACACACACACACCACACACACACACCACACAAAAAGCCACACTGGCTTCATTTCAGCGGTAGAAATAATTATCGATGGTGTGCCAACCCCCCCCACCTCCAGTCCACTCTACCGTGTGACCTGGACACGTAAAAATGACCTTCACGATCCGGCACATCAACATCCAGCGATGCGACTACGCCGCCGGCTTTGGGCTGATGCTTTTGTTCAAAAGTCGCCAACGTCTTCCAGTTTACCGGCGACACGGAAATGTTGGGTTGGGGGGTGGGGATTAAGCCCTGTCAGCGCACCCCAAGAACACTTTTATATATATTGTATATCCTTAGGAGCCTTTACACGCTATGCCGTGCTACACAACTCATAGCGATGTATAACGATGTCGTGCCAATATAGGAAATGAGGATTAATCCCCACACAGCCCGGGTTTATTCTGTGTGGGTTTTCGTTGTTGTTGTCGTTGTTGTTGTTGTCGTTGTTGTCGTTGTTGTTGCAACATTTGTTGTTGTGAGTGCGGTGCTCCTCGGAGGGTGGATGGGGTCTCTATCTCAGCCTCCAATGAGTAGCTGGTGCGATGTGTAAACATCGCCACTGGGGAGACAAAGGCGGTCGGGCGTGGTGCTGGCCACCCACTCCCTCGCGTACAGTTTCGGCCTTCATAGGTGCTCGCTAACAGCACTTGCCCCTACAGTCTGTTAAGGCTGTATGGGGATCTTTGTCTTTGGAGCCGCTCGGATGAATGACGTTTTGTGCAAGCTGCCTGGCCGGTCTTTCTATACGAAGCTGTGGGTTTTCTCAGCCACAGTCATGCCATCCATCCCTTCGCTATGCTTGCCAAACGTGAAGCCCCCTTAATGGAACATCTTATGCCGGGTTGAAACATTCCGGATGACCTGCCTATGATTCATCCACGGGTTAAACCAACGGAGGGCGAAGTAGCGACGCTCATAACAACGAGCGAAGCACCAGGTGGCTAAAACGCATTGTGTATGGAGGGGAGTAGAGTGAGATGAGAGGGGAGAGGTAGCAGAGTGCGTGGAGGGAGTAGAGTGAGATGAGAGGGGAGAGGTAGCAGAGTGCGTGGAGGGGTAGAGTGAGATGAGAGGGGAGAGGCGGAGAGAGCGTGGAGGGGAGTAGAGTGAGATGAGAGGGGAGAGGCAGGAGAGAGCGTGGAGGGAGTAGAGTGAGATGAGAGGGGAGAAGTAGGATAGTGCGTGGAGGGGAGTGGAGTGGGATAAGAGGGGAGAGGTAGGAGAGTGCTTGGAGGGGAGTGGAGTGGGATGAGAGGGGAGAGGCAGTAGAGTGCGTGGAGGGAGTAGAGTGAGATGGGAGAGGTAGGAGAGTGCGTGGAGGGAGTAGAGTGAGATGAGAGGGGAGAGGCAGGAGAGTGTGGAGGGGAGTGAGTGAGATGAGAGGGAGAAGTAGGAGAGTGCGTGGAGGGGAGGGAGTGAGATGAGAGGGGAGAAGTAGGAGAGTGTGTGGAGGGGGGAGTGAGATGAGAGGGAGAGGCAGGAGAGAGCGTGGAGGGTGGAGTGAGATGAGAGGAGAGAGGTAGCAGAGTGCGTGGAGGGGAGTGAGTGAGATGAGAGGGAGAGGCAGAGAGTCGTGGAGGGAGCGGAGTGAGATGAGAGGGATAGGTAGGAGAGTGTGTGGAGGGAGTGAGTAGATGAGAGGGAGAGGCAGGAGAGTGCGTGGAGGGAGTAGAGTGAGATGAGAGGGAGAGGCAGGAGAGTGTGTGGAGGGAGTAGAGAGATGAGATGGGAGACGTAGGAGAGTGCGTGGAGGGGAGTGAAGTGAGGTGAGAGGTAGGAGAGTGTGTGGAAGAGTGCGTGGAGGGGAGTAGAGTGAGGTGAGAGGGAAGATGTTGGAGAGTGCGTGGAGGGGATAAAAGTGATGTTGTTGTTGTGAGTGATGTGAGGTGAGGGATGTGGGGAACGATGTGTGATGAGATGAGTAATGATGTGCAACGGGCGAGGTGAAAGATGTGGTGTGTGTTGAGATGAGGTGGTGGGAGGTGAGGTGAGGGTGGTAAGCGGTGGACACGCGTTCGTCACGTGTGCAAGTTTTGCAGAAACCCCACCACACTTTTCTTTTTTTTGCAAACGCTTCTTTAGACTCAAAAAAATCCACTCGGTTTTTTTTTTACCCCCGTGCAACGTGGCTCCACACAGAGCCAAGAATTCCTCGTCCTCACTCAAAATTACATTTCATTTATACCAGGGACCATATTGATTTCATTTATACACGGTGCATATATTTATTTTTTCAATAATCACGGATGGCGTGGATTCGTGGGCGTTTTGCCACGGTGGAAAGGATGGTGAGCAGAACAACGCCTCATTAAACCCAGAGGTTCGCCGGTTTGAATCCATCTCAATTGATGTTTTTTTTTTTTAAATCCACCCTTCAACAACACCGCTGGCCACCCAGGAGTGTCCATATCTACACCAGTCATCTGATGGCTGTGTGGTGGTGAGGTCAAGTGTGGGTACAGTGGCGATTATCTGAACCGGTCCTGGGCCTCCCCTAGGTCGACTCAGCCTCAAATGAGTACCTGGCGCGGTGCGTAAAAACATCGCCACTGGGAAAGACAGTGGCGTGGTGAGTGAGGGAGCATGGGCTGCAGGAGGAACAGGTTTCACGCTGGAACTTGCTGCATTCACAGTTCCACCACTGAACATGGCTCTGGTTTATTTTATTTTCCCACTGGGTTTTCACTTGGGATGGGTGGCACGGATTGGGGCCATCCTGGGTGTCTGGATTCCTGAATTCTCAAATCCTGAAACGCGACACTGACCTCTTTATGCGACTCTATCCCGCCACACCGGGGAATCACTCGCGAATTGGCCTGAAAGCTTCAATTTAGTACAAACTCGCTCGCACACACTTCAACACACACACACAGAAAGACAGGCAAAGCTCCCGTATAACCCACGCAGACTGTTGGGGCAAGTGCTCTTGGAGGCACGCGTGGGTTGGTGGGTGGCCAGCACCACGCCGGGCCGCCTTTGTCTCCCCAGTGGGGCTGAGACGACCTCAGGGAGGCGAAGGATCGGTTCCGATAATCGTCACTGGTGTTGGCCACGAGCGGGAGTCGAACTCGGGTCGCCCACGAGATACGCACAGATCGAAGATGCCCGTGTAGCCTTAACGGACTCTTACGACAAGTGCTGTTATCGAGCACCTATGAAGGCCGGCATGGCACACGAGGAAGTCGGTGGCCAGAACCACGCCCGGCCGCCTTTGTCTCCCCAGTGGCGCTGATTACACACCGCATCAGGTACTCGTTTGAGGCCTAGTGGACCTAGGAGAGGCCCAGGACCGGGTTTTGATATTCGTCAACCCGAGTCGCTGGGCTCGCAGCGCGCTAACCGCTGTCCCGCCGCTCCTCACACGACGAGCGGAGACTAAGAACGCACACTGATAACGCCATCGCTCGTGTCCGTGACACCCCCAACACGGCCACACACCTTGATCTGCACGCTCCTTCACTCTCCTGCTTCTCCACGCACGCACGCACACGCACGCACGCTCACACACACACGCACGCACACACACGCACGCACACACACACACGCGTGCACACACACACGCGCGCACGCACATGCACGCACACACACACAAGCTCACACACACGCACACACGCACGCACACACGCACGCACACGCACGCACACGCACGCACGCACACACACATGCACACACACACGCACACACACACACGCGCGCACACACACACACGCATGCACACACATACGCACACACGCACGCACGCACACACACACGCATCTCCACACAGACGCTCTCTGTTCAAGTCCCATCCGCTGCCCAACCTCCCCCAAAAAAAACGTAATAAAAATGAAGCACACACCTGCCAAAAATGAGGAGATATGAGCAAAGGGGTGAGTGGACGAAGAAAGGAGGGGAGGGTTAGGGGGTGAGTGGGGACTCATCTCACAGGCCCGGCGAGCGAGCTGGTGGGTGGGTGTGGGTGGGTGTGGATGTGGGTGGATGTGGGTGGGTGTGGGGTGTGTGGGTGGATGTGGGGGTGTGGGTGGGTGTGGGTAGTGGTGTGTGGGTGTGTGGGGTTGTGGTGTGTGGGTGTGTGGGGTGGGGTGTGGGTGGGGGTGTGTGGGTGGGTGTGGGTAGTGGTGTGTGGGTGGGTGTGGGTAGTGGTGTGTGGGTGGTGTGGATGGGTGGGTGTGGGGTGTGGGGGTGTGTGGGTGGGTGTGGTAGTGGTGTGTGGGTGGGTGTGGATGGGTGGGTGGGGGGTGTGGTNGGTGTGGGTAGTGGGGTGGGTGGGTGTGGTAGTGGTGTGTGTGTGGTGGGGTGTGTGGGTGGGTGGGGTGGGTGTGAAAGTCGATTCGCGTATGACCGCATCGTGAATCCGAGCGCGAAGCGACAAATTTATCGAGCAAACAGCAGCCGAATTTGGGCGAGCGGATTTGGCTCGGAGCCAGGGACCGGCTCACGCGGCGGAGTCGGTCCCTGGCTCTGCCTCTATTGGCCTCCGAATCTTAAATCTTATTTAAGATTTAAGATTCCTAAATGTTGAATGTATGCAAAGTAAATTCCTTGTCTGTGCGAACTTTCATGGCGAAAAAACCCTTCTGATTCTGATTCTGGAGGGGGAGCTCCAGATGGCATCCCTCTGCTGGACGAGACCCGTGGCCTTTCCCTCCACGTCGGCCCGACGCCTTGGAGGAAACTACGGCGAGAGTCTAACCCCCACTCTAACCTCTCCACAGAGGTCGCAACCGGGTACCCGATACCCGTACCCTACCCGATACCCGGCTACCCGTACCCGGCCAAGTACGGGTACGGGTAGCCGTTTGCGACCCTGGTGCGGCCGGGTACGGGTACGGGTAAGGAATCAAAACCCGTTTGCAACCTCTGTCTCTCCACCACCACCATCACGACCACGTGCAAACCCGCCAGCCGATGGCGGCGGTTGAACCCCACCGACTCCTGCCGCTGGGTGGACAGACTTTTGACTTGAAAACCACTTTTAATTGCCGCCAGCAGCAACAGCACAGGAGGCGATTTCGATACGAAACACACAAAGTCACGCGCAACACAATAACCCAAACGCACGCGTTGTGGCGCTCGACGCGTCACGCGCAACACAAAGAACACGTCACGTGGTGGTGCTCGTCGTCGCGCAAGCCACGCCCACGAGCGGGCACGTGATCAGGTGACAAGGAGGGTGCCGTCCACGTGGGCACAGAGGCCTTTTCCCCCCCCCCCCCCCAGTTGGGTGGACAGAGTCAGCGGAGGGGAGAGGGGGGGGTTAAAAACTAGCCCCCCCTCTCCCCCCAGCCCCCCCCCGTTGTTTCCACTGCCAAGCTGAGAGATGGAATCGAACCCCCCCCCCCCATCGGAGGCGTCGTTCCCTCTCCCCCGGTGGCAGCTGCCCCCTTTATAGTGACGTAGCCAACGAGAGGAGCGAGCACGCGGGCCCAGCTGCGTTTACTCACAGCCCGGTGGCACCTCCCGTTGGCTGAGTCGCTGCCAACGACTAAGGGGGGTGAGGGGGTGGGGGGTGAGGGGGGGGGATGTTCAGCGTCTAAATTGGTCCGCCCGGGCTCGCCGAATGTCACTCAAAATCGCGCCGCGTGCGTCACGACACCCACCGAGAACACTCGCGCAAGCGTTGCAAGCCACCTTCCCTGTGCGTGTGAACGTGGGGAGCGGTGGTGTAGCGGTTAGCGCTACGCTGCGCTATGAACCCGGCGACACGGGTTCGATTCCCGCTCACTGCCAACATCAGTGACGATTATCTGAACCGGTCCCGGGCCTCCCCTAGATCGACTCAGCCAAAAAATGAGTACCTGGTGCGGTGTGTAGACATCGCCACTAGGGAGACAAAGGCGCTCGGGCGTGGTGCTGGCCAGCCACCCCTCGTGTACCGTTCCGGCCTTCATAGGTGCTCGCTAACAGCACTTGTCCTACAGTCTGTTAAGGCTATACAGGGATCTTTATCTTTGTGTGTGAACGTGGGGAGCGGTAGTGTAGCGGTTAGCGCGCTGCGCTATGAACTCTCACGGCCAACACCGGTGACGATTCTTTGAACCGGTCCTGGTCCTCTCCTAAGTCGACTCAGCCAAAAAATGAGTACTGGTGCGGTGTGTAAACATCGCCACTGGGGAGACAAAGGCGCTCAGGCGTAGTGCTGGCCACCCACCCTCGTGGACCGTGCCGCCCTTCATAGGTGCTCGCTAACAGCCCTTGCCATACAGTCTGTTAAGGCTACACGGGGATCTTTGTCTTTGTATGAACGCACGGTGGACTTCTTGTGCACCGTACGTCAGCCAACCATGATCATCAGAGAGCTGGACACTTCGGTCCACCACACACACACAGAGAGAGAGTAGAGGGTGATGTTCGTCGCTTCACAGAATGCTCGAGATTGATTAGTTTGCCAACATTCAGTACAGTCAATGGTGACTTGGCTAAGACCATGAACCCTACCGCTCCACTTGATAACCCGGCTTCATCTCAAAATAGTCTTCGTCAATCTATGGGCCTTGATGTGAGTCCATGGATGTCTAAATATACAGTCTCTCTGTATATTTACGCGAGCATTTGGGTCTCTGTAAGTCACTCTAACCCTTTATGACTCTATGGAAGTCTACGAGGCGCTACGCAAGTCTATGGGTAATTTTTATTAGACTGTGACTCTCTCTGATGCAATGCAAGTCTATTAACTCCATGCGAGGTCATTAGTCTCTCTATAAGCTCATGGGTAACACATTCCTGCGGAGGGAGCTGGTAGGAACGTTGGGTTGCTCGGTCAATGGCCAGGGTCAACGGCGGCGTGGTGTATTCCGCAAATATGCCCGACTGTAAGGGCGGGCACAAGCCGGCGTGAGTAGGTTCAACGTTGAGTTTTATAAGGGCACCACGGGGTGACCAGCCCCTCCCACCCAGCCCCACCCCTCCCACCCAGCCCCACCCTCCCACACAGCCCTCCCCACCTCCCGCCCAGCCCTCCCACCCAGCCCCTCCCCACCCTCCCCACCCAGCCCCACCCTCCCACCCAGCCCTCTCCACCCTCCCTCCCACCCAGCCCATCCCTCCCACCCAGCCCTCACCCACTCATTCACTCACCCATTAATTCACTCACTCACTGACCCACCAACCTACTCACCCGTCCACGTGTCCACTCAATCGCCCACCTACTCACTCATTCACCCACTCACTCACTGACTCACCCACCAACTTATCCACAACACTGCAGGTCACCTCAAATCTCTTCCTGCGTTTTCCCCACGCACTGCTTCAATGTGGAATTCCATCTTCCGTTGTCCCCCCCCCATCCCAAGCCATCGTAATAAATAAGCTCGCTCAAGAAAAAAAAACGTGGTAACTACATCGATTGCAATTTTGTCATTGCTGTTTGATTTTGGGCGATTGACATTTGGGGTCTTTGGCTCTGTGGTGAAGCGTGAGAAAAAATCACGTAAATAAATCATCCTCATGAATGGCAATTCACTGCCAGGGGAAGGTGTATTTGTTATTTATTTATTCATGATGACTCGACTTTCACGTGCATGAGATGTTATCAGTTTCCAAAGTCACCGAAAGTCCAAATGTATCGGATTTTTTTATATGTCAAAATCTGGCACATTTCCAGCTCATCATCATCATCACCACTTCAGCTCATCATCTTCATCATCATCACCACTCCCGTTCATCATCATCGTTACCTCTCCAGCTCATCCTCATCATCATCACCTCTCTGCGGATGATCATCATCGTTACCTCTCCAGCTCATCATCCTCATCATCATCACCTTTCTCCAGTTTATCATCATCATCATCACCTCTTTCCAGCTCATCATCATCCTCATCCTCATCATCATCACCCTCTCCAGCTCATCATCATCACCACCTCTCTCCGGATGATCATCATCGTTACCTCTCCAGCTCATCGTCCTCATCATCATCACCTTTCCAGCTCATCATCATCTTCCTTATCATCATCATCATCACCCTCTCCAGCTCATCATCATCATCACCCCTCTCCAGCTCATCATCATCATCATCACCACTTCAGCTCATCATCATCACCTCTCTCCGGATGATCATCATCATCACCTCTCCAGCTCATCATCGTGGTCATCGCAGCTACAGCAGCTGTAGCAGCAGCAGCAGCGGCGACCACAGCTGGACACAGAGGCCGCTTTGTGCGGATCCGCGCGCTCGCGCGCCCGCCCGCGGCGCCAGCGAGCGTGGTGGCACTCACGCGCGAGGTGGTTTGAAGGCCTCGCGACACGACGATGAGGAGAAGGAGGAGGGGGAGTGTGAGACGGGGAGTGTGCCCGTGAGATCTCGCTCGACTCATCATTATTTCATTTCGTTATTAAAATTATGCGAGGAGGAGAGAGAGGAGGGGGGGGGGTGGCGCTCGGGCGGCGATAAAAGAGACGCTGGGAAGCGCGACGGCTTTTGAAGGGCGCCACGGCAACAGTGGGCACCGCACGGCTTTTTTAGAGGGGACCTCATCTCGCTTATCTTCAAATAATTTCCCCGGTATATATATATTTACGTGTTTAAAAAAAAAAAGTTGGTTCGCTCACTCGAGGCTTTTGATCGTTCGTTCGATCGACGGTTCACCCCAGCAGGATTTCATACCAATGCGTTGTACTGCTAGCGGGCTGTTTCCAACAAGTCCGACGTTTCGCACCACGTGCTGGAGAAGGAGCTTTTGAATTCACGGGTCGTTTCGGTTCACGAGGAAGCTCCCTCACGGGCACGTGAAGCGGAACGTCGGACACCTGGACACATGTTAGAGAGCCTCTAGATTAAACAATTACTCGATATTAAAACGAACATTATCTTAGGTAAATTATATAGAGAATGCATGATAATTTGACTCAGGATAACTCGACTCGCCACAAGAAACAAACACATTTTTTTGTTCCGTAAAAACTGACAAAAAAAATATTTACGTGCCATGTTAAATGTGAATCCGACTGAAACTCTTCCATTGAACATGATCACATTTTTGATGGCCACCTCCTTTAAATCACTGACTCTGACTTTACCTTCACCCATCTCCCCCCCCCCTCCTCTCTCAGTCCTCTCCGACGACGCAGCTCAACACACGGCGAAGATGGGACCACAGTCCGCGCGGTGATGGCGATGGTGGCGGTGGTGGTGGCGATGGTGGCGATGGCGCCGGTGATGGTGGTGGTGGCGGCTCCCCTCGAACGCGAGGGGGACATAGACGTTGGCACTGCGAGCTACGAGGACGACCTGGGTCTGGAGATCACTCTCCCACAAGTAAGTTCCTCCACTCACACCGGGGCTGTTACACGAGGGTAACCGGTAACCGTTTTCACACGCGGTGGTGAGATGTTAACTACCTCGCCTGGTTTGCAGGAGGTCCTGGGTTCGATCCCGACCCTGACGCCTGCTGCTGTATATTTGGAGTCTGCGTGTCTCTCTCTCTCTCATCATCACGGTGGCGAGATGTTAACTATCTCTCCTGGTTTGCAGGAGGTCGTCGGTTCGATCCAAACCCTGACGCCTGCTGCTGTATATTTGGAGTTTGCGTGTCTCTCTCCGGTGGTCGCGTGGATTTTTCTCCGGGTCCTCCGGTTTCCCCCTCCAAATTTAGAATCAACACCACCCATTTAGAGTGTTCGGTTGCTAAACATTTCCCCGCGATAAACCACTTCGTGGATCTATTATTTGTGGCCGGGTCGCTTCCGAAAAGAGCAATAAAGTTAATTGGGCCTTAGCTGGTAAAATAAAAATCGTAAAAAAATTGTTTTAGTTTTTATTCTTTCATATGGTTGATGTAGATGCAGAGCAACGAGTACAATATCACATTCAAGTTCAAGTTTTCTCAAGTTCATTTATTAGGTATAGCCCTGTGAGCCATTCGGCTCTTGAATTCAGGTGGTCAGGCCAGATAGCCGTGTGAGGAGTAGCGGTGAAGTGCATCGCTGTGATGTCTCCTTCGTATTTGTGGATCGGGTTCATCGCTTCGTGATGCCGTTGAACTCCGGTCTCTGTTCTGCATGACCACAATCGCACCACTGCTACTGGCGATTTTTCCATTTTCCATTTGTGCATCGTCAAGTTATCCGCATCTGCTGCTGCTGCCACGGCAGAGGTCGCAACCGGGTACCCGATACTCGTACCCTACACGATACCCGGCTGGGTACAGGTACGGGTAGACCGTGAGTCACTGGTGAGTAACTGTTTGTCACTCATTTCCCAACGTCTTGTCTCTTCTCACAATTCAAGTTCCTAGAATCAACCCACCCGCGCCTGCAACATGGCTTCATCCCAGAGGTCGCAATCAGGTACCCGTACCCGTACCCTACCCGTACCCGGCTGGGTACGGGTAGGGTACGGGTACGGCCGGGTACGGGTACGGGTACCCGTTTGCGACCCTGGTGCGGCCGGGTACGGGTACGGGTAAGGAATCAAAACCCGTTTGCGACCTCTGTGCCACGGCTTGTGCCGTGGATGCGGTTCAGGATGGACCATGAGCTTCGTGGAAGACAAACCGAGGGATCGTTCTTTTGAACTCCACGCAGCTCTCCGAGTTTCATCGCAGTGGTTGAACTCTCATCGTTGAAGCGTCACAATCGGTGACCGGTTCGGAGAGTCGGGGACCAGTGGCCAATGGCGGTGATGCGTGATTGGGGGTGATACTCTTAGGTTTTGGTTCTTTCGGTAAAGTCACGTATAAAGAGAAAATAATAAATTAAATATAGCATACGACGTTTCGATTGCACACAAGCAATCATCATCGGTATAATGAAATAGAAAAAATCTAGTATACTTAGAAATGTAACGTAATACAAGGAGTCGGATAACATAACAGTCAACACCGACTCTCTGTTGTATTACATTACATTTCTAAGTATACTAGATTTGTGTATTTAATTTATTATTTTCTCTTTATACGCGACTTTACCGAAAGAACCAAAGAGTAATTCCTGCAGTCACGAAACCTCCAAATTAAGTGTGATACTCTTAGGTTTTTTCGGTAAAAATAAATAATAAGAAATAAATAATAAAATAATAGAAATAATAATAGAAAAAAATAATAAATCACGACGTTTCGGAGCAACACAAGTCTCCGTCATCAGGTGGGACCGTCACAGCTGAATTTACTGTGAAAATACAGTAAATTAGCTGTGACGGTCGTGATTTATTATTTAATTTCTATAATGTTTATTATTTATTTATTTTCCTCTATTTTACTCTACGTGACTTTACCGAAAAAACCTAAGAGTATGAATTACTTGCAGTCACGAAAGCTTCAAATCTAGAATCAATTGGGGGTGCTTGGTCTACTCTTCCACGCTGGCCAGAACTCTTGGAAGCAGAGATGGGTGAACTCCACACGTTGATTGTGTTTCCCCCACACACACCCTACCTGAGCAGCCGATCGACTCACTGATGTGAATCAAACCGCGCTGATGGGTTCTGTGCAGAGATGGTGGGAGAGATTTAAGGAACGTAGACATCGAGATGGAATCCGAGGCTGTGACCCCTAAGATCGCACGTCCAGGGGCGATGCTCACCATCGCCTTATCCAAGGCGGCCGCTACGAACCTGGCAACCCGAGTTAGAATTCTGAACCGGTCCTGGGCCTCCCCTAGGTCGACTCAGCCTCAAATGAGTACCTGGTGCGAGGTGTAAACATCGCCACTGGGAGACAAAGGCGGCCGGGCGTGGTGCTAGCCACCCACCCCTCGTGTGCCGTTCCGGCCTTCGTAGGTGCTACTTGCAAACGGAACTTGCCCCAACAGTCTGTTAAGGCTACACGGGGATCTTTGTCTTTGTGCGTGTGTCTGTGTGTGCGTATGCTGCAGGGAACCAACTCTGATGAGGTCGACATTTACGAGACTGAAGAAACGCCACTAACATACGAGGCAGAAGAAACGCCAGACACGTATGAGACTGAAGAAACGCAAGTGCCTGAAGAAACACCAGACACGTACGAGGCTGAAGAAACGCAACTGCCTGAAGAAACGTCAGACACTTACGAGGCTGAAGAAACGCAACTGCCTGAAGAAACACCAGACACTTACGAGGCTGAAGAAACGCAACTGCCTGAAGAAACGTCAGACACTTACGAAACTGAAGAAACGCAACTGGCTGAAGAAACGTCAGACACTTACGAGGCTGAAGAAACGCAACTGCCTGAAGAAACATCAGACACTTACGAAACTGAAGAAACGCAACTGCCTGAAGAAACACCAGACACTTACGAGGCGAAGAAACGCAACTGCCTGAAGAAACGTCAGACACTTACGAAACTGAAGAAACGCCACTGGCTGAAGAAACGTCAGACACTTACGAGGCAGAAGAAACGCAACTGCCTGAAGAAACGTCAGACACTTACGAGCTGAAGAAACGCCACTGCCTGAAGAAACGTCAGACACTACGAGGCAGAAGAAACACAACTGCCTGAAGAAACGTCAGACGCTTACGAAACTGAAGAAACACAACTGCCCGAAGAAACGTCAGACACGTATGAGACTGAAGAAACGCAACTGCCTGAAGAAACGTCAGACACTTACGAGGCAGAAGAAACACAACTGCCTGAAGAAACGTCAGACACTTACGAGGCTGAAGAAACGCCACTGCCTGAAGAAACGTCAGACACTTACGAGGCAGAAGAAACACAACTGCCTGAAGAAACGTCAGACGCTTACGAAACTGAAGAAACACAACTGCCCGAAGAAACGTCAGACACGTATGAGACTGAAGAAACGCAACTGCCTGAAGAAACGTCAGACACTTACGAGGCAGAAGAAACACAACTGCCTGAAGAAACGTCAGACACTTACGAGGCAGAAGAAACACAACTGCCCGAAGAAACGTCAGACACTTACGAGGCAGAAGAAACGCCACTGCCTGAAGAAACGTCAGACACTTACGAAACTGAAGAAACGCCACTGCCTGAAGAAACGTCAGACACTTACGAGGCAGAAGAAACGCAACTGACTGAAGAAACGTCAGACACGTACGAGGCTGAAGAAACACAACTGCCCGAAGAAACGTCAGACACTTACGAGGCAGAAGAAACGCAACTGCCTGAAGAAACGTCAGACACTTACGAGGCAGAAGAAACACAACTGCCTGAAGAAACGTCAGACACTTACGAGGCAGAAGAAACACCACTACCTGAAGAAACGTCAGACACTTACGAGGCTGAAGAAACGCAATTGACCGAAGATTCTTCAGTCCTGTATGGGGCAGAAGAAACGCATGAGCCAGAAGAAGTACACGAGACTGAAGAAACGTCAGACACTTACGAGGCAGAAGAAACGCAACTGCCTGAAGAATCTTCCGTTTCACACGAGGCAGAAGAAACACACGAGTCATCGGTATCGCATGCAGAAGAAGAATCACCGGACAGTTACGAGATTGAAATACATCAAACCGAAGAAACTCATGCAACTCCAGACACGGACGAGACCTACTTGGCAGAAGAAGCACATGAAAATCAAGAAACGTCAGATGCACATGAAACACACGAGACTGAAGAAACCCACGAGGCAGAAGAAACCCCTTACTCATTTGAGACGGAAGAAACACACGAGGCAGAAGAAACCTCATACTCCTCTGCGACTGAAGAAACACACGAGACTGAAGAGCCACATGAGACTGAACAAACCCCTTACTCATATGAGACCGAAGAGACGCACGAAACTGAAGAAACCCCGTACACTGACGAGACTGACGAAACACACGAAACTGAAGAAACGCACGAAACTGAAGAAACGCACGAAACTGAAGAAACACACGAGACTGAAGAAACACACCACACCGAAGAAACCCCTTACACCTACGAGACGGAGGAGACGCACGAGACGGAGGAAACCCCGTACACCTACGAGACGGAGGAAACGCACGAAACTGAAGAAACGCACGAGACTGAAGAAACACACGAGACGGAGGAAACCCATACACCTACGAGACGGAGGAGACGCACGAAACTGAAGAAACGCACGAGACGGAGGAAACGCATGAGACGGAGGAGACCCCGTACACCTACGAGACGGAGGAGACGCACGAAACTGAAGAAACGCACGAAACTGAAGAAACGCACGAGACTGAAGATACACACCAGACGGAGGAGACCCCTTACACCTACGAGACGGAGGAGACGCAGGGCCCGTCGGGCGGCTCGACGGACGTGCCGAGCGTGTACGACACCACGTACAGCGACACGCGCGCCGCCCCCTTCGAGGGCGGCGAGGACGGCTCGGGCGAGGACGAGAGCGGCCTCGGGAGAGCCCCCACCGCAGCGGGACCCGCACGGGGCCCCCGCGGTGCCCGGCACCCCCCCGGAGGCGCCGCCACGGACCTGGGCCGCCAGGTGCTGCCCCAAGGTGCGACGTCACGACGCTACCGGGGGGGGGGGGGGGGAGCGGCAGAGGTCGCAACCGGGTACCCGATACCCGTACCCTACCCGATACCCGACTACTCGGCCGGGTACGGGTACGGGTAACCGTTTGCGACCTTGGTGCGGCCGGGTACGGGTACGGGTAGGCCGTGAGTCACTGGTGAGTCACCGTTTGTCATCTCATTTCGGGTAGGGTACGGGTAGGGAACGGGAACCCGCACCTGGCCGGGTACGGGTACGGGTAGGCCGTGAGTCACTGGTGAGTCACCGTTTGTCACTCATTTCCCAACGTCTTGTCTCTTCTCACAATTCAAGTTCCTAGAATCAACCCACCCGCGCCTGCAACATGGCTTCATTCCAGAGGTCGCAACCGGGTACCCGATACCCGTACCCTACCAATACCCGGCCGGGTACGGGTAGCCGGGTACGGGTAGGGTACGGGTAAGGAATCAAAACCCGTTTGCGACCTCTGGGGAGGGGGCTCGTCGAGGGAGAGTAATGGGCGCCGTGACGTCACAGTCAACTCATGAGCTAATCATAATAGGGTTTTTCCCTTTTTTCTGGCAACAAAACTNAAACCTTTTTACAAGGTTTCGTGTCTGCATTAACCACGATACTTGCGGTCAAAATGCAAACAAAAACACACTATGATAATATATTGGCATTGCCTTGAAACGGATTGGTCCACACCAGAGACGGCTTTCTTTTGAGCCTCAATCCAATTGGTGCTCGACCAGAGGATGCCAAAAGGCGTACAGCTCAAAGACAATGTCACTATCAAAGTAACGAGGGCTCGGGGTGAGCATCTACATCATTAGACCACCCTATTATTATATTTTGGTACTGGCAAATGAGGTCTAATGATGTAGAAACTAATGAGCTGCCTGTGACGTCACGGGGCCACGGCCCTGTCGCGAGCGGTGGAAAAGCAGCGTCTGCGCGCCAGTTCCCGCGGCAGCGACACTTTTGTTGGCGTCATCGTCGTCGTTGTTGTTGTTGTTGAGCGAACAAGTGCATCGCTAAACAACATTAACACAAACAAACGAAGCCGCGTGCTTGTTGACACCCTTCTGTGGTGTCCGCCCCGCCAGACATGCCCACGTGCTGCTGTGCTCGTGCGTGCACGGCTCGGTCTACTGCGACGACCTGGAGTTGGACAGCGTGCCGCCGCTGCCCAAGGACACCGTCTACCTCTACGCACGCTTCAACAAGATCCGCACGCTGCGCAAGAAAGACCTCACCGGCTACGGTAGGGCCACCCTGGGACGGGCAGCTGCACCGTATTGGTCGTCTTGCCAGAGGACACGTGGGAGAGTGCGGCGCCACCTGAAGTGGTGCAAATCACAACCCCAGCAACCCAGTTCACGGTTCAAAACTCAAACTCTATATATTTGTTTAACTAAACATTTTTTTTTTTACCAGGTAAGGCTCCACTGAGCTATACAGTTCTTTTTTCAGAAGCGATCTGGATTTACAAATGATAGCTCAATGAACGTGGCTTAATGTATAGCAGCCAAATACTGTAAACACGTGATGTTGTGTGAAATAAACCGGAGGAGCCGGAGACAAATGCACTCGAGGGAGCTGCCGAGAATCCTCCTTGGTCAGGGGTCGGCAATCTGCGGTTCCCGAGCCGCATGCTGTGGCTCTTTAAGGACTGCTTCGTGACGTATTAATGGTCACCGTCTCGTATTCACCACGTGCATTGCGGCTCTTGAAATATTGAGTTGTTTTGACCGAATTCGCTAAAAAAATGGCCGTACTTCTTATTTGTTTGCCAACCCTGGCCGACTTTTCCACGAAGGTCAGAAAAGACATCTGGTTTCCTTTTTCTTTGCAGCAACTGCAGTGGGAAAATGTTAACTCCTTCACTGGTATACAAGAGGTCGTGGGTTCGATCCGACTGACGCCTGCTGCTGTCACTCTCCCCATAGTCGCGTGGATTTTTCTTCAAGTCTTTCGTCCCCCCCCCCTCTCACCTTTAGAATCGACATCAGACGTTTGGTAGATTATTTGGCTATTATTTGCGATAGTCGGGTCGCTTCAAATATAAAATATTAAAAATACTTTTAAAAAACACGCTTTAATGAAATGTACTGTCCGAGCTGCCCCCCCTGCCCCTTCCCACATCGCCCTCCCCTCCTTCCACATCCCCGCCCTGGGCGTGGCTCCCGAGGCTTTCCGTGACGTAAGGGACCGTGGTGATTTACAGGCAACATCAGTTGAGCGTGGACAATTAGAGCCGTTAAAAATATTGTTAAAAATATGTATTTTTATTTTTAATGATAGAATATAGTATTGTCATCAGTATGACACAGCTATACTAAGTTTGCAGTCGATAGCACATTTGGAAGTGTGTAAAAATTGAGTTACAAGATTAATTTTTTGAGGATACAACAGACAAAGTGAGTTAAATAAAAGCGTGTAAAAAGAGCTACATAGCTCGTCTCCACCCCTATTTAATACCCGGGTCACGTAGTACCTTTCCACCAATCCTGGTTAGCCTCTATGGAATCTTCCAGACTCCATCGTAGGCTCCCGGGACCACGCCCCTGACTCGTCTCCCCATTGGCTGTGGCTAAAGCCAGCAGAACCAATCCTCTACTTACAGCTGTCACCTTCCCATTACGTCAGGGCCACGCCCCTAGGACCGCAGAGCCAATCATCGTGACGAGTTGTGATCCGTCAGCGACCCGGATATATCCTCACATTACACAAGCGCCCTCCTCCGCCAATTTCCCTCCTTTGCTCCCCTGCGCCTTCCAGCCCAGCTGAAACGCGTCGACCTCTCGAGTAACGGCCTCACGTCAGTGGAGGCTGGCGCTCTGCCCAGCTGCCCGCACTCGAGGAGGTGCTGCTGGCGGGGAACGAGTTGGTCGCCCTACCGGAGCTGCCGCCCGCCACTCGGCGCCTCGACGCACGTCAGAACCACGTGACCAGCAAGGGCGTGGCGGCGGACATGTTCGAGGTAACTCGCTCGCTCGTTCGATCGACGCAGTGATCGGCTCGTTTGACGATGAAATTTGTTCGTTGATCGATTTGTTCTGATTTATTGTTTGACCATTTCTTTTGGTTGTCGTCTTGTTCATTTTATACCACGTGACTTTACGAATGAACCAAAGAGTATGGATTGTGCAGTCACGAAAGCTTCAAATCAAGATTGTTCAAATGGTTCATTCGTTTAGCTCGTGCGGTGATTTCCTTCCCGTTCGTTCGCCGGAAAGCGTTCATGCCTCTCGATGTTTTTTGGTCTCGCAACAGAAGATGAAGCAGCTCGAATACCTCTACCTGTCGGACAATCAGCTCGACTTCATCCCCGTGCCTCTTCCCGACAGCCTGCGTGTGCTACACCTACAGGTGACCACCGTGCCACCTGGGATACACAAAGACAAAGATNCCCCCCCCACCAATATAGCTTCAACATACTATTGGGGCAAGTGCTGTTAGCGCGTACCTATAAAGACCGGCACGGCACACGAGGGGTGGGTGGTCAGCACCACGCCCGGCCCCCAGTGTATCCCTAGTAGCAATGTTTACACACCACACTAGGTACTCATTTGAGGCTGAGTCGACCTAAGGGAAGCCCGGGACCCGGCTCAGATAATCCTCACTGTTGTTGGCCTTGAGCGGGAATCGAACTGGCAGCGTGCTAAATGCTACATTGTCGCTCCCTGGGAAAGACACACAGTCACAAGTACAACCAGGTTTTGCGATGGTGCTGTCTATCTCTCCGATGTGTGTTCTGGTCGCACCGCGTACTGTTTGGCATGATGTCCGATGTTTCGCTCCACGTCCTGGAAGCTTCTTCAGGAACTGATTTGAAGATGAATGCGAGATGTAATTTTGCATTTGATTTCAGATTTCAGCTGCTCATTATTAAACCGGGTTGCCACCAATGACTGCACAACTACAACCCCATTAAATTACAAATCTCAATTTGGTTAAAGTCCAGCTCTGAGAATGTATATGTTTTAGTCTCATATGCGACAAACACATGTTCCATGTACATTTATCGTTGCTATTTAGTTTTTCTCTACAGCGAACATGCACTGTTATAAAACAAATAGTTGAACTGTTGCAGAGCATACAAAAAAGTGTGCCCCTAATGTAAACTACGAGGCCTCATTGGCGTGACCTCATAGGTAGTCTTGTGACGTAATCTTCCGGGGCAATGCACTGCCACCAACTTTGGTGGACCAATGTCACGTGTAACTTGACGTGATTTCAGAAGTAGCACCCGTGATACCGGTTCTCGTGAGCTCTTCTCGAGCATGCACCATATGCACTGCTCTGTGAGATCCGGGTGGACATTTCTGTCTCGTGAGTACGTGTCACTGATACTAGCAAGCACAACTTTGGAATACAAAATTGCGGAGGGTAAAATTATTTTCACTAATATAACAAACTGGAAATTTAATGTACATCCTTTTAAATCTATCCCCTACCCCTTTCTCCTGCAGAACAACAACATCCAGCAGATTCGAGAGGACACATTCTGCAAGCCCAAGGAGCTGAGCTATTTCCGTAAAGCCCTTGAGGACGTCCGGCTCGACGGGAACCCCATCAACCTGAGCGACGCACCTGAAGCCTACACTTGTCTGCCACGCATACCCACGGGGACCACCTTCTAGGGAAGAATTGGCAGGGCCCACACAGTGGGATCGGAACGGATTGGGATGATAGCTCGTGACATTGTGGGATGAAACTGGAATTGCAATTAGATTTTATGGGATGCAATTGGGTTAATAAGATTTGACGGTGATGAAATTGGGATTTAATGGGATATTATGGCATGAGGTTTCATAACATTTAATTATTCTGGGATTGGAGTGAAATTTTACGAGAAACAATGGGAATTTGTGGGATTGCATGGGATAAAATTGGGATGGAATGATATTTTATGGGATGCAATGGGATTCCTTGGGATGGAGTAATATTTCGTGATATTTTATCGGATGGGATTTCATGAAATTCAATTAGGTGAGATTCGAATTGCGACTATGGGACGCAGTGGAATGTATTGGGGTTTATGGAATTGTGACGGATGAGATGCGATTTCATGATATGGGATCTCATTCGAACATCATGCAATTTGGATGGGAATGATTTTGACTTTTTATGGAATTTATTAAGATTGTATGGCCTGAAATTGGGATGCAATTGAATTTTATGATGAAAAGAATTGTAATAACGTGAAATAGTATTAGAATGCTAACAGACGCGATCGTATGTGGTCAGGTGGAATTATATAGGAAGACATTTTTTTGGAAAGGTGTGTTATTGGATCGAGAGGTGACAAAATGTTCAAGGATGGAATGAAAATGTCATGGTAGTTTGGACTTGGAAACCCAATACATCCCAATGGGGAATGATGTTACATACACGGCTGCCTGCTGGAAAAGGCAAGCACACACAAACACACACACGCGCGTGCACATTTATATATACACTCGGAACATGGTCCCCATTTTCGGATTAATCCGAAAATTTCTAAAATATGGCCTAGATACGAGATTTAGGGCGTAACAAAATGTTGAGTTTTTGGAATTTATGGAAAACGTGACGTCACCGGAAGTGACATCACTTCCCTGGTGTCACGTGCATTTCTATCCATTCCAAATATTGGCTGCGTGACGCCACTCCACTTTTGGTTTAATTGTCACCATTCAAGAGCTTGCGCATTATTGTTTTGCTGATGGAACTTCACGTTATGAAATGACAGTGATTATTAACATATAGACAGTTTGAAATTATCGCATTCTGTACGTGAGCAAAGAAAGCTGCTAACATCTAAAATTACATTAAAAAAATACAATACAAAAAATCCGAATTTGGGCTGAACCAATCCCTAATATAAACATAAACACAAATCCACACAGACATATGCACAATTAGCACACACACACATTATCGACAAATGGAAAGATCCCTCGTGTAGTCTACACAGACTGTGCTGTTAGCGAGCACCTATGAAGGCTGGCACGGCGCACCTATGCTGAGGTGGTGTGGCCAGAAACCACGATCAGCCACCTTCAACTTGATTGCGCATCGAAATAAGTACTGCACCAGGTACTCATTGAAGGCTGAGTCAACCTAGGGAGGCCCAGGACTGGTTCAGATATCACTGATGTTGACCGTGGGCGGGACTCTAACCCAGGTCGCTGGGTTCATAGCGCAGTGCGCTAACCGCTACAGGGACTCCTCTACTTCGAGTTAGTTTCCAGTGGTCTGTTCACAAGTCGACCTGTTCATAAGTCCAACTTTAGTCCTTTTGATTCCAAACATGTTGTACGGCGTGCACACTAAACACGGGGAATGGCTTTAAAAGTTGTATACTCTCCTGTAGACGGAGATGCCACCGGTTCTTAATGTCCTGCAGATGTCTATGCCACCACTGCCATCTATTGCGCGGCGGTTGAACTTACGACTCTCGTCTGAACAGGCAACTGGACATACGGACCAGGTTTGTTCGTATCTCTGAAAGTTGTAAGTCTAATGTTCGTAAGTAGAGGAGTGCATGTACACTACTGCTCCCACACACACACACCACACACCGGTACACGCGCAGATACACTGTAGATATAGGCACTCGCATAAAGTATTTTATAACTTGTTCGTGTTCATCTCATTACTCTTTTGGAGGCGCATTTGCTTTTAAACAAAGCCATCACTATCGCTGCTATTTGCCCCTAATTCAACACAGTCTGCAATCACATAGCGGAGTCATCAAAGGGACTGCATCCTAAGACCCTGAGACTGTGGGTCTTTCTCTGAGTCTATGGGTCTCTATGTGAGTATATGGGTCTCTATATAAGTCTATGTGTCAATATGTGAGTCTATGGGTCTCTATTTGAGTCTATGGGTCACTATGTGAGTATGGGTCTCCATGTTAGTCTATGTGTCTGTCAGTCTATGGGTTTCTATGTGGGTCTATGGGTTTCTATGCGAGTGTATGTGTAAGTCTATGGGTCGCTATGTGAGTATATGGGTCTCTATGTGAGTGTATGGGTCTCTATGTGAGTCTATGGGTCACTATGTGAGTCTATGGGTCTCTGTGCGGGTCTTGGGTCTCTATGTGAGTATGGTCTGTATGTCAGTCTATGTGTCAGTCTATGGGTTTCTATGCAAATCTGTGGGTCTCTATGCGAGTATATGAGTTTATATGTGAGTGTATGGGTCTCAATGTGAGTCTATGGGTCACTATGTGAGTCTATGGGTTTCTGTGTGGGTCTTGGGTCTCTATGTGAGTATGGGTCTATATGTCAGTCTATGTGTCAGTCTATGGGTTTCTATGCCAATCTGTGGGTCTCTATTCGAGTCTATGGGTCTCTATGTGAGTGTATGGGTCTCTATGTGAGTCTATGGGTCACTATGTGAGTCTGTGGGTCTCTCTGTGGGTCTTGGGTCTCTATGCGAGTCTATGGGTCTCTATGTGAGTGTATGGGTCTCTATGTGAGTCTATGGGTCACTATGTGAGTCTGTGGGTCTCTGTGTGGGTCTTGGGTCTCTGTGAGTATGGGTCTCAACGTGAGTCAAAGGAGCGAGTGAGAGGGACAGAAGAGAGGAGGGAGGTCTGGAGCCCGGGCTTGTACAATAGCAGCAGCTTGCAATGACGTGACATACTCACACGTCTCAGCGCAGATTTTTAGCCTAGGGAACCCCTGGTGACAGCTGCCTCTGTGCAGGACCAGGCGAACAGCATCGGCCCGGTTGGTTATACCAAATTCAGTGGTTTGCTTTTGTGATCGTTACGTTTTTTGTTGTTGCTAATTTTGTACCGCGACACCGGCATGCAAGGGCCTACGACTCTCTTCTGAAATTACGTCGGGGGGTGGGGGGGGTCTTCGTCCACTGCAGGGCAGACGGCAGCGCAAATATTTTACGGTTAGCACACAAAACCGCAGTATTTACCAGGGCGACCGCGAAACCTCTGCAACCAGGCGGCGAGTCACGGCCCCCGTTTGTGTCTCGGCAGAATTCCGTCGCTTGTTCCACAATTGAAACCAACTTTTGCAAGGCCGACCCTCAAGTAAAATATGGAAGCGATTTGCCTAATTTTACTTTTTAGTTATGAGAACACATGGACATATGAAACTCAAATGAGCCACAGTGTTATCCTATTTAAACGAGCATTGAGGCATTGGTCATCAACTCCCGTTTTAAATATTCTTAGGTTTTTTCGGTAAAGTCACGTAGGTAAAAATTAAAATTAATGAAAGTAAAATAAAATAAAAATCACGACGTTTCGGAGACAACACAAGCTTCCGTCTTCAGGTGGAACCGTCACAGCACGATTGCCGTATCAAGCCCTGCAAGAGGCAGTGGTGGAAATTCCACATTGCCATGGCAGGGGCGAGTATATTCCAAGAACAACCACTGTTTACTGCTGATCTTGACCACAAAGTGGTTCGACCATGAGAGCTGAGTCGCCCCCCCCCCCCACCCACCCAAACAACATCCGAACTAGCGAAACCGTCTGGTTACTGGAACCGATAAACTCATCCGGCGCGTGATGGCAGACCGCTCGCAGGCTCTGCAGAAGAGGTGCCGGGCAACGGGGCAGACTTCGACTTAGACCGGGGTGGTCGGCAACTAAAATAACGAGACATTTGTTGTTTTCGAATTCGGTAAAACTAACAACAACAACAAAAGCCACAACTCGGTATTTCAAGAGCCACAATGCACTGCGGCGAATAACGTCACGAAGCTGTTGTTAAAGAGCCACCTGGTATGTGCATCCGTAAGCCCCAGTTTGCCGACGCCTTTGATTTAGATTATAGACGGATCGTAGACACAACGGACAATTCTCCCCCTATATCATGGGACCTTCTTGACAGTAGAAAAGTATGAAAAATAAGAATAGGTTTCTTGTTTACCCTTCCTGGCAATAAAACAGGTGTTACTGTTCGCCTTCTGGCGTTGTTCTATGGTCTGACACTGGTGAGACTAGGCCATAAAGATGGCTGCTGTCTCTGGTGTAGGCCAATCCGTTTCAAAGACAATGCCATTACACATTCCTGCGGAGGGAGCTGGTAGGAACGTTGGGTTGCTCGGTCAATGGCCAGGGTCAACGGCGGCGTGGTGTATTCCGCAAATATGCCCGACTGTGAGGGCGGGCACAAGCCGGCGTGAGTAGGTTAAACGTTGAGTTTAATGAGGGCACCACGGGGTGACCAGCCCTCCCCTCCCCACCCAGCCCCACCCCTCCCACCCCTCACCCAGCCCCACCCTCCCCACCCAGCCCCACCCTCCCCACCCAGCCCTCCCCACCCTCCCCTCCCCACCCAGCCCGACCCCTCCCATTTTTGGATGCACGACGGATGGACGGACACAATAATCCCTGTGGTGGAACCAGGTGGTTCCTACCAGTATACAGTGATCACTCGTTTATCGCGGTTAATGGGGACCGGAACCCTCGTGATAGGTGAAAATCCGCGAAGTAGGATTGGCCCCTAGGAATTTCCGTATATGTGTGTGTGGGTACCAGATTGTTTAAAATATGTATATTTATACTTTATATATATATTACTTAAATCTATTTAATTATAAAACCTTAATATTATACATTCTCTCTCTCTCATACGATACGTATTATGGTGTTCTACACTCACCAATGACAGTAGTATCTTAAGACTTGACTCCAGTAATGACGACGAATACGATGACAATGACGATGACAATGACGACGATGACAGACCTGTGCAGTTCGATGAATGTGATGATGAATGATGATGGTGTTACTGCAAGGTGAAGTACCGGTGAGGACGCTTGACACCGAGGTTGAGGCACACGTATATTTATTTCACAATACGACAGTGGGCATATAACACTCGAGGGGTATCGGCCCCCTCACCCGTATAACTCGGGATACACCCCTAGCTAACTCTGTCCTAGCCCCGAGTCCTCCACTAATGGGCTAGGGGAGGCTATCTGGCCCGACACTGGTAAGTCGGGCCCGGTACCCGGAGTTCCAGACCAGCTCTTACAAGAGCACCGGCTCTGGCTTTCGGGACCACGCCGCTGGCTCAGTCCTGTCCGGCCCTGAAAAGGACATCGAACTAGGGGAGTCCAGGGCTCTATCTAAGACGTCTTCAGTCTTCTTCCTTTAGCTTAAAACATAACTCCCGAGCCCTTTGAACATCCCCTTTTATACCCAACCCCTCCCTGAGGGTGGGGCCCCGGGGATCATAACGCGAACCAGCCCCCCCAGGGTGTCTGGCTCGGACGTCGTAGAGGGCACCTCCTCGTGCACTTACGTAGCCCCGCCCACTGTGTTTGTTTTCCATAGGCTGCCATGCATAACGGCCCTCTCTTTAACACCCCTACACAGGTATAATGAGGCCTTTAAATCAGTTCGAAAAATCCGCGATGCACTGAGGCCGCGAAACTTGAACCGCGAAGTGGCGAGGGATTAGTGTATTCATATTCTATGGTCTTTGTAAAGTCACGGTAAAGTCACATAGATAGGTTCTTTGTAAAGTCACGTAGATAGGTTCTTTGTAAAGTCACGTAGATAGGTTCTTTGTAAAGTCACGTAGATAGGTTCTTTGTAAAGTCACGTAGATAGGTTCTTTGTAAAGTCACATAGATAGGTTCTTTGTAAAGTCACGTAGATAGGTTCTTTGTAAAGTCACGTAGATAGGTTCTTTGTAAAGTCACGTAGATAGGTTCTTGAACCTATCTACATGACTTTACCGAAAGACCCATAGATAGGAATTCCTGCAGTCACGAAAGCTTTAAGTCAAGATTTAATGCCATATATTATCAGACAGTTTGTTTACATGTAAAGTTCCGTGGGTGGTTCTATTTGGTGTAACACTTAGCACCTTTTTTATTGCCAAAAGAAATCTTATTTTTAAACTTCCCTTATATCCGTCTCTCTACATAAAAAAATATATTCTTTGCACATCCAAGTCGCACGGTTCTGGGAGTGTCATTTCGGCAGCGTTAGTAAAGCACGAGCAACGCTCTTTTTAAATTCAAGTGTCTATCGCAGTCAGGTAGCTCGCTTAATTACGATGCCGGTAGCTCAGATAATTATGGACGTGGAACCCCACGCTGATAGATTTGCAAAGATACATACACAACACAAATGAATGGAGAAAAAACGTACATTGAAAATTATGACTTTACAATTGCACCTTTAAAATTGCAATTCTGCGTCGGGTGGCGGAGGGTTCAACGACACATTTACATTTCCGCGATGTAACCCAAAAGAAAACCTTTATTATGAATTCATGTGGATTTATAATGCATCAACTACTAGCAAGGGTCTTTAGATCTACACATTGATGGGTTCTGTGTAAGTCGATGGGTCTCTGTGTGGGTATATGGGTTCTATGTGGGTGTATGGGTTCTGTGTAAGTCTATGGGTCTCTGTGTGGGTATATGGGTTCTATGTGGGTGTATGGGTTCCGTGTAAGTCGATGGGTTCTGTGTAAGTCTATGGGTTCTGTGTAAGTCTATGGGTTCTGTGTAAGTCGATGGGTTCTGTGTAAGTCGATGGGTTCTGTGTAAGTCGATGGGTTCTGTGTAAGTCGATGGGTTCTTGTAAGTCGATGGGTTCTGTGTAAGTCGATGGGTCCTCTTGTAAGCTATGGGTCTCTGTGTAAGTCGATGGGTCTCTGTGTAAGTTCGATGGGTCTCTGTTAAGTCGATGGGTCTCTGTGTAAGTCGATGGGTCTCTGTTAAGTCGATGGGTCTCTTTGGTGTAAGTCATGGGTCTTGTGTAAGTCGATGGTCTCTTGTAAGTCATNGGTCTTGTGTAAGTCGATGGGTCTCTGTGTAAGTCTATGGGTCTCTGTGTAAGTCGATGGGTCTGGACCTGTGTAAGTCGAAGGTCTCTGTGAAGTCNATGGGTCTCTGTGTAAGTCGATGGGTCTCGTCTAATATGGTCNGTGTAAGTCGATGGGTCTCTGTGTAAGTATGGTCAAATGTGTAAGTCGATGGGTCTCTGTGTAAGTGATTCTCTGTGTAAGTCTATGGGTCTCTGTGTGGGTAATGGGTCTCTGTGTAAGTTCCGCTATGGGTCTCTGTGTAAGTCTATGGGTCTCTGTGTGGGTATATGGGTCTCTGTGTGGGTNATGGGTCTCTATGTGGGTATATGGGTCTCTGTGTGGATGTATATGGGTCTNTGTGTGGGTATGGGTCTCTGTGTAAGTGATGGGTCTCTGTGTAAGTGATGGGTCTCTGTGTGGGTATATGGGTCTCTGGTGGTGGGTCTCTGGTGGGTATATGGGTCTCTGTGTAAGTGATGGGTCTCTGGTAGTGATGGGTCTCTGGTGGGTATATGGGTGGTGGGTATATGGGTNTCTGGTGGTATGGGTCTCTGGTGGGTATATGGGTCTCTGTGTAAGTGATGGGTCTCTGCTAGTGCTATGGGTCTCTGTGTGGGTGATGGGTCTCTTGTGGGGCTACCATATTAACGACACAGCACGTAAAACTCGCCACCTTCGCTTAATCTGCCGGTGGAGCTGATTCAAATCCAATACATAGTCCTTGNCTCATTACATTTCTGGGGGGGGTCCCTGTGGGGGGGGGGGGATAAGTGGGGGGCTTTAACACAGCCCGCTTATGAGCTGATGCTAATGACGCTTGTGGTGGTGCTGGTGGTGGTGATGGTGGTGATGGTGGTGATGGTGGTGGTGCTGGTGGTGGTGGTGATGGTGATGCTGGTGGTGGTGCTGGTGGTGGTGATGGTGCTGGTGGTCGTGGTGCTGGTGGTGGTGATGCTGGTGGTGGTGATACTGGTGGTGCTGGTGGTGGTGCTGGTGGTGGTGCTGGTGGTGGTGGTGGTGGTGGTGCTGGTGGTGGTGCTGGTGGTCGTGGTGCTGGTGGTGGTGATACTGGTGGTGCTGGTGGTGGTGCTGGTGGTGGTGGTGGTGGTGGTCGTGGTGCTGGTGGTGATACTGGTGGTGGTGCTGGTGGTGGTGCTTGTGGTGGTGGCGCCACCACCATCATACACTCATCACACACACGCAGCGCTTGCCACAGATGAACCACGAGACCTCGCTGTGCTCGTCAAGGGGCATAAACATCATCACGCGCACTCCGGTCATCCTCACAGCAGCAGCGGCAGCTTTTGGCTCTGCCATCAAACAGAGACGGCGGTCACCGCATCGCGCGCTTTCAGATGCGCTTCTGAGGCCGTCTGGAACGCTCTCTGATATGAGGAAGCCACTGGAGCTATGCATTTTAAAATCATCAGGGTTGAAAGCGAATTGCTGTAGAACTGCTTTTGGTGCTTAGTTTGTTGTCCTTCCCCGCACCTCCGATTAGCGCGCTTGGCTACGTACGGTGCGAAAAAGTTCAACATATATACATACAGAATTACAGAGGACACACCACCACCACCACCACCACAACACATTACACTGTCATCATCATCAACCACCACCACCACATGGGATATAGAGGACACCACCACCATACCNACCACCACCACCACCATCACCACCATCACCACCACCACAGCCAGCACCACCACCATCACCACCACCATCACCACCATCACCATCACCACTACCACCACCATCACCATCACCACCACAGCCATCACCACCACCACCACCACCACCACCATCACCACCANCACCACCACCATCACCACTACCACACCACCATCACCACCATCACCACCACCACACCACCACCACCACACCACCACCACCATCACCACCACCATCACCACCACCACCACAGCCAGCACCATCACCACCACCATCACCATCATCACCATCACCACCATCCACCACCACCATCACCACCACCATCACCACCATCACCACCACCACCATCACCACCACCATCACCACCACCACCACCACCACCACCACCACCACCACCACCATCACCACCACCACCANCACCACCACCACCACCACANCCANCCACCATCACCACCATCACCACCACCATCACCACCACCATCACAGCCAGCCACCACCACCACCACCACCACAATCACCACCACCACCACTATNGAGGACACCATCACCATCATCACCACCANCCACCACCACCATCACCACCACCACCATCACCACCATCACCATNACCACCACCACCACCACCCACCACCACCACCATCACCACCACCATCACCACCACCATCACAGCCANCCACCACCACCACCATCACCATCACAGCCAGCCACCACACCACAATCACCACCACCACCACCACCATCACCATCACCACCACCATCGCCACCACCATCACCACCAACACCACCACCACCATCACCACCACCACCACCATCACCACCACCACCATCACCACAATCACCACCACCACCACCACCACCAGCCAGCACCATCACCACCACCATCACCACCACCACCATCACCACAACCACCACCACCATCACCACCACCATCACCACCATCACCACTACCACCACAGCCAGCACCCATCACCACCACCACCACATNGGATAGAGAGGACACCACCACCATCACCAGCCACCACCATCACCACCACCACCACCACCACATGGGATAGAGAGGACACCACCACCACCACACCCAGCCACCACCACCACCATCACCACCACCACCACCACCACCAGCACCCACAACGACAAAGACACCACACGTGTCACGGGCACCGGCTCTTGCACAGGCACCAGCAGTGGCCACCGACCCCTCGTACGCCGTGCCGACCTTCAGAGGTGCTCGCCAACAGCATCTACCCCCAAGCCACATCTTGGAGAGTGGGAACTTGTCGACGGGCATTTGGGAGATCGCCAACAGTTGTTCGTGGAAGACTGACTGCTGATGAGACACCCAATGTCGAAACCGGTCCAGAGTTGTTGGTTCTTTCGATAAAATCACGTAGAAGGGAAATAANAAAATATAAAATATAATAAAATAATTCTCACGACGTTTCGGCCACAACGCAGACCTGGTCTTCACCTGAGGACGGCTGCTTGCGTTGTGGCCGAAACGTCGTGAGAATTATTTTATTATGTTTTATTTTTATAATTTTATTATGTCCCTTCTACGTGACTTTACCGAAAGAACCAAGAAGATTAATCCCTGCAGTCACGAAAGCTTTAAATCGAAATTTAACGGTCCAGAGTTGTTGATTTTTGTTTGCGTTGAACCAACGCTGCTTATATTACGCCCCCCACCCACCCATAAGGCCTTGTGGTTGATGTGATGTGTAAACACAATACTTTTATATTTTATATGGAGGGACAGATATGTAAAGGAGTCGAATTATCTGCCTATTTATTTTGCGTCCACATGGGATCGCCTAAGCAGAACACACATAAAGACAAAGATCCCCGTATAGCCTTAACAGACTGTTGGGGCAAGTGCTGTTGGCGAGGTGGGTGGCAAACACCACGCCGGCCGCCGTTATCTCCCTCGTGGCGATGTTTACTACATACCGCACCAGGTACTAATTTGAGGCTGAGTCGACCTAGGGGAGGCCCAGGGCCGGTTCAGATTATCGTCACAGGTGTTAGCCGTGAGCGGAAATCGAACCCGGGTGGCCAGGTTCGTAGCGCAGCGCGCTGACACACGCGCACACAGACACGCACACAGACACACGCACACACGCACAGACGCGCACGCAACCTGCCCTAAAGGTGCCCGCACACCTCGTCCTAACCCCTCCATTGTCTGCTAGAAACCCCCCTAAATCTGCCATTGTCTCTAAAAGATCCACCGGGTAGCTCAAACAGGCTGTTGGGCAAGTGCGTTAGCGAGCACCTATGAAGGCAATGGTACACATGGGTCCAGCACCACGCACGGCCCTCTTGGTCTCTAACTGCTGTTGACGATTGCACGGTATTTGAGGCAGGCTAGGGGCGCTTTATAATCCCACACGGTGCGGCCGTACTCGCGTAATGCGCATATGCGCGCCAACCACTCCATAGACCCTCAAAACATACGCAAAGACAAAGATCCCCATATAGCCTTAACAGACTGTTGGGGCAAGTGCTGTTAGCGAGCACCTATAAGGCCCGGCACGCGAGGGGTTGGCCGCCCGGCCGCCTTTGTCTTCCTAGTGGCGANTTTTACGCACTGCACGAGGTACTCATTTGAGGCTGAGTCGACCTAGGGAGGCCCATGACCGGTTCAGACAATCGTCACCGGCGTTGGCCGTGAGCGGGAATCTAANCACTAGCCGTGTATGTATGTGTGTAGTGTGTGTGTGTATGTACAACACAGTACACACACATACACACNCACATACACATACACACACAGCGCATACACACACATACACACACACACGCATACACACACATACACACAATAACATACCGCACCACATACACACACATACANACACACACGCATACACACACATCACACACATACACGCATACACACACATACACACACACACACACATAAATAAATACACACATACACACACACGCATACACACCGCATACACACACACATACACACACGCATACACACATACACACACACACGCATACACACACACACACATACACACACATACACACACATACACACACACATACACACACCACGCACACATACACACACATACACACACTACACCACGCACGCATGTGTGAGCATAAATAGAGAGGAGGTCTCACGTGAGGTCGCACCGTGACGCGCGCCTTCAAGGCGCGTGCACCTCAGCTCCGTGCAGCACGTGCAGCAGACTCACACACACAGACACACACACACACGCAGACACACACACACACACACATACACACATATACACACACAGATATACAGCACACAGACACACACACAGATNCAGACACACACAGACACACACACAACAGATACACACACAGATACACACACAGACACACACAGACACACACAGACACACAGACACACACACAGACACACACAGACACACACAGATACAGACACACACAGACACACACAGACACACACACAGATATACACACACAGACACACACACAGACACAGNCACACACAGNCACACACACACAGATACACACACACAGACACACACAGACACACACATACACACAGACACACACAGACACAGACAGACACATACACACACAGACAGACACACACAGAGATACACACGCACGCACACACGCACACACACAGATACACACATACACACACTCAGACACACACAGACACACACAGATACACACACACAGATAAACACAGACACACACAGATAAACACAAACATACACACACAGACACACACACACGTGCGCATTCACACACTGCGGCCACTGCGTTCGCAGCACGTGGACAGCAACGGGGGGTGGGGGGGCTCGACAACGTCGACGGTTCTGATTGTTGCTGGCCGCTCGATCGCTTGGGCCCGTGGCGTCTTTTTAGTTTTGCTCAGCGAGTGCGCGTTTACAATGAAGGGATATCGTTCAGCGGCTTAGTTAACACTTAAACGCATCGAAAGTGCAATCATCACATCATCATCACCACCACCATCACCACCATCACCACCATCACCACCAACATCACACCACCATCACCACCACCATCACCACCATCAACACCATCACCACATCATCATCACCACCACCATCACCACCATCATCACCATCACCACCACCAGCACCACCACCAGCACCACCATCATCACCATCACATTATCACCACCATCACCAGTGGTGCTAGGGCTACGGGTCTCGATGTGAATTGGTGCTCACTCACGCAGTCTCAAGGCGCTCCTGCCAACAGCTACTGACCATCACCACCACCATCATCACCATCACCACCACCATCACCACCATCACCACCACCATCACCACCATCAGCGCCAGGGATAGGGGTCTCTAGGTGAGCTGTGCTCAACTCACGCTCCTGCCAACAGCGCGTGGCTCCTTTAACCCCCTCCCCTGCCCCGCATCATTGATGATTTGACAACAACAACGACAAGAACAAAATTCCACCGCCGATCGATTAACTACTTCGTGAATTACTTTGCGCGAGATGGCGAGCGACTCGAGCAGAGGGGCTCGCGTGCGAAGTGGAGGCCACGACCGTGGTGGGGGCTGTCCCGTTGCGAGTCGTGCGAGGAGCTCCCCTGCCGAGTGGGGGCTGTGGCCCCCCTCATTAGAGAAGCGCATCAAGAGCACGACCACCACGACCATCACACCACCACCACCGCCACCACCACCACACCGTCACCGCGACTCAGCACCCACACGGCGCTCCAGAAGTTCATTCTCCATCGCCAGCATCCTGGGTCTGGTGGACACAGAAGAGGTGGAGGTGGAGGAGGTGGACGAGGGGGAGAGGAGGAGGAGGGGGGAGGGCGGCCCCCTTCAATTGCGAGCACGGGGACACCGCAGGGCGGGGGGGGAGGAGAGCAGTCCCCATCACCTCATCCACCTCCTCCTCCACCTCCTCCTGCTGCTGCTGCTTCATCTGGAAGAGCAGGTGAGGACGTGTAGAGGAGGAGAAGGTGAGATGAAGAGNAGGAGGAGGTGATGATGTGGATGAGGAGGTGATGATGATGTGGATGAGGAGGTGATGATGATGTGGATGAGGAGGTGATGATGATGTGGTGAGGAGGTGATGATGACGTGGATGAGGAGGTGATGATGATGTGGATGAGGAGGTGATGATGATGTGGATGAGAGGTGATGATGACGTGGATGAGGAGGTGATGATGATGTGGATGAGGAGGTGATGATGATGTGGATGAAGAGGTGATGTGGAAGTGGAAGAGGAGGTGATGATGATGTGGATGAGGAGGTGATGATGATGTGGATGAGGAGGTGATGATGATGTGGATGAGGAGGTGATGATGACGTGGATGAGGAGGTGATGATGATGTGGATGAGGAGGTGATGATGATGTGGATGAAGANGTGATGAAGTGGAGAGGAGGTGATGATGATGTGGATGAGGAGGTGATGATGATGTGGATGAGGAGGTGATGATGAAGTGGAAGAGGAGGTGATGTGGAAGTGGAAGAGGTGTTGATGCATGGTTAGGTGGATTCCACCTGCTGCTGATGGTGAGGTGTGCTGCTGAGGTGTTGATGTGNTGATGCTGAGACATGATGTGGCTGANGATGAGCTGATAACGATGTGTGCTGCTGATGATGTGAATCATGAGCTGCTGATGANGGTGATGCTGAGATCATGATGCTGTGGACGAGAGCGATGATGATGTGGAGATAAACTTGCTGCTGTGNTGATGACGAGATGATGATGTTGNTCCTGCTTAGGTAATGATGATGCTCCTGATGATGATGATGCTGAGAATGATGAGTTTCCAGTAGAGCCGCCCTCCCTCACCCGGCGCTATCATTCAATCTCCACCCTCACGTTACAGACAGCTTTGGTGCAATCAGCGAAAGTCAATTACATCTCTCTCCTAGCTTCGATTTGCCCGTTCACTCAACATTCTGATCGTAGAAGGGGCATCACGGTCTGCTTCCTTTCCGCTCACAGATGCCACGCTTCCTTTGCTACTTCTGGATTTCGCTTAATCAATAATTTTCCCACGAACACTCTTTGACACAGTATCGTTTTAGGCAGGTGACCCATTTGAGACTCAAATGTTCGATGCTATTCACGTTCTGCTGTTGCCCCAGGTGTTTCTGGAAGAGCGATGGCTACGGATTTGCCCCCAGATCTTCTGGCATACATCCCGTGTCGTAAATTGCATTTTCTAGTTCCGTCACTTCATTGGGAAATAATCGAGCTCTTTAGTTATTTGTCATGCGTACTTGTGTTGAATTTCTTCTTAGCATCGCACGTGGCCAACCGCGCTAATCGCAGTGCGAAAATTTCTCAGTTTCTACGGAGATATTAGTGTCCATCGCGTCCTGTCGCCCTGACATCTTTCGTGTTCCTGACAGCGCCTACGAATTAACATTTTTTTAAACCGCTTTTGTTTTTGCTGACATTTACGTCATGTGACCACCTCCCGCGTGGAGATGGAGCCGGGAGAGATTTAGAGAGGTGGGTGGAGTGCCGAATTACTGCCCCGTGTTTATTGTTGATGCTGCTCCTCTACAAACGTTGCCCGGGCATCGACGTTGGTGGGATGAGATTAGGGCCAATTAGTTTGCGAGTTCACATTAACGGGATTACATGTCGCTGTGTCCACGGGCTCTTTGTAAGATGCAAAACATTCTAGCAACCCACCAACTCACTCGAATCACTAATTCACCCACCCACCCACCACATCCACGCACGCACACGCACGCACCCACTCACTCACTCACCACTCACTCACCACTCACCCACCCAGCCACTCACCGACCACTCACCCACCCAACCACCCACTCACCCACCCAGTCACCCACCCACTCACTCACCCACCCACCCAACCACCCACTCACTCACTCACTCACCCACCCACCCATCCACCACTCATTCACTCCTCACTCACCCACACATTCACTCACCCACTCACCCACCCAACCATTCGTCCACCCACTCACCCACCCACTCACCCACCCACTCACCCACCCACCCAACCACCCACTCACTCGTCCACCCACTCACCAATTCACTCACTCACTCATCCACTCATAACCACACTCGAATGTCCTCTATTTACTCGGGAAAAGTTCGCCGATACCCAAGGCTCGTTTTGGGTAAGGTCCTGCCACGTTGGGAAGTTTGTCCAGGAATTAAATTCACGAGTTTGTGTTTGAATTTTTTAGTTTTGCCCATTTGCGAAGCGCAATTCTCAATGGCACATGACGTCAAGCGGCCAGCAACAATCAGCACTGTCTACGAGTGTAACACGTTTCCTGAATTGGGCAAGGTTCACAATCAGAATCTTTAGTCATCTCAGGAGCAATCCGATGAAGTTCTTTTTCATGGATATCCGGTAGAAAGTCACAACCACGAACAATAACAACAATTGGTTGGTATAAGAGCGAGGGAAGAGACAATGGGAGGGGAATTCCAAAGTGGAGTGGTGAACTGGTAGCAGCAGAATGTGAAGCCTTGTGACTTGCAGTGTGGTGGGTGGGTGAGGAGTAAGGTGGTGGGTGAGTGGGTTCATGAGCTCGTGTGTGGAGGAGTGAGTTGGTGGGTGGGTGGGTGAGTGGGTGGGTGAGTGAGTGTGGTGGGGAGTGAGTTGGTGGGTGGGTTACTGGACGAGTGGATGTGTGGGTGGGTGAGTGAGTTGGTGGGTGAGTGGTGAGTGGGTGAATGGGTGAGTGGATGAGTGGGTGGGTGAGTTGGTGGTTGAGTGGGTGAATGAGGGTGTGGTGTGGGGAGTGAGTTGGTGGGTGAGTGGGTGAATGAGTGTGAATGGGAGTGGGTTGGTGGGTGAGTGAGTGAATGGGTGAGTGAGTGAGTGGTGGGTGAGTGAGTGGGTGAATGGGTGAATGGGTGAGTGAGTTGGTGGTGANTGGGTGAGTGAGTTGGTGGGTGAGTGAGTAGGTGAATGGGTGAGTGGGTGAATGAGTGAGTGGGTGAATGAGTGAGTGGGTGAGTGAGTGGGTGAATGGGTGAGTGTGAGTGAGTGAGTTGTGATGCGAACTCCGGTGGTCATCCTCACAGCAGGGGCCTCTTGGCTGCTGCCATCGAACACAGACGGCGGTCACCGCATCGCGTGGCGCTTTCCGACGCGCTGTTGCGGCCGTCTGGAACGCTCACTGAGAGCTACGCACTCTTAAATCATCGAGTCTGACAAACTAATTTCTCTAGAACTGCTTTTTGTGTTTAGCGTGTTGTCCTTAACCCGACACTTCCGATTAGCACGGGTTGGCTATGTGGGGTGCGAAAGAAGTTCAACACACATATATGAGATATGTTCAGCAAACATACATACAACACACCGAAATAATCCGTGAAANTACCCGCGCGCATGAAATTCCAACTCACCCACGCCCANCCGCATATACACGTGAAAGAATTTCAACACACATTAAATAAGTTCAACACACATGAAATAATTTCAACACACACACATGAAATAAGTTCANCACACACACATGAAATACGTTCAACACACACACATTAAATACGTTCAACACACTTACATGAAAGCAGTTCAACACACACACATGAAGAATGACCCCTCAACCAGTATATACAAGGTCGGGTCTCTTGGACTTCTCTTTACTTGATACAGCAATTGTGCTGTGACGTTTTCTTGGTTCTTTCGGTAAAGTCACGTGGAAGGGAAATAATAAAATAATAAAAATAAAACATAATTATTTTATTAGAAGGGAAATAATAAAGTAATAAAATAATAAAACATCATTTTTATTATGTTTTATTATTTTATTACTTCCCTTCTACGTGACTTTACCGAAAGAATCAAGAAGATGAATCCTTGCAGTCACGAAAGCTTTACATCGAAAAAAAAATGTGCTGTGACGGTTCCACCTGAAGACGGAAGCTTGTGTTGCCTCCAAAACGTCGTGATTTATTATTTACANTTTTTTTTCATTTAATTGTTATTTTATCTACGTGACTTTACCGAAAAAAAGAGTATGAATCCTTGCAGTCACGAAAGCTTCACATCTACAATGTAACGTGTGTTGATAGGCGCTCGCCTAACCACCGCGCGCGTGTCACCGCCTAGACCGCCACGAGGCGCCGGACGCTGAACGCGCCCGCGGCCGCCGGTCGGAGGTGGCCCCGTCCAGAGTGGGGGCCCGGGGGCCCGGGGGGCCGTGGGGGCCCCCTCGGAGAGAAGGAGAGCTGGTACCGCAGCCGGAGGCCTCGCACGTCCTTCAAGAAGTCGCAGGTGCTCGCGCGCGTGCCCGTGTGCCGCGTGCGTGCGCGTGCCCGTGTCCCCGCGTGCGTGCGCGTCCCGTGTNCGCGTGCGTGCGCGTGCCGTGTCCGCGTGCGTGCGCGTGCGTGCTTGCGTGTNAAAAAAAAATCATCTTCTTGGTTCTTTCGGTAAAGTCACGTAGAATTGAAATAATAAAATAATACAAATAAAATCATTCTCACGACGTTTCGGCCACAACGCAAGTAGCCGTCCTCAGGTGGAGAACAGGTCTGTCGAGGAGACAGAGTCTGACAGACCTGTTCTCCACCTGAGGACGGCTACTTGCGTTGTGGCCGAAACGTCGTGAAATTTATTTTATTATTTTATTATTTTAATTCTACGTGACTTTACCGAAAGAACCAAGAAGATGAATCCCTGCAGTCACGAAAGCTTTAAATCGAAAACAAATCATCGTCCCTGGGGAGACAAAGGCGGCCGGGCGTGGTGCTGGCCAGCCACCCCTCGTGTGCCGTGCCGGCCTTCATAGGCGCTGCTCGATAACAGCACTTGCCCAACAGTCTGTTGAGGCTGTACGGGGGATCTGTGTCTTTGCGTGTCTCTGTGTGTACGTGTGAGACTGTGTGATTGTGTCTCTGTGTGTGTCTCTGTGTGTCTCTGTGTGTGTGTGAGACTGTGTCTCTGTGTGTGTCTCTGTGTGTCTCTGTGTGTGTCTGTGTGTGTCTGTTTGTGTCTCTGTGTGTGTGTCTGTGTCTCCGTGTATGTCTCTGTGTGTGTGTGACTGTGTCTCTGTATGCGCTGCGCTATGAACCCAACGACACGGGTTCGATTCCCGCTCATGGCCGACACCAGTGACGACTATTTGAACCGGTCCCGGGCCTCCCTATAGTCGACTCAGCCTCAAATGAGTACCTTGTGCGGTGTGTAAACATTGCCACTAGGGAGACAAAGGCGGTCGGGCGTGGTGCTGGCCACCCACCTCCTCGTGTACCGTTCCGGCCTTCATAGGTGCTCGCTAACAGCACTTGCCCCTACAGTCTGTTAAGGCTATATGGGGGTCTTTGTTGTTGTGTGTGACTGTCTGTGTGTGACTGTGCACCTGTCTCTGTGTGTGTCTCTATCTGTGTGTGTGACTGTGTGTGACTGTGTGTCTGTGTGTGTGACTGTGTGTCTGTGTGTGTGACTGTGNATGTGTGTGTGTGTCTGTGTGTGTCTGTGTGTCTGTGTGTGTCTGTGTGTGTGTGTGTGTCTGTGTGTGTGACTGTCTCTGTATGTGTGTGTGACTGTATGTGTCTGTGACTGTGTGTGTGTGTGACTGTGTGTTTGTGTGTGTCTGTGCGTGTCTATATGTCTGTGTGTGTGTGTGACTGTGTGTGTGTGACTGTGTGTGTAGTATAGTATACTATATCTGTGTGTGTGACTGTGTGTGTGTGACTGTGTGTGTGTGTGACNGTGTGTGTGTGTTTGTGTCATCAGCTGTTGCTGCTGGAGCACGTGTTCCGCGCCGCTCCTACCCGGGAATCGAACTCGCGCAGAGCGTCTCACGCAGAGTCGGCGTGGACGAGGATCGCGTGCTGGTGAGACACGGTCTATCACGGAGACAGAGACACGGAGACAGAGACACAGNAGACACAGAGACNTAGAGACACGGAGACAGAGACACAGAGACAGAGACACACAGAGTGTACACGGAGACACATAGACAGAGACACGGATACACGGAGACAGAGACACAGGAGACACGGAGACAGACAGAGACAGAGACACAGAGAGACACGGAGCAAGGAGACAGACACGGAGACAGACACGGACACACAGAGACACGGAGAGAGACACGAGACAGAGACACGGNCACAGAGACACAGAGACACNGAGACAGAGAGAGACAGACACAGAGACAGACAGACAGAGACACTGAGATACAGAGACGGAGACACGGAGACAAGGAGACAGACACGGAGACACGGAGACAGAGACACGGAGANGCGGGGACACGGAGACACGGAGACACGGAGACACGGACACAGGAGACAGAGACACAGAGACAGAGACACAGAGACAGAGACACAGAGACAGAGACACGGAGAGAGACAGAGACACTGAGATACAGAGACGGAGACACGGAGACAAGGAGACAGACACGGAGACACGGAGACAGAGACACGGAGACGCGGGACAGAAAGACACGGAGACACACAGAGACACAGACACAGAGACACAGAGAGGACACAGAGACACGGAGACAGAGACACATAGACAGAGACAGATACACGGAGACAGAGACACGGAGACACAGAGACAGAGACACAGAGACAGGAACAGAGACACGGAGACACTGAGATACAGAGACGGAGACACGGAGACAAGGAGAGACACGGAGACACGGAGACAGAGACACGGGGACACGGAGACACGGAGACACACACACAGAGACACGGAGACACAGAGACACAGAGACACAGAGACACAAGACACACACGGAGAGAGACACAAAGACACGGAGACACGGAGACACGGAGACACGGGGAGACGGAGACACGGAGACAAGGGNCAGAGACACGGAGACACGGAGACAGGGAGAGGGACACGGAGACACAGAGACACGGAGACACGGAGACACAGATACNGAGACGGAGACACGGAGACAAGGAGACAGAGACAGGGACAGGACACAGAGACAGACACGGAGACAGCAGAGACACGGAGACACAGACACAGAGACACAGAGACAGAGACACGGAGACACATAGACATGGAAACGCAGAGACACGGAGGCACGGAGACACGGACACACAGAGACACGGAGACACGGAGACACGGGACACAGAGACACGGAGACACTGGATACAGAGACACGGATACACGGGACACGAGCAGACACGGAGACACAGACACGGAGACACAGACACGGAGCCACAGACACGGAGACACAAAGACGCGGAGACACAAAGACGGAGACACGGAGACACAGACACGGAGACACAGACACGGAGACACAGACACGGAGACACAGAGACACAGAGACACGGAGCCACGAGACACAGACACGGAGACACTGAGACACAGAGACACAAAGACACAGACACAGAGACACGGGAGACACACAGAGACAGAGACACGGAGAGACACACACACACAGAGACACGGAGACACAGACACGGAGACAGACACGGAGACACGGAGACAGACGGAGACACAGACACGGAGACAGAGACACGGAGACACAGAGACACGGAGACAGAGAGAGACACAGAGACACAGAGACACAGACACACGGAGACACAGACACGGAGACACACAGACACAGACACACAGACACAGACACGGAGACACGGAGACACAGACACAGACACAGACACACAGACACAGACACGGAGACACGGAGACACAGACACAGACACACAGACACGGAGACAACACAGACACGGAGACACACAGACACGGAGACACAGACACGGAGACAACACAGAGAGACACAGACACGGAGACACACAGACACGGAGACAGAGACACGGAGACACAGACACGGAGACACAGACACGGAGACACGGAGACAGAGACGCGGAGACACGGAGACACACAGACACGGAGACACAGACACGGAGACACAGAGACACAGAGAACACACACACACAGACACGGAGACACGGAGACACAGACACAGACACACAGACACGGAGACACGGAGACACAGACACGGAGACANACGCGGAGACACAGAGACACGGAGACAGAGACGCGGAGACACAGAGACACAGAGACACGGAGACAGACACGGAGACAGAGACGCGAAGACACAGAGACACATGTCTGTGTGTTGTCTCTCTCTGCTTGTGTGTCTGTGTGTCTCCGTGTCTGTGTTTTGTCTCTCTCTGGTTGTGTGTCTGTGTTTCTCCGTGTCTGAGTTTTATCTTTCTCTCTCAAATGTAGTACTACCTGATGACGGTTGCTTGTGTTGCAATCGAAACGTCGTATTCTATTATTTCATCAATTTTCTTTCTACGTGACTTACCGAAAGAACCAAAGAGTAATTCCTACAATCACGAAAGCTTCAAATCAAGTTTGAACACAGTGGGATACAGTGGGATAGAGAGGGACGCTAACACGACTGGTGCTGCTGATGATCAGAATATGAATGTGTATCTCTAGACTGCAGGAGGAATCCGATAAGCAATGAAGCTCTTTTTCACAGATGTCCAGTCGTGAAGATATTGATGCTGTTGATGATGTTGATGATGATGTTGCTGATAATGATGTTGCTGCTGCTGATGATGATTGATAATGATGATGTTGCTGATGCTGCTGCTGATGATGATGATGATGTTGCTGCTGCTGCTGATGATGCTGTTGCTGCTGATGATAATGATGATGTTGCTGCTGCTGATGATGTTGCTGCTGCTGATGATGCTGCTGATGCTGTTGNTAATGATGATGATGCTGTTGCTGCTGATGATGCTGCTGCTGCTGCTGATGATGCTGCGTGTTCCCATCAGGTTTGGTTTCAGAACCGCAGGGCGCGCATGCGCGTGCGTACCGCTCGCAGCTCCGCGCGGTGGCGACGGCTTCGCTGGGGATGCCTCACCCCGTGACTCACCCACTCACCTGTACACTCATACACTCACTGTACACTCACTAGTACACTCACCTGCACACTGACTCATCTGTACACACACTCACCTGTACACTCACCTGCACTACACTCACCTGCACACTCACCTGCACACTCACCTGCACACTCACCTGCACACTCACCTGCACACTCACCTGACCACTCACATGTACACTCACCTGCACACTCACCTGCACACTCACCTGTACACTCTCCTGTACACTCAAATGTACACTCACCTGTACACCTGCACACTCACCAGTACACTCACCTGCACACTCACTCACCTACCACCTACCCTTCACACACTCTACTNCACACTCACTCACTCACCTGTACACTNACCTACACTCACACTACACTCACCTGCACACTCACCTGTACACTCACCTGTACACTCACCTACACACTCACCTGTACACTCACCTGTACACTAACTCACATGTACACTCACCTGCACAACAACGATGTCCCGTGTAGCCTGTAACAGACTATTGGGGCAAGTGCTGTTAGCGAGCACCTATGAAGGCCGGCACGGCACACGAGGGGTGGGTGGCCAGCACCACGCCCTACCGCCAACTCACTCATTCAACAATCACCTATTCATCCCCCCACTAATCTGCCCACTAGCCACCCACCTGTACACGTATCTACTCACTCACCACCTACTCACCTGTACACCTTACTCGTCGGTGCAACTCACCTGTAATTTTCACACACAGACTCACCCTAGAGGCCGTCCATAAATGACGTCACGCACTGGGGGGGGGGGGTCAGACATTTGTGACGATGTGTGATGGGGGGGGGGGGTGAGAAATGTGACGTCACATCAAAATGCGCAACTTTAAATAAATATAGACAACACGTTCTACTTAATTAAATAGACTTTTTAATAAATGTTTTCTCTTACAACATCAGAGTGCAGCGCCACATTCAATACGCACTACAATGACAATAATTTAAAGCGATTTGAAGCATGTTTTATTTTGGGGGGGGGCAGAGCTTTGTGACGTCATATTTGAGGGGGGGCTGACTTTTTGTGACGCCGTGTGACGAGGGGGGTCAAAATGTCCAAATCGCGTGACGTCATTTATGGACGGCCCCCTATATACAGGTCACCACACACGCGATTGTAAAATTAAAATATATATATTGTGCACGTGCGCTTGACGTCGTCAGCGCGCGCTTCTAGACGGTTAAGATAGTTACCGTATACAGAAACTCCTCTACTTACGAACACTCGACTTACGAACTTTAAGAGATACGAACAAGCCTGGTCCGTTCGTCCGGTTGTCTGTTCGGACCTCGAGTCGTGAGTTCAACCGCCCGCGCAATAGATGGCGGTGGTGGCATCTACATCTGCAGAACACGAAGAACCGGTGGCATCTACACCTGCAGGAGAGTTTACACTTAAAGCCATTATGAGACCTCCTTTACCAGTGGCAAAATATAGTAATAGGTTACCTTTAACTTAAAACTCACCTGTATACAGGGATCATGTTCACAACACAAGCAGTAAAATCAAACAAAAAGAAACAACTATAATGATAATTATAAATCCTAATTATTTCACTTTTCTTAGAGCCTAGTCTCCACTGGTGTTGGACCAGATGACGCCAAAAGGCGTACAACTCAAAAACAGCGCACTATCAGAGTATAAAGGTGTCAGTTTTTGTACCAGTTGAAAGGGTAAAAACCTATTACTATATATTGCTACTGGTAAAGAAGTCTCATAGTGTAAATGCTTACCCGAGCTCTCAATACTCTGATAGTGCGCTGTCTTTTGAGTTGTATGCCTTTTGGCGTCATCTGGTCCAACACCAATGGAGACTAGGCTCTAGGAAAACTGTCTCGGGTGTGGACCAATCAACTTCAAGGACAGTGCATATCATTATCATTATCAGAGTTGTTTCTTTTGTTTGTATTTTGACTGCTTATGTTGTGGTTATTGCAAACATGATCCCTTGTATAAAGGTGTCAGTTTTTGTACCAGTTGAAGGGTAAAAACCCATTACTATTTTAAAGCAATTCCCCGTGTTTCGTGTGCACGCCGTACAACGCGTTTGAATCGACGGAGTAAAATTGGACTTACGAACAGACATCTGGAACGTAACGCGTTCGTAAGCAGAGCCCATGTAGTCACTGAACAAAGTGGTTGTTGTTGTTGATTAATAAAGACTTCAGTTGTTTAACAGCGACTCACTTCACCGGTATTTACTTCTGTATCGTTACGAGACCATCCGAAGCGGAACGTGTGTTGAACTTCTTTCGCACCGTACGTACCCAACCGCGCTAATCGGAGGTGCGGGGGGAAGGACAAGAAACTAAACACAAGAACCACTTCTAAGCAAATGAGTTTTCAATCTAGATGTACAAGTGTACAGCTCTATATTGGCTTCCTTAATGATAACCGTAAACGACTTCATTCGTGAACAGCCGTGGTCGGAAACACGTCAATTATCATATTTTGCTACTGGCAAATGAGGTTCCAATGGTGTAAATGCTTACCCCGAGCTCTCATACTCTGATGGTGCATTCTTTGAGTTGTGCGCCTTTTGGCGTCATCTGGTCCAACACCATGTGAGACTAGGCTCTAAGAAAAGCTGTCTCGGGTGTGGACCAATCAATTTCAAGGACAGTGCATATATTATAAGAGTTATGTTTTTTTGTTTGCATTATGACTGCAGGTATTGTGGTCTATGCAAACATGACTCCTTGTAAAAAAGGTGTCAGTTTTGTTGCCAGATAAAAGGGTNAAAAAAAACAATTATCATTATTTGCTACTGGCAAATGAGGTTCCAATGGTGTAAATTCTTACCCGAGCTCTCATACTCTGATGGTGCATTGCCTTTGAGTTGTGCGCCTTTTGGCGTCATCTGGTCCAACACCATGTGAGACTAGGCTCTAAGAAAAGCTGTCTCGGGTGTGGATCAATCAATCTCAAGGACAGTGCATACATTATCAGAGTTATTTTTTGTTTGCATTATGACTGCAGGTATTGTTGTCTATGCAAACATGACTCCTTGTAAAAAGGTGTCAGTTTTGTTGCCAGATAGAAGGGTAAAAAACCAATTATCATATGTTTACTGGCAAATGAGGTTCAATTGTGTAAATGTTCACCAGGTTGGTTTTCTACCTGATGGCGATTGCTTGCGTTGCAATCGAAACGTCGGATTTTATTACTTAATTTATTTTCTGCCCACGTGACTTTACCGAAAGAACCAAAGAGTAATTCCTGCAGTCACGAAAGCTTCAAATCAAGTTTAATACAAGTTCATTTACACATCCCCATCACCGACACGGCTTTCTTGAAAGTGCACACTTTTCAACAGCATCGGGTTTCATCCCACGCATAAAAATACTCTGCACCAGTTTCGACATTTGTTGTCTCATCAGCAGTCGGCTTGCTTGACCAATGCTGATGATGAGCCAGATGTGTTATAGGCAACGGCCCTCTGTGTAAGATATGCGTTCTAGTTCTATGCAAAACACTCTAGTAGATTAACATTAATACAAACAAAAAATTCATGAGGGTCGCTGTGTCAAATATAACAAAATGAAATTGCTTTTTTGTTTTGTTTTACTCGCCACAAGGGTGGGAACTTCCACGGATTTCTCGAGGACGTCCCACGGATTTCTTCTGTCAGAGATGGTGCAGGTGTTGGTGGAGAGGGGGCCCACGGAGACCCCTTTGCCCAGAGAGCCCCGATTATCCCTCATTAATTAACGCGCTAATTAAATGCCCGGCTTAGAGGGCAGATAGGGAGCTCCCAGGTTCCAGCACCGGCGACGCGATTACGCGGAGCAATCATAACAAAGACAAAAGATCCACCCCCCTCCCCGTATAGCCTTAACAGACTGTTAGGGGCAAGTGCTGTTAAGCGAAGCAGCACCTATGAAGGCCGGCACGGCACACGAGTGGGTGGCTGGCCAGCACACGCCCGGCCGCCTTTGTCTCCCCAGCGACGATGAATTTTTTTTTTACGCGCAAGCACGCACTCCCCGGTGGCGATGTTTTTACGCACCGCACCAAGTACTCATTTGAGGCCGAGTCGACCTAGGGGAGGCGCGGGACCGGTTCAAACAACCGTCACCGGTGGTGTTGGTGGCCGTGAGCGGGAATCGAACTCGGGTCGCCGGTTTCATGTGCAGCGGAGCGCTAACCGCTGCGCCACCGCTCGCCACATTCATAACACGGCCGTCCAAGCACGTTCTAGATTGAAGCTTTCGTGACTGCAAGGATTAACATTCTTAGGNTTTTTTCGGTAAAGTCACGTAGGTAAAAATTTAAATTAATAAAAGTAAAATAAAATAAAAAATAAAAATCACGACGTTTCGGAGGCAACACAAGCTTCCGTCTTCAGGTGGAACCGTCACAGCACGATAGCTGTATCAAGTGATACAGCAATCGTGCTGTGACGGTGATACAGCAATCGTGCTGTGACGGTTCCACCTGAAGACGGAAGCTTGTGTTGCCTCCGAAACGTCGTGATTTTTATTTTTTATTTTACTTTTATTAATTTTAATTGTTTACCTACGTGACTTTACCGAAAAAACCTAAGAATATGAGTCCAAGCACGTGTCTACCGCCGCTGGCTCGAATCGTTATTCTTCTCCGCTTTGCGTCTCTCTCGCGAGCGATGATTTATTCCAGGGGTTCGTTTCTCGGGCCACAAAAAAATATCTCAGATCGGGACGCTAAATAATGAGTTAATATTTATATTTATTTTCAAATGTTTCTTTTTTTACCAAAAGCGTCCACAAATTCGGCGTCGTAAATGTGGAAATGTTTCGTGCCCATGATGAGAGAAACCACCGTCACGGCGCGCTTCATGATCCACCCTCGTCAATGTACCCCCCCACCTCCACTCTCCCCCAGTCATGACTTTGTAATTAAATGTAATTGACTATGGTATAAGCCTACATACATATTTAGGTAGGGAGAAATAATATGCACTGCGCAGATCGTCCCTTTAGCCCTCTTTAGTGGGGGGCTGGGAGGGGGTAGCGAGTTTTTACTAAAAAAATAAATTGAATGAACGAATCGGCCATGATCGAGCCACTGCTGGATGAAGGCCTCCAAAATTCTCTGGCGGGTTCCCTCCGCTGGTTCGTCACTCGGTCGCCAGTCTCGATCATCAACCGCGTCCGGGCTGTCACGACCCACAACACACCCAGATATTGCAAGGCACACGCAAATACTCGGCAATGTGTGCGGCAAATCGCAGCTCCGTTGCCCTTCCAGAACCTCACTACAACGTACACTCTGCCAATCACTCAGGCACTCGATTAGCGCCTCCGTTAGCACGGTTGGCTACTACGTACGGTGCGAAAGAAATTCAACATACAAAGATCCCCCGTATAGCCTTAATAGACTCTTGGGCAAGTGCGTTTGCGAGCACTAATGGCCGGCACGGCGCACGAGGGGTGGGTGGCAGCACCACGCCCGGCCGCNTTTGTCTCCCCAGCGCCGATGTTTTTACACACCGCACCAGGTACTCATTTGAGGCTGAGTCGACCTAGGGGAGGCCCAGGGCCGGTTCAGATAATCGTCACTGATGTTGGCCATGAGCGGGAATCGAACTCGTGTCGCCAGGTTCGTAGCGCAGCGCGCTAACCCACGACACGACCGCCGATCACTACGTACGGCGCGAAAGAAGTTCAACATACATACATCTTCTTGGTTCTTTCGGTAGTCACGTAGAATGGAAATAATAAAATAATAAAACTATAACATAATAAAAGAATATATAATTTAAAAAACATAATAAAATATTATTATAATAGTATTTAATGCTTTATTTTTATTATTTCCATTCTACGTGACTTTACCGAAATAACCAAGAAGATGAATCCTGCAGTCACGAAAGCTTTAAATTGAAATTTAACATACATACACTCACAACCACCTTGACACGAATAAATCTATGAAACAACCTTCTTCAAAAGTGCTTTTTTTATTTAAGAATGTTTCCATTTGTTCCGGTGGCCTAATGCCTGCTGCAAAGCGTGCCGGGTCTCACGCTGCCCATACGCTGCCATCGGCGATCGGCGTTCTTCACACATCCAACCCTCCGCACGGTCACCGGCGTCATGGCGACAGATACACAGCCCTGCCTCTTCTGTTGGCGAGGCAACCATCCCATCGGCAATTCCTCGCAATCGATCGCACGGCCAGCAAGCTCTTAAATCGGCGCGCAACTCAATCCGCCTGCGACTGCTTTGTCCAACGTCTGAGAAAGTGGTTGCCCATTTCGCCCCATGACGTCAGAAACACGCCCCTTCACATCGGAGCCCGCCCCTTTCCCGGTTAGCCCCACCCGCATCAGGATCACGATGACCAATCACGAAGGCAGATTGTAACGACAGATTCCAATGTTGCAGCACGTGCTGCAAGTATCGTCGCTCGAGGGACGAGCTACCGCCGAGTAAACCAGTTGCGGAGGCAATTTAAGTTGCGTGCAACCAAAGTTGCGCGAACCGATCTCCGAGGTGTGGACGCGCGTTTAACACGCGTGTCGTTAAGCAAGTGCAGCACGTTAAACAGCTGCCTTATGCACCAGGGTTGTTGGCGAGTCGTCCATCCTGAAGCTTTGCGTCCACATAGAACCCATGTCGAGCAGAGAGGCTCCGTGCCAACAAACATCCGGCAGGTCACCGGCATTGGATCAAAGCAAGACTTAATCTGCCGCCGAGATGCCCGAATGTTGAAATCTTCCCGGCGTTTTGCTGAACACTGCTGGAATTACGCACTTAGTGGATGACGGGATGTGTAAAAAGAAAACAAAAATACTTATTTTTTTCCTTCACGTGGAGGCATCGATATGGGTTAAGAGGTTATTCAGTAAAAACTATCGGACTTCTAAGTTGAACTTCACGTTTTAATAAACACAAAGCGCGTTTAAAAACGTGTGACACATTTACGAGGGACGTCAACTTGAGGCTGCCCGCGTACAACTTGACACGAGCCGAGCGCTGCTGCTGCTGCCGCTGCCGCCGCTGCTGCCGCTGCCGCCGCCGCTGCTGCCGCTGATGCTACCGCTGCCGCTACCGCTGCCGCCGCTGCTGCTGCTGCGTCAGCGATCTTCACTGCCCAATGACGTCTACATCAGCACGTCTCTTCTCGTGCGACGTGGAATTCGCCATCACCCGATGCTCGATTGCTTTGCTACAGAACCCTCGTTCATCCCACACTGAACCCTCGCCCTCATCTCAAGTGGGCGCGCTTAGGAACTCGCTTATTCGCCGGTGACGACAACTCTTTATCCGACGATGCAATTAGTCGTCAGCAGCAACTGCAGTCTAAACACTTCGATATAAAATGTTCGTAACTAGTTTTTTGTTGTCGTATTAACGAGTGTTGCGCGTAAATGTTTAAACACATTTTTTAGTAGTGTATATTACACGGGCGCTTAACAACATTTCACCTATATACTGATAAGTTAACTTTTTTTCAGGGAAGTTGAAAATCCCGGCATGGAGTCCCACACAACTGGAGTGAGTGGATCATGGAGTGAGATACTTCTGTTGCTTTGTGCAGAGAAAAAAATAAATGCGTAAAATTGACATTTGGAGAGAAAATTAAATAAAATCACAAAACCCAAGAGTATGGCTTAGGATAATTAACTTTGTCATGCGGTGAAACAGCAGCAGTAACTTCGACAATAGAAATTAAAAACCACTCTCTAAAAATNAAACGACGGGAAACGCAAATTCATGAAAATAAAGACAAGAAATATGACAAATAAAAATAATAACAACGCCTGTGCAAATTCAATACTGGCAACATCCATGCAAGCCTCTGTACATCACATTATAAAATACAATTGAACGTTTCTCCTGTCCCGAGCTGCTGATAATGATCTCATCTCCGCGTCACCGTTAGTTTCTTTGTTATCGCACTACGAACATTAACATCGCAAGTGACAACGCGTGCCTGCACAATTCACACCGCACCGTCGTCACCCTCGCCATCATCTATCTCCTCCCCCCGCCTCGCTCAATCTCCGTCGCTGTTAAAGATGCTCGCGCTCATCGCCGCTATCATCTGACGTCGGGCGTGCTAGCGATGGGTGGGTGGCGGCCTTGTCTTCGGTTGCTGCTGCTGCGGCGACGACCGGGTGGTGGGGTGGCGCCGTTGTTAACGGTGGCGGCGCTGTCCTCCCCTGCTGGACCGCCCTGCTGTGCTTCTGCAGGTACGAGGCCTGCACGGGCTTGTGACCCTGCAGACACTCGATGGCCGCGTCCACGGAGAACCAGCCCCGCTTGCGGCCTATGCAGGGCACACGCGGGGCCGTGGTCGGGATGGGATTGGTGGTGGGTGGGTTTTGGTCGGGATGGGATTGGTGGGGGTGGTTGTGGTTGGGATGGGATTGGTGGGGGGGGGGTTGTGGTTGGGATGGGATGGTNGGGGGGGGGAAGTGGTACGGGGAAGGGGAGGCATTGGCAAGCCGATATAGGGCAAGGCCAGGAGTAGGTGGCAGCAGCGATTGAATACCGGGGATTGGTGGTAGGTGTTGGGGTGGTGATTGGTAAGTGGCACAAGGTAGGTGGTAGTTGGAAGTGCAGGGAGTTGGTAGTTGCCGGTAGCAGTTGTTAAGTGGTGGTAGTAGGTCGTAGGTGGCATGGGTAGTTGGTAGGTGGCAGTAGTANGTGGCAGTAGTTGAGGCAGGCCATGGGGAAGGAAAGGGGAGCGAACATGGGGTTAGAATGAATGAATACACAAAGGCGGATAGATGAATGAGTGAGATGACATTTCACAATTGTTAATAAACAATATCATATTCATTTGCATGCACATGGGGCTTGAATGGCTCAGCAACTCAAACCAGCTCACATCACATCTCAAATATTCAGAGACCCCCTCCGCCCCCCACCGTGGCAGCTGTTCCCGTGCATCAGTCTGCCAGTAACGGTGACGATTGCTATTGAATGTGGAGCTTATTTAGATTATTTTGGTGCTATAAATGTCCAAATGATGGGCCGCTTTGTTGAGCTATCATTTGCGGCCAGCTCGCTTCTGAAACACAAGTTAATACCTCAGTGGGCTTTGCCTGGTAGGATGGGATGATTTAGTTTCATTTGCATGTATATGTAGTGATTCGTTTACCTTTCTTATACTCTGCACCGTCATGCTTTTGCATTGTTTATTGTTGCAACGTTCTTACCGTCCCTACTGGACAACTGTGAAAAATACCTCATCAGCTCATCGGATTCCTCCTGCAGTATAAATAAATACAGTAAAACCTTGGATTGCGAGCATAATTCGTTCCGGAAACGTGTTTATAATCCAAAGCACTCGTACATCAGCTGTGATCACGTGACGCTCGGCAGACAAAGCGTACACGTACTACTCGTATTGCAAGACCTCGCTCGTTTATCAAATTAATATTTATTACAAATTTCTGCTCGTCTTCCAAAACACTCGCAGACCAAGTGACTCGCAATCCAAGGTTTTACTGTATTATCATTCTGTAAGATCTGCGGCCTGCAATTTAATTGTTTGAATGAGACAAACTTGGACTGCGACGCCGGGCACGCGACGGCCTACTCGGTTAGAATGACGCCGCGGGATGTTTGAGGCCCACTGCGAAGCGGACAGCGTGCGGTAATTATGGGTAAATACACCCGGCAGTAATAACCAGTGTTGTCCTTGTGTACCATAGACCATATTGTTTATATGGAGGCTGCTTTAAAATTCCAATTCGGACCACGAACTGATTCAACAAGCGGGCAAACGGGCTCCANCCCCCCCCCCCCGTCTCTCTGGGCCGCGTTACCGCTCCAATCACGGACGTTCGACTCGGTTCCACGCGGTGCAAGTAAAACATCTAGAACTGCGTGCGTTCGTGCATGGCGCAGCTGATTTATTTACCTCTAATGATTCACTGTATAGTAAGTAACATAAATAAACAGATGATTCCTGCATTTCCGACATGTGCCTTGATGTAAAAAATACAAGTAGGTTTTGTTTACACAATCCCATCGGCCACACGGCCTTCTGGGAGTGCATTTCAACAGCATTCGTTCAACTCTGGACCCGTTTCTGACATTCAGTGTCTCATTTACAGGATTGATAATAATACGTGTCTCTATGTGACTGTATGTGTGTCTGAATGTGTGCCCGCATGTGTCTCTGTGTGTCCGTCTGCATGCACCTTCGTGTATGGGGAGCGGTAGTGTAGCGGTTAGAGCGCTGCACTACGATCCCGGCGACCCGAGTTCGAATCCCACTCATGGCCAACACAATTGAGAATTATCTGAACTGGTCCTGGGCCTCCCCTTGGTCGACTCAGCCTAAACTAAGATGTCAGTCATCTCAGGCGGTTAATCCATAACACCTGAGTCTATCCCGTGACGTCAATGAGCCTTGAACACTCCACCTGGCTTCAAGTGCACCTAGCCTGGCACAAGCGCTGTTGTTGCCTCAACGTGTCTGTGCCTGTATGTGTTTGCGTGTCACTTGACAGCCTGGCCACCCTTGGAAGCGAGTTGTTCCAATCTCAAGGAATTTTCCAGGTGAAATGTTTAAAATAAAACACGTTTTCTTTTTTCATCCGCAATGTTCAGTGAAAGGAAAGCACGTTAAGTTTGCTCATACAGTTTGTAAATACGCGACTAAAATAGACAAAACGTGGCGAATGGAGAGAGAGGACCCCAGAGTAGCGGTGGCCAACGGGCGCCGCCCAACCGCGTGTGGCTTTTTAATCCACCACATGCGGCTCTATCAAAGGGGCATGACGTAGAACACACGGTCACAGTAGCAAAGAATGATGAATGTGCCCGTGATGTGCCAAAAACTGTCTATATATTATATAAAAATCGGCTTTTGCAGAACTCGTGGTACTTTTTGGCTGTGTCTGTTACAGGTTGGCCACCCCTGCCCTAGAGGGGCAGGCCGAGAGTGGCAGGTTGAGAGGGGCAGCCCGAGAGGGGCAACCCGAGAGGGGCAGCCCAAGAGAGGGACAGGCCAAGAGAGAGGGGCAGCCCAAGAGAGAGGCAGCCCAAGAGAGGGCAACCCAAGAGAGAGGCAGCCCAAGAGAGGGCAACCCAAGAGAGAGGCAGCCCAAGAGAGGGGCAACCCAAGAGAGGCAGCCCAGAGAGGGGCACCAAGAGAGGGCAGCCCAAGAGAGGGGCAACCCAAGAGANGGCAGCCCAAGAGAGGGGCAACCAAGAGAGGGCAGCCCAAGAGAGGGCAACCCAAGAGAGGGGCAACCCAAGAGAGAGGCAGCCCAAGAGAGGCAGCCCAAGAGAGCGGCAACCCAAGAGAGGGGCAACCCAAGAGAGAGGCAGCCCAAGAGAGGGCAGCCCAAGAGAGGGCAGCCCAAGAGAGGGCAACCCAAGAGAGAGGCAGCCCAAGAGAGAGGCAACCCAAGAGAGAGGCAGCCCAAGAGAGGGCAACCCAAGAGAGAGGCAGCCCAAGAGAGGGCAGCCCAAGAGAGGGCAGCCCAAGAGAGAGGCAACCCAAGAGAGGGCAGCCCAAGAGAGAGGCAGCCCAAGAGAGGGCAACCCAAGAGAGGGGCACCCAAGAGAGAGGCAGCCCAAGAGAGGGCAGCCAAGAGAGAGGCAACCCAAGAGAGGGCAACCCAAGAGAGGGGCAACCAAGAGAGAGGCAGCCCAAGAGAGAGGCAGCCCAAGAGAGGGCAGCCCAAGAGAGGGCAACCCAAGAGAGGGCAACCCAAGAGAGGCAACCAAGAGAGGGGCAACCCAAGAGAGAGGCAGCCCAAGAGAGGGGCAGCCCAAGAGAGGGTCAGCCCAAGAGAGGGCAACCCAAGAGAGAGGCAGCCCAAGAGAGGGGCAACCAAGAGAGGGCAGCCCAGAGAGGGTCAGCCCAAGAGAGGGCACCCGAGAGNGGCAGCCCAAGAGAGGGGCACCCCAAGAGAGGGGCAACCCAAGAGAGGGCAACCCAAGAGAGGGTCAGCCCAAGAGAGGGCAACCCAAGTGAGCGGCAGCCCGAGAGCGGCAGCCCAGAGAGGGCAGCCCAAGAGAGCGGCAGCCAAGAGAGAGGCAGCCCAAGAGAGGGGCAACCCAAGAGAGGGGCAACCCAAGAGAGCGGCAGCCCAAGAGCCCAAGGGGCAACCCAAGAGAGGGGCAACCCAAGAGAGNGCAGCCAAGAGAGGGCAACCCAAGAGAGAGGCAGCCCAAGAGAGCGGCAGGCCGTGAGAGGGGCAACCCAAGAGAGAGGCAGCCCAAGAGAGGGCAACCCAAGAGAGGGGCAACCAAGAGAGGGGCAACCCAAGAGAGGGCAGCCCAAGAGAGCGGCAGCCAAGAGAGAGGCAGCCCGAGGGAGGTGGCTTGAGGGAGCCCCGAGCGGATCAGGTGGAGGCCGAGGCCACCGAGAAAGGCAGCCAAGCAGAGCAGGTGGAGGTGGCAGCCGAGAGCAGTGGCTCGTCCAAGTCCGGAGGTGGGAGAGAGCGCGCCGAGCGAGGGCTTACCGGCGGCTGCGGCGGCGGCGGCGGCTGACGGAGCGTGCGTTTCCTTACCGATGTTCACGGAGTCCTCCCAGTCCTCCAGGATCTCCGTGACGATCAGGATGTACACGTAGGTGCGGTGCTTGCGCTCCTGGTTCTACGGTTTGGGTTTTGGCGAGAGACGCGCGCACCGACGGAGACTTTCTAAATCACGGTTGCGCCGAGCACAGAACCGAAGGCGCGGAATGTCAAGTAAAGAGCAACACAGAGCTCAGTGCTGCTGTTGTAGGTGGAGTTAATGTGTGTCTTGCATTGAGCAAGGGTGTTGTATGAACTTGGGAAAAAGAAGCGAGGTGACCTGCAGTTGGCGAGTGGGTGAGCGAGTGAGCGAGCAGGTGAGCGAGGTGAGCGAGCAGGTGAGCGAGCAGGTGAGCGAGTGGGCGAGAGGCTTACAGCATGCTTGTGTGCTGCGCCAGCTTTCATAGGTGCTCCCTAACAGCACTTTCCCAAAAAGTCTGTTAAGGCTACACAGGATCTTGTCTTTGTTGAGTGTGATGGGTGAATGTGGAGCGGTGGTGAATGCGGCGCGGCGTGAGTGAACTTTTCGAATACAGAAACAGAAAAGACAAGTGGCACGGGAGCAGTGGCCTTGATTGACAGCCCCCCATTCCAAAACGGCTGTATGTACCGTATGTTGAACTTTCTTTCGCACTGTACGTAGCCAAACATGCTAACCGGAGGTGCGAGGAAAGCCAACAAACTTTGGGTCTCTGTGTGAGTCTATGCGTCTCTGTGTGTCTATGGTCTCTGTGTGAGTCTATGCGTCTCTGTGTGTCTATGGGTCTCTGCGCGAGTCTATGGGTCTCTGTGTGAGTCTATGCGTCTCTGCGCGAGTCTATGCGTCTCTGCGCGAGTCTATGGTCTCTGTGTGAGTCTATGCGTCTCTACGCGAGTCTGTGGGTCTCTGTGTGAGTCTGTGGGTCTCTGTGTGAGTCTATGGGTCTCTGTGTGAGTCTATGCGTCTCTACGCGAGTCTGTGGGTCTCTGTGTGAGTCTATGGGTCTCTGCGCGAGTCTATGGGTCTCTGTGTGAGTCTATGCGTCTCTGCGCGAGTCTATGCGTCTCTGCGCGAGTCTATGGGTCTCTGCGCGAGTCTGTGGGTCTCTGTGTGAGTCTATGGGTCTCTGTGTGAGTCTATGGGTCTCTACGCGAGTCTGTGGGTCTCTGTGTGAGTCTATGGGTCTCTGTGTGAGTCTATGGGTCTCTACGCGAGTCTGTGGTCTCTGTGTGAGTCTATGCGTCTGAGTCTATGGGTCTCTGTGTGAGTCTATGGGTCTCTGTGTGAGTCTATGTGTCTCTACGCGAGTCTGTGGGTCTCTGTGTGAGTCTATGCGTCTCTGTGTGAGTCTATGGGTCTCTGTGTGAGTCTATGGGTCTCTGTGTGAGTCTATGGGTCTCTGCGAGTCTGTGGGTCTCTGTGCGAGTCTATGCGTCTCTGTGTGAGTCTATGGGTATCTGTGTGAGTCTATGCGTCTCTGTGTGAGTCTATGGGTCTCTGGTGAGTCTATGCGTCTCTGCGCGAGTCTATGGGTCTCTACGCGAGTCTGTGGTCTCTGTGTGAGTCTATCGTCTCTGTGTGAGTCTATGGGTCTCTGTGTGAGTCTATGGGTCTCTGTGTGAGTCTATGCGTCTCTGTATGAGTCTATGGTCTCTGCGTAGGTGTATGGGTCTCTGTGTGAGTCTATGGTCTCTGTGTGAGTCTATGGTCTCTGTGTGAGTCTATGGGTCTCTACGCGAGTCTATGTATGTACGTATGTTGAACTTCTTTCGCATTGTACGTAGCCAACCGTGCTAATCGGAGTTGCGGGGATGGACAAGAAACTAAACAACAGCAGTTCCAAATAAATGAGTTTTCAATAGAGATTTAAAGTGCATAGCTCCAGTGGCTTCCTAATATCGGAAGGAAGGGCGTTCCAGACGGCCGCTGACACGCGTCCGAAAGCGTCACGCGATGATGCGGTTGACCCGCTGAGAGAACCACCGACAACACCGACGGCTCTCAAGCCGTACCCTCGCGTCACCCGCACGCCGGTGGCCGTGTCGAACGTGGCCTGTAGCCCAGCGCGGTGGAGGCAGCGAAGGTTGGTGGATCACCCACACACACGCACACGCGCGCGTGCGTGCGTGCGTTCACGTCTCCTACCCTCTGCGCATTGAGGTCGCCACCTCCTGGCTCATGACAGCACAGCAAGCGGATTCATTGCCGTGTGCACGCAGATTGAGCATTACCCCCCCCACCGGCCCGTCCCCCTTGAATGCCTGTGGGGTTTGTCCAGGTACTCCGGTTTCCCCGCACAGGTACAAGTACTCATTAATGGAGGTGGCAAGACGACAGAGGTCGCAAACGGGTTTTGATTCCTTACCCGTACCCAGCCGCACCAGGGTCGCAAATGGTACCCGTACCTGGCCGGGTACGGGTAGCCGGGTATCGGGTAGGGTACGGGTATCGGGTACCCGGTTGCGACCTCTGCAAGACGAGCAAGGGTAAGACGACCACAGGGTTGGGGAAATTGTTGGCGCCACTTCTGGCTGCCCTCCCCCCTCGTTGTCCGTGGTATCCCGCCGCCCCGTGAGCAAACTGAGCACTTCTACGGCTATTTGACGCTGCCGCTGTATACAAATAAAACATTATTATTCAGAACCAGAACATGTATTTACACTGGAGGAATCCGATGGCTCTTTTTCCCCCACAGATATTGCAATAAGGACTCACCTCAAACACTCCAGTAACCGCCCAAGGTCTCCCTTCACTCCAGCCTGGAATTAAAGCCACACAAACCACATCGCAGATTTATGAAGGTCGAGACGCCATCCTAGCCACCACCTCGCTCCCAACATGCTCCACCTTCCACCAGATCACGAAGCTGTTGCGCAGTCGACAACCAACAAAAGTAGCAAATATGTGAAGCGGTCCTGGGCCTCCCCTAGGTCGATTGAAACTTAAATTAATACCTGGTGCGGTGTGTAAACATCAGCACTGGGGAGACAAAGGCGACCGAGCGTGGTGCTGGCCACCAACCCCTCGTGTGCCGTTCTGGCCTTCATAGGTGCTCGCTAACAGCACTTGCCCCAAAAGTCTGTTTAGGCTATACGGGGACATTTGTGTGTGAGGGAGGCGAGGTTCTCCCCGTGTCTCCCAGTATCTCCACAATGTCTCCCACACGTCCCATATGTCTCCGCGTGCCTCTCCCGTGCCTTCTCCCCCGTCTGTGTCTCCCCGTATCTCCCCCGTGCCTCCCCGTATCTCCCCGTGCCTTCCCCGTGTCTCCCCGTGCCTCCTCGTCCCCTCGTGTCTTCCCCTGTCTTCCCCTGTCTCCCCCGTGTCTTCTCCTGCTCCCCGTCTCCCCCGTGTCTCCCCCGTGCCTCCCCGTGTCTCCCCCGTGCATCCCCCGTGTCTCCCCGTCTCCCCCGTGCCTNCCCCGTGCCTCCCCGTGCTCCCCCGTGTCTCCCCGTGTCTCCCCGTGCCTNCCCCGTGCCTCCCCCGTGTCTCCCCCGGTCTCCCCCGTGTCTCCCCCGTGTCTCCCCGTGTCTCCCCGTGNCTCCCCCGTGCTCCCCGTGTCTCCCCGTGTCTCCCCGTGCCTCCCCGTGNCTCCCCGTGTCTCCCCGTGCCTCCCCGTGCCTCCCCTGTGCCTCCCCCGTGTCTCCCAATGTCNTCGCCATGTCTCTGCGTGCCTCCTCGTAGACCTCCCGCATGGCTGCCACGCTCGCCTCCTCTTCGGGCTCCATGCCGCCGCCCGGCACGATCCACTTGTCCGGGTACCGGCTACTGCTCACCAGCAGTACCTGCATTGGCACAGACACGCACGCACACTCACTAGCCCGTCCACAAACACACCCATCCACAACTCACTCGCCCACGCTAATACACACAGCGCGCCTATGCTAAGCTCGGGTTCATTTGATGGTCGGCGTCGCCATCCACTGGTCGATGTTGGGATGAGCAACACTTTCAAACTCCCCGCAGGGCCTGTCCAGGATGCACAACGGCAGGCTGCGGGAGCCAACAACAAAAACCGGGTACCCGATACCCGTACCCTACCCGATACCCGGCTACCCGTACCCAGCCGGGTACGGGTACCCGTTTGCGACCCTGGTGCGGCCGGGTACGGGTACGGGTAGACCGTGAGTCCACTCCGACACTCACCCCGACCAACAGCAGGCGCAGATTTTAGAGCGGAAAAAGGGAAAGGAGAGGGAAGGTTGGACGCCCGAAAACGTAACGCGGCGCTCCACAACAAGCATGAGGATACGAAATGCCGTCGGCCAGGCCTGAGAACGAAACACAACGCGAGACCTGTGCCGAGCGGTACCCGACCGGTGAAGCGCCCTATTTGAATTTTTTTTTAACCAGGTAAAAGGTCCACTGAGCTACCATATAGCTTTTTTTTCAGAAGCCACCTGACCACAAACAATAGCACAACCAAGTGGCTTATCGTGTGGAAATGTAGAGCAGCTACATTATCTAAACGTATGTTGCTAAATTTGGAGGGAAAACCCGGAGGATCCGGATAAAAATCCACGCAACGCCGGGAGAACGAACAGGCAGACTATAAATATACAGGAGTCAGGGTCGGGATTTAACCCACGANCTCCTGTATACCAGGCGAGGTAGTTAACATCTCGCCACCGTGGCGGCCGAGCCAGGCTCAACCACACTTAGCGCACTTCTGGAAACCTGGTCATCGGCACTTCAAAGTACATCCGACGAGAACCCTCCAACACACGAAAGACCACCTTGGCCGGTGGCAAAATTTTTTTTCTATGTAATTGTTTTTTTACCCTTCTATCTGGAACAAAACTGACACCTTTTTACAAGGAGTCATGTTTGCATAGACCACAATACCTGCAGCCATAATGCAAACAAAAAACATAACTCTGATAATGTATGCACTGTCAAAAGCACAACCAACCCTCAACATCGCCGCCGACTGGACGATATCGTCATTGACAACGTCGGCGACTACCACAGCTGGCAACCTGGAGGAGGGGACACGGCCATCAAACAAGGCGGCACTCCCAAAGGAAGCATTCGAGGAGGCCAGAGTACCCAGCCTGCAATGCCTGGTGAAGGTACGGGCCCCCACTTCCACGTAGCCGCCCGGCATATGGCCCTGGACCAGGAAGGTCGCCACTGCCCTGGTGGAGTGGTGCCACCCCCTCAAGACTTCGGGTCACAACTCGTAGCAAGGGTGATGCAGGCTCCGAACCAGTCAGAAATGCAGGCCACACGCGGCTGCAATTCTCCCAAACTGCTTCACCGCACGCGACGAAAATCTCGCGAGACTTGCGCCGGTCAGCTGTCCTTCAGGAGACTTGCCACATCAGTATCAGAATCTTTAGTTTATCATGGAGGGATCCGAAGAGCTATGATGCTTTCTTTCGCAGATCGCGTAAATGTAAGCCCCCTCCCCTCTGCCTATCCGTCGCAAAGGCGGCGGACACACAGTCGGCAGGTGCAGCTCCTGCTGAAAGTGGAACGTGGATGACACCCAGCGGATGCCACCCTGCAGAAAAACTATGGCGAGATTCTGAGCACCTCCAAGTCCAGCTAGAAGAATACGGAGGGAGCATGAGACCTCGCCTGGCATGCAGGAGGTCGTGGGTTCGATTCCAAACCCGACACCTGTATATTTGGGGTGTGCGTGTCCTCTCTCCCCGTGGTCATGTGGATTTGTCTCCGCGTGCAGAGTATTTGGCTGCTATAAATGTCCACGTGATAAGCCACTTCATGTGTGGCCAGTTCGCTTGTGAAAAATAAGCTATATAGCTCAGTGGGGCCTTGGCAGGTAAAATAATTTTTTTAAAATTCTAGTTTCGTATTTCACTCCCGCCAAATGACTTGCCCGGAGCGTAACCTCCTGGGCATTGGGGCCACTGCAGCAGCTCCCAACGCATCCCGCGCCAGGCGGGGGGGGGGGAGGTGCGGAACATCGACGACCCCTTGCCGGTCGACAATTGCCAAGGCCGTCGTATAATCATCGCGCCTGATTTAGAACGGACTTCCTCCTAATAAATGAAACTGAAAAAAAAGTGAAAAAAACTGAAGATAGCTCAAGAGAGCTAAGTAGTTAGATCTATTTTTACTTAACCCCATTTTTTACTTAACCACATTTTTTTGCTTAACCCCCACTAAAAATGTTGTACTTAACTCCATTACGAGGTGCCGGGTTTATTTAGTCTGTGCATAAAACATACAGTTGCAAAGATCGTTTTCCGAGGCTCCAACCGACTCCAAGGCGACTCCAGCCTTATTTTATAACCAATTTGTTCGGGGCCTTTAGCCTGCGGCTAAAATCTCTCGCTGCATTCGGAACGAGTGATGAAGTGATACGTCGTGGGTAGTAGCACGTGATGGAGGAAGATTTCGCTCTGCATTCTGGACGGGCATTGTGAGTACCAACATCATCCAGTGGGTGGCGACGTCAGTGGTTAAAGACCCACAACATAGAAATGACCCTGCCAAATCAACACTCACACCTCACACCCAGCCTCACACACACTCACCACCCAGACTCACACACTCACCACCCAGACTCACACACTCCCACCCAGACTCACACACTCCCCACCCAGACTCACACACTCCCCACCCAGACTCACACACTCCCCACCCAGACTCACACACTCACCACCCAGACTCACACACTCCCCACCCAGACTCACACACTCACCACCCAGACTCACACACTCACCACCCAGACTCACACACTCACCACCCTGACTCACACACTCCCCACCCAGACTCACACACTCCCCACCCAGACTCACACACTCCCCACCCAGACTCACACACTCCCCACCCAGACTCACACACTCCCCACCCAGACTCACACACTCCCACCCAGACTCACACACTCACCACCCAGACTCACACACTCACCACCCAGACTCACACACTCACCACCCAGACTCACACACTCACCACCCAGACTCACACACTCACCACCCAGACTCACACACTCACCACCCAGACTCACACACTCCCCACCCAGACTCACACACTCACCACCCAGACTCACACACTCACCACCCAGACCCACACACTCACCACCCAGACTCACACACTCACCACCCAGACTCACACACTCACCACCCAGACAAACACACTCCCACCCAGACTCACACACTCCCCACCCAGACTCACACACTCACCACCCAGACTCACACACTCACCACCCAGACTCACACACTCCCCACCCAGACTCACACACTCCCCACCCAGACTCACACACTCACCACCCAGACTCACACACTCACCACCCAGACTCACACACTCACCACCCAGACAAACACACTCCCACCCAGACTCACACACTCCCACCCAGACTCACACACTCACCACCCAGACTCACACACTCACCACCCAGACACACACTCACCACCCAGACTCACACACTCCCCACCCAGACTCACACCTCACCCCCAGACTCACACACTCCCACCCAGACTCACACACTCACCACCCAGACTCACACACTCACCACCCAGACAAACACACTCACCACCCAGACTCACACACTCACCACCCAGACTCACACACTCACCACCCAGACTCACACACTCCCCACCCAGACTCACACACTCCCCACCCAGACTCACACACTCCCACCCAGACTCACACACTCACCACCCAGACTCACACACTCCCACCCAGACTCACACACTCACCACCCAGACTCACACACTCCCCACCCAGACTCACACACTCACCACCCAGACTCACACACTCACCACCCAGACTCACACACTCACCACCCAGACTCCACACTCCCCATCCAGACTCACACACTCACCACCCAAACTCACATTCACCACCCAGACTCACACACTCACCACCCAGACTCACACACTCACCACCCAGACTCACACACTCACCACCCAGACTCACACACTCACCACCCAGACTCACACACTCACCACCCTGACTCACACACTCACCACCCAGACTCACACACTCACCACCCAGACTCACACACTCACCACCCAGACTCACACACTCCCCACCCAGACTCACACACTCACCACCCAGACTCACACACTCACCACCCAGACTCACACACTCCCACCCAGACTCACACACTCCCACCCAGACTCACACACTCCCCACCCAGACTCACACACTCACCACCCAGACTCACACACTCCCACCCAGACTCACACCTCCCCCAGACTCACACACTCACCACCCAGACTCACACACTCACCACCCAGACTCACACACTCCCCACCCAGACTCACACACTCCCACCCAGACTCACACACTCACCACCCAGACTCACACACGCCCACCCAGACTCACACACTCACCACCCAGACAAACACACTCACCACCCAGACTCACACACTCCCACCCAGACTCACACCTCCCACCCAGACTCACACACACTCACACTCCCCACCCAGACTCACACCTCACCCCCACCCAGACTCACACACTCCCCACCCAGACTCACACACTGCCCACCCAGACTCACACACTCACCACCCAGACTCACACACTCCCCACCCAGACTCACACACTCACCACCCAGACTCACCACCCAGACTCACACACTCCCCACCCAGACTCAAACATTCACCACCCAGACTCACACACTCCCCACCCAGACTAACACCCACTCTAGACGAACACACACCACCCACCACCCAGCCTAGCACACACACATGTACACAATAGACAAACACACCATAGATACACACACACTCTCCACCCAGACTAGCACACACATACACCATAGACAAACACACACATACACAATAAACACAAACACACTCTCCACCCAGACTAAAATACACTCACCACCCAGACTAACACACATACACACCCTAGACGAACACACATTCACCATCCAGACAAACACACACACCTCACCCAGAATAACACACACACTCCCAACCCAGACTAACACACATACCTCAACCAAAATAACACACACTCCCAAACCAGACTAACCCACATACACACCCTAGACAAGCAAAGACACACACACTCCCCACCCAGACTAACACACACACACACCACCCAGACTAACACACACACCACCCAGACTAACACACACACACACACACCACCCAGACTANCACACACACACACACCCAGACTAACACACACACACACACCACCCAGACAAACACACACACCACCCAGACTAACACACACACACCACCCAGACGAACACACACACACCACCCAGACAAACACACACACACCAGACTAACACACACACACCACCCAGACGAACACACACACACACACCACCCATACTAACACAGACACCACCGCTGCCTTCAGCCTACCACAACCCATGGTGGCGTTGCAGTGTTGATGGCTGTGCTGGGTCTCACCACAACTCCCCTTACCCACCACTCTGAGAGCCACTAATCTCTCTCCAATTACAGGCTGTGGCCGATTGATGAATCGCAAAATTGATTCGCTCGCTCAATCGATCTCCACCACGTGAGCCTCTGGTTGTCTGCCGTGCCAGCGCTAAGATCGTTGTGATGCGGTCGCACCATCACACTCGTGCGCGCCCATTTAAGGCCGAGTCGACCTAAGGGATGGCCCAACAGCGGTTGCAGGTATCACTCGCCGCTAATGTTGGGAGCTGCGGTCGGGTAATCAAATTCTTTGGCCAGCAATAGCCGGCGCTAATTCAAAAGCTGTTATGAAGGATTAATGCGTCCCTTGATAACAGGTTTTTTGGGTTAGATCGCGTGAATATATAAATGTGTCGTTAAACCTGCCATTACCCGACACGGCCAATTAGTAAGGGTAAACAGAATGTGCCAGTTCGTCACTAGTTCAGCACACCGGTGTGTTGGAGAGACAAGCCACAACATTCACAATCTGAGTGACGTTTCGCCAGGAATTACAACCAGCTTCATCAGGCGGCAGCCAGATTTGTGGAGGAGTCCTCCTGTTTCGTTCCTTAAATACATTTTGTAAATGTTGTGGCTTTGCTCTCCAACACACCGGTGTGCTGTACTAGTAAAGAATTGGCATGTTCCGTTCACGTGACAAACCTTACTAATTGGCTGTGTCGGATGGTGGCGGGTTAAATGACACATTAATTCATATATTTACGCGATTTAACCATAAAAAAAACCTGTATTATGGATGATATTGGTCGCGAAAGGCTACGTGTTATACGTTCCTTGAATTGGGCAAGGTTTGAGACCATACCTGTCAACCCCTTATCAGTGCTCTACCTGATTACAGACCAATTCAGACCTTTGGTCACCCGTGCCCTTAAAATATCAGCGTTCATCCTACAGTCCCATCACAAGGGAGAAACACAAACAAATAGACGCGTTTTGGTTGTTGCCCGTGTTGAAACGGCTGTACGCAGTATGGACCTGAAAACTTAAATTTCTCTGTACAAGAATACGGAGTCAAATCGTATGGGTTGACACAGCATGTTAGAAGTTGGACATCGGGGCGTCAACGACACCGGTTATTAAACAAAAGGCCAAATCAGCCAGAACGTGTGTCAACGCCTGCGTCGTCGTGAGCGCAAAAAAAACCATCTGCCCCTCGTAAGCGACACGGACAAAAATAAATAAACAAAAATTAAGGTAATTTTACGCATCCCATCAGTATCACTGCCTTCTTAGCCGTGCGGAATGTCAGCAACATTGCTTTCGTCGCGCAAGAAACCTCGGGAACCAATTTCGACATTCAGTGTCCACATCAGAGGTCAAGCTTGCTTGAACCAACGTTGGTTAACTGCCAGATGCTTACAGGCAAGGCTCCCCCACCAAATATGAAGCTTTTGCAAGGCATCAAGTCCACATTTACCACACACAGTTCTTATGGTGAACACGCTCTGATAAAATAGATGGCATTGTCTTTGAACTGAATGGCCTACACCAGAGACAGAAGCCCTCTTTATGGCCTAGTCTCACCAATGTCAGACCAAAGAACGCCAATTGGCGAACATTACATAGCTACAAACACAATCGATGTGTATTACGAAAGCACGTTGAACTTCTTTCGCGCCGTACGTAGGCAACCGCGCTAATCGGAGGTGCGGCCGAAAGACAACAAACTAAACACAAGCTCGACCAGGCAACCCGTAGGAACCCCACCCCCCCCTGAAACCCACCCCAGCCCGTCTCTCCCTGATAACATCCACACAGCAAGCGCTCTCTTGCCACATCGCATGATGAGGTTACGACAAGCCGGTTTAATCAAGGACAGCTGACCAGATTTCACCCCAGGATCTCAGTGGCGCCAGCTCCGTGTCTCCGGCTCGAGTATTAGCTGCCGTCCACTTGCCAACCTGCTTTGGCTGTCAGTCGCCTCAACGTCACTCTTCTACAGAGGTCGCAAACGGGTTTTGATTCCTTACCCGCACCCATACCGGGCACCAGGGTCGCAAACGGCTACCCGTACCGGCCGGTACGGATAGCCGGGTATTCTCACTACCACGTGGTTATCGTTCCTGTGAACTCAGTATTAGCTGCCGCCCATGGTCCACTCACCAACATGCTTGGCTGTCAGTCTCCTGCTCGTCACTCTTGTATCGCTCCTACCACGGTTACGCTAAAAGCATCCATGATGTATACGTATTTTGAAACTTCTTTAGCACCGTAAGCAGGCAACCGTGCTAATCAGAGGTGCCGGGCGGGGGACAACATAAATTCCTTTTCAATCTCGATGATTTGAAAGTGCACAGCTCCAGTGGCTGTCTCATCCTGCAGCAGTCATCAGATACATTTTCAGGTCTCGCTCGAAGTGGCTAAACTCGAGGTTGCTGGTTCAAGAGTTTGTGGGACCCCCTGTGAGGGGACAGACATTTGGGCAGTGCAGCCACCGTACGTCTTTAGCCGGGCACGTGTAACAACTGGGTCACCACCCAAAGTCAAATATNCCCCGTATAGCTTTAACAGATTTGGGGCAAGTGCTTTAGCGAGCACCTATGAAGGCCGGCACGGCACGAGGGGGTGGGTGCCAACACCACGCCCGGCCGCCTTTGTCTCCCTAGTTGCGATGTTCATGTACTCATTTGAGGCCGAGTCGACCTAGGGGAGGCCAGGACCGGTTCAGATAATCGTCACTGGTGTTGGCCGTGAGCGGAATTAACTCGGGTCGCCGGGTTCGTAGCGCGCTAACCGCTACACTACCACCACCACCACCACCATCATCACCACCATCACCACGACCACCATCACCACCACGAGCAGCTGGGCTAGGTGGTGTCGTTTGCGGTCACTGGTGACAGGAGCACGTAGCTCCGACAGATAACGGGGTATCGGCCCTCGCGCGCGCAGCTAGGTAAAGTTCAACGCTTTACACGCTGTGGGACAGGAAGCCAGTGAAGGTCTTACTGCATCAGCTTCCGGTGTCCGTGGCCACATCGCCTCGTGCCGGTAAGTGCCCTGCCTGCCGCACTCACGGCATCCTGCAGTTGTTTCGGCGCATTCTTGGTTGAGCCCACCGGCGAGCCATTGCGACGGCTCGACTCGGCGACGGAGGAACGCGCGCTCGAGTGTAGCAGCCGCCTCGGCGTCAAGGGATCGACGGGACGGGGGTGGGACGCAGCAGCTGACCGAAACTGCAAAGATCGGGCCGTGCAGATCGCAGCCACGCGTCGTGCGGGTTGGGGATCAGGTGCAGCTCGAACGGCAAGGCTATTAACGATCGGTGGCAGCTGGTGCTGGGTATGGAGCGGCGTCCGCGTTGAACGACAGACCACGGCTATTCGGCTTGCTCAAGGCTGCGTTTGGCACCCGACCAGATCAAATCTCTTTATTCTGCATTGAGTTTGTGTCGAGCGGATGCCGTTCGGTGACTCGCGTTGAGCGCACGTTGTTCAAGAGCCGATGTCGCCACGCCGTCAGGCTCACAGCGAACAGATAATCAGTGTCATCTGCAAATACGCGTAGGTTCACTCCACGTTTGTCTGCTAGCTCAGATCGCTCAGAGGTGTGTAGATGATGAAAAGCATAGGACCTAGGGACAGATCCTATTGGCAATGAACAATTGTCACGAAAATCCGATGACATCGACATAAACCCGGACAGTGCCGAATCTTCGCCCGAGATGCTGTAGCAGTACGTCGCGGTCAAACGTACCGAACGCTGCGGTAAGATCGAGAAGGCACCGTGGAGATACAATTCCGTTGTCCGTGGCCTTCAGGAGGTCGTTGCAGGTTTTCAGCAGGACTCTCTCGGTGCCGTGACACCTCCGATGGACCGGCGGAAACGTCGGAATTGGTTCTGTGGCATCGAGATGATGGGGCCTGTAGTATGCAGTTGTACGTTTTCTCAAGCAGCCTCGAAATGAATTGCAGATTCGATACTGGTCGGTAGTTCTTCAAGTCATCAGCATCAAATGTTGTACTTCTTGAGTGGTGGCTGAACTATCACTTCCTTAACTCGCCCTGGGCAGAGAAACGAATGGCGTCAGAGCGCACCGGCGCTGCTTAAATCAACCAAGTTGGTGGACGCGACTTTTTTGGGGCAGCAGAAGCGGTAATCGGCTTCCCTCCAAGTCCATTGTCGACCAGAGCCCATGAGTTGCGAGGAACTTGGCCCAACGGTGCCCCACCGGCGATCCAAGCCTGACAATCGGCGACCACGCGAGCCAAAGGGCGAGGCCGAAGCCTCCGCTTTGCGAGAACCACCGTTCATTTATTCCCCCGCGTTCGCCATCTCTCCGCGCCTCAGACAACAGGTCCACGTGCCACAGCCTCACAGTTCCCGTTTCTTCTTACTTACCTTACTCCTCTTCGATCCCTGTGGAGCACTAGGCCGCAACAAGCCCATGCCATGCCGGACGGTCTTTAGCAGCTTTCTTATCAGAGATCTCATCCGTGCCAGTGCTGGGCTTCAGATATTGTGATGTAGTGACTGCCCCCCCCCCCCCCCCCAAGGCGTGATGGACCCATGTTGGTACGAGTGCGTCGTACCAGCATCGGTCAAACGCTCCTCTTTGCCGGTGTACAGCAAAAGCACTCGGTGTGTGGGCAAGTGTCGTAGCGAGTAAGGTAGTGAATGTGAGTGCATGGTCAAGGTTATAGGCGTATGTACATTGTGAGATCCGTGAGAGACGGTGACGGTCTTGATCCAGCAGTGGATTGCTCATGGCTGACGATGACGACGGTGGACGGGTGGGAGAAGTGACGAGCTGATGCCTCGCGAGATTGAGCGAGCGAGACAGCAGAAAGAGCCATCGATTGAATTAACACCCCCTCCATCCATCTCTGCCTCCCACCACCACTTTCCAGATTAAGGGGGGGCCCCAAGGGCTTAGACGAGAGAGCGGAGGGGGAGAGCGGTGGGGGGGGGTAGAGTCAACCGAGTTCATGGTGCTCATTGTCAAAGCGGCTGCATCTTGCTCGCATCCCGGTGAGACGAACGGCGCCACTAAATCACCGTTGCCACCGCCGTTGAGGATTCATGTTATCCGGTATTCACCACGTATGTATGTTGAACTTCTTTTGCACCGTACGTGGCCAACCGTACTAATCGGAGGTGCGGGGAAGGGCAACAAAATAAACGCAAAAAGCAGTTTTAAAGAAATGAGTTTTTAATCTAGATTCAAAAGTTCCCGACGGCTGCAGAAATGCCTCTGAAAGCGTGCGATGTCTTTGTTAGATAGCCAGCCAAAAGCCGCTGCGAGGATAAGTGGAGTTCGCGTGGTGGTTTATGTGTTCCTTGACGAGATCACCACGGTGGTCATCATCGTCATCATCATCGTCGTCATCACCAGCCGTGGTCATCCACTGCTGGACCTCCCTGGTGAATGGATGGAACCCGACTGAAGAAGACGATTATGAGCATAAAGATTTAGGGGTTGCCAGTCTGGGAAATGGCATCCATGTTGATTTCGTACCAAGATCAGGTACCGGTGTGTGATGGGATTTTGTTACAGATCATTGCACAGTTTTGACGACAGACCTAGGGGCTGACGGAGAAATCTGTCCGAGTTTGGTCTGGAGCGGAGAGGTGGCAAACCTTCGTAATAATATCGATGAATCGATGCCTGGCGGCAAGCCACGACTGGAGGGGAGGGCTGTGTGAGAGAGCAGCGCTACTCGGCGACGTGCAGTGGGGGTCTTGACGAGCCACGCTGACCTATGCAATATTTATTTTTGCGTCGAGTAACCCAAGCTCTGTCTGTGCAGCCCTCGACGCACCCCACACCACCGCCGCCACTACTACTTCCATACCAGACAGCGCCACACCATAACTCCCACCGCAACCACCATCACACAACCACCGCCATCATTACCACCACAAACACCGCCACCCACTGCCAACGCAATCACCGCCACCATAACTGCTGCTACAATAGCCACTGCCGACATCACACTCGCTGCTTCCAGCACCGCAATCACTGCCACCACCACCACCGTCACCGCCACCACAAAAACCGCCACCACTGCTACTAGCACCACCATCACCATCACGTGGCCGAGCGCTCAAGGAGCGATCGCACAACGTGGAGACTCGGGTTTCACTGCGGCGACCGCAGATTATTCCTGTCCCCAGCGCCGAGAGAGAGCGCATGGTGGCGGTGATGATGCCGATGACGGTGGTGCCGACATTGTGGCGGCGCTGCTGCTGCTGCCGCCACCGTCGCCTGTAATGGCGGCGGTGGTGGCCCTGGCAGTCGCTAACGTCGTCGCCACGAGGCGCGCCAGGCAGACGTTGCCGGCAGCAACGACTCTCGCGGCATCACTGATGATGGGGGGGTGGGTAGAGCGTAATGCACAAAGTCCACACCCCGGTGGGGGCATGGAGACACGACGAGGGGGTTGCGACGTGGGGGCGGCGAGAAAGGGGAGCGCGGGGGGGGACGACGGATGGAACAGGCTCGTGATTGTAAGCCGCTCGTTGCGTTGCCAATGCGTGTGTGAGCGCGCGTTGCGGAACGCTCTTGTGTGCGTGCCAGCCGCAGCTACATTGGCGGTCTTCATCCAGCAGCGGACTGAGCATGGCTTGTTGCCAATCCACCCGCCGTCAACATCACAGATCACTCGCCCGCTCCCATTCCCTCACACGTGCCCCTCACGATTGCTCCAACACCCACATGCTTTCTCATTTAAACACGATCACACGCTCACACACGCTCTCACTCACACACACGCTCTCACGCTCACACATGCTCTCACCTCTCACCCACTCTCACACACGCTCTCACTCACACACACGCTCACCAGCTCACCCACTCTCACACTCACCCTCTCACCCGCTCTCACTCACACACATACTCTCACCCTCACACACACTCTCACTCACACTCTCTCACAACACGCTCTCACCCTCTCACCCCCCCACACTCGCTCTCTCACCCGCTCTCACACACTCTCTCAATCATACACACGCTACCCTCTCACCCACTCTCACACTGACTCTCTCATCCGCGCTTTCACACACGCTCTCACTCTCACACACATGCTCTCACTCACACACACGCACTCACCCTCTCACTTTCACACACACTCACTCTCACACACGCTCTCAATCATACACACGCTCTCACCCTCTCACCCACTCTCACACTCACTCTCTCACCCGCTCTCTCACACGCTCACTCACACACATGCCCTCATCCTCTCACTCGCTCTCACTCACACACACGCTCTTAATCATACACACGCACTCACCAGCTCACCCACTCTCACACTCACCCTCTCACCCACTCTCACACTCACCCTCTCACCCACTCACACACACACACGCTCTCAATCATACACACGCTCTCACCCACTCTCTCACTCACGCTCTCACTCACGCTCTCACTCACTCTCAATCGCTCTCACACATTCTCACTGACGACGATGATGTTGATGACAATGATGACCGAGTGATTGATATGTGACAGTGATTATTTTGATGATGGTTGATTTGATTATTGACATGTGCGAGGGCGTGAGTGTGTGTGAGAAAGTGCCAGTGAGTGTAAGCGAGTGTGGTAGCATGTGTGTGATTGAGTATGTGTGGAGCGGTAGTGTAGCGGTTAGCACGCTGCGCTACAAACACGGTGAACTGAGTTTGATTCCCGCTCATGGCCAACACCAGTGACGATTATCTGAAGCTGCCCTGGGCCTCCTGCAGGTCAACTCAGCCTCAAACGAATACTTAGTGCAGTATGTAAAAACATCGCCACTTGGGAGACAAAGGCAGTCGGGCGTGGTGCTGGCCACCCACCCCCTCATGTGCCATGCCGGCCCTCCATAGGTGCTCGCTAACAGCACTTGCCCCAACAGTCTCTTACAGGCTATACGGGGGATCTGCGTTTTTGTTTTCGTGATTGAGTATGAGAGAGTGTGTGGGAACATGTGAGAGTGTGTGAGTGAGCGAGCGTGTGAGCAAGCGTCAGAGGGAGTCTGCAAGCGAGCTGAGAGCGAGTCCAAGGGTGTGAGAGTACGTGTGTTGAACGAGTGCGAGAGCGAGTGTGAGCATGACACGATAATGTGGGTGAGCGAGAGCGAACGGTGTGAGTGAGCCAGAGCGAGCGTGAGCCTCGCTCTGGCGAGCGGACAAGGGGCCTTAGAGAGAGATCGGGGCGGGCTGATCGCTCNGGGGGGGGGGAGTGACGCACGTGGTAGCCGCTGGCGCCTCCACGCTTACTCTCGTCGCTCACTCACGGAAACTTTTCTAAAAGCGATCGCCGCGCCCGCCGGTCCGAGTGAGTATAAGGCCGATTTGAAACACGGTAGGACCAATCCTTCTGCCGTGGCTGATCATTATTTTCATGCGAATGGCTCACGCAAATGTATTTCTCGAAGACGAAGGTACTTTGCAAGCCCACTGGTATCAACAAAGATTCGTTCATGAAGCCATCCATAAATACAGACACGGACAAATTTCAAGCGAGAGGATGGTTACAAACTGAGCAATCATTGGAAAGATGTCAACCACTTTGGGTCATGACTTGAGTCGTGTTCCTCCTGCCAAGGAGCACAGGTTAAGTGATGATTTGATTTGTGTTTTCTTGTTACCTTACCCCAGGGCACATACGCCCCGCCCACTTCGTTCTGACACCTGTACGTTGTGGCCCTGCATGTTCCGAGCTTTGGGAGTGCTTGTACCATGCCCACTTTTTTGAAGCCTTTAAAAGCGGTTGCTTTCTGTGACCTTCCCCCCTCTTTCCTCCTGACAACCGCTTGTGTTGTGATCGAAACGTCGTGGTTTTTATTTCATCAACTTTTTTTTTCTTTTCTATCTACGTGACTTTACCGAAAGAACCAAAGAATATTAATTCCTGCAGTCGCGAAAGTTTTAAGTCGAAATCTTGAAGTCCTTCATCCAGCAGTAGACGGACCACGGTCGAGGTCGATAATGAGCACATGGGGATAGTGCGATGGCCGCGTGGATTCAACGAGGTTCCTGCAACATTCACTGCGATTGGTGATTTAATTCAGGTGTTGCCATCGCAAGTGGCACCAACAAAGTAAGAATGTCGTCCAGGCCCATGGAAAAACTTTCGATTTTCTCCCGGGCTCTGCTATCGAGGATAGAGAGACAGGCATATGGACAGATACACAAATGGACAGAGGCAGATAGACTTACGTACATGCAGGCACGCACACGTAGAGAGACAGACATATTATAGACATACGGGCATACATACGGGCAGACAGATATTTCCCGACCGGTATACGGGATGCGTGCAGCAACGCCGAACCTCACCAGGAACTCCGAGCGTCGCGTCGCGCAGCGCCAACAGCAGCACAATGGCAGCGTAAGCGGAGTAGCTAACGCAGAAACACTCGCGCTAAAATAAGATGCGGAGTTTCGGGAATAGAGACACCGGGGTGAGACGACCCCTGATTTAATTGCGGAGGAACACGCACAACGGAAGACTGCTCACCCGCTCGCATAAGTCGCCCGTTCATCCATTCGCTCGCGCTCGCCCATTCACCCGCTCGCCCACCTAATCGCTCAACCATCATTCTACTCGTTCACCCACTCTCATCCTAGTTCGTCCACGCCTCACTCATCCACTGGCCGCCCACTCACCGAGCCGCTCGCCCAACCACTCTGCCACCCGTCAACTTACCGACCTGCTCGCTCACTGTCCTGCTCAACCACCCACTCCGTTTAGTATATTTAGCGGTGATATTTGAATTTCTTGGGAGAAAGGGAAGGGTGATTTGTTTTCAGGGCATGATGAACGCAGTAAAGAGGGACTCGGCGTGGTTGCCGCGCGTTTCGTTTGACCTTGCGCGGCCAGCAGCCGTCTCCAGCTTTGCACACACGTGTGCCTACCAGCGATGCTGTCGAGGAGGACCGGCTCATCTGCCGTTGTCTAGAGACACAGACATTGGCATGTCTGTCTGTGCCTCAAGTTTGAGGGTTGACACGAGATGTTTAAAATGAATGTATGTTTAATTATTCGGGAATAATTCAAGTGTTCTTCAATCACAGCGAGGCTCGATGTGACATTGTCACGAGCGAGCGTGTCTCTCCGCGTGCTTTCTGGGCACGCGAGGCCGCGTGCTCAGCAACCGAACCCTGGGCTCAGCTGATGGCAGCTAAACCCAGACGTGATTTGTATGCGGCGAAACGTGGCGATGGCACACGGGGAGTCTCACAGCCACGTGGGGGGAGGGGGGGGCGGTGGGCTTCGGTGCCGCGCCACAGCGAGCCGCCAGCGACACCGGACACCAACTAGGAAATTTAACTCGTTTAACGCGGCGGATTACATTCGTGCGCACCGGTTTTTTTGTAGTCTTGTTCTATTTGCTTTTCACAACGCGGCTTGTTTTTTGGTCCCAATTTTCTACTTTGTTTTCGCTCCGATTCTCCAACTTGGTTGTTTTTGTTGCTTTGATTTCGCCATCGGCGGCGCTAGGCTCTTGGTGGCGCGCGTCGCGTCCCTCCCGCAACAAGGGCGGTCCCGCGTCAAGGTCGGCAAGTCCTCAACCCCAGTCCACCGCGCCCACTGGCCAGCGTGCCGCGGCAAATCCCCGGCGGGTCTTTACTTTGTTTGCCCAGTCCACCACATCTCCCCCAACTGATCATGCCTTTGCATTATTTAGCTTATTCTGGCTGCTATACATTTCCAAACGATAAGCCACTTTGTTGCGCTGTCATTTGTGGCCTGGTCGCTTCTGAAAAATAAGTTGATACCTCGGTGGGTTTATCCCGGTAGGATGGCGATAGTTTAGTTTAGTTTGAATGCTTTTGGGTGATTTGTTTACCTGTGGCAGTATAAATATTCGGATTCTGATCGCCTCATCGACAGTCACGGAATAAACGACTGCACCTACGCCAATGGCACTCGATTATACCCCACTTTAGCTTGTGACCAGGGCCCATTCAACCTTGCCAATTGTACCTCTACCCTACAGCACTGGTGTTGGTCTAATCACCTCCAGTTGTACCCCGATGAATCCGTAAGCGGCTCTTTTCCCAGGTACAAGGCAGTGGCTCGCCACAGCGTCGCTCCTCTCAAAATCTACTCCATCGCTGCCTCTCGCCTTGCACTCCGCCGTTCTTGCTCCGCTGCCACGGCCCTCAACATAATGAAGACGTTCTAGATTTGAAGCTTTCGTGACTGCAAGGATTCATACTCTTGGGTTTTTTCGGTAAAGTCACGTAGGTAAAAAATTAAAATTAATAAAAGTAAAATAAAAATATAATAAAAACTCTAACAGATAGGTAGAATTCCTCCCCGTAGAGGGTATTAATTCTAGATTTGAAGCTTTCGTGACTGCAAAGATTCATACTCTTAGGTTATTTCGGTAAAGTCACGTAGGAATTTTTTTAAAATTAAAATGAATAAAAGTAAAATAAAAATAAAATAAAAATCACGACGTTTCGGAGGCAACACAAGCTTCCGTCTTCAGGTGGAACCGTCACAGCACGATACTTTTATTAATTAAAATGTTTTACCTACGTGACTTTACCGAAAAAAACCTAAGAGTATAATGAAGACATGGCAATCACCATCTCAGGGGGAGTCTCGTCGCGCATCTGGCCAATGTCGACCACAGCAAAGCACTCGGGATTGCCGCATTGTCGGAAATCCACTCGATTACTGCAACAGACAACCTTGTGCGGACATCATAAAAAAAACGTCTCAACAAACTACAGTGGTTTAAAGCTTTCGTGACTGCAGGGATTCATCTTCTTGGTTCTTTCGGTAAAGTCACGTAGAAGGAAAATAATAAAATAATAAAATAACAATATTTTATTATAATGTTTAATTTTTATTATTTTGTTATTTTCCTTCTACGTGACTTTACCGAAAGAACCAAGAAGATCAACTACAGTGGCTTCAAAACAGCTCCTCTCAAGTTGTGCCGAGCATCAGGTGTGGCCACAAGGCTTCCATAATACCCGCTAATATAATTTCTATTTGGTTGTTTTTGCTCCGATTTCTCTTTGTTTCATTGCTGTGCTGTGACTTTTGTGTACGTTAGTGTTGCTCTCATTGTGGTGACAACCGAGGTCACCTTGGAAACGAGACTCATCCCTGGGCTCTTGACTACCCACCTGGATCAATGGCTCTTGGACAGACTAGGCCCCCACCATGGCGATGTGGAATTTCCACCACTGGCTCAGGGCTGTCAACTGGGCACGAGCACCAATGCCTCAATTCTCATTCGAGTACGAATCACTTTGACTATTAGTGAGTGTACAGGTTAGTCTATTGGTGAATGAGCGCATGAGTGAGTATATATAGCACACTGAACGAAAAAACTATTTTTTTATTTTACCAGGTAAGGCCCACTGAGCTATATCGCTCTTTTTCAGAAGTGACCTGGCCACAAATTATAGTTTATAGCAGCCTAATACTCTAAAACGCAAGTTGATTCTAAACGAGGAGGGAAAAACCGGAGAACCCCGAGAAAAATCCACGCGACCGTGGGGAGAGAGAGAACAACGCAAACTCCAGATATGCAACAGGCATCGTCAGGCTCAAGATCGAAACCCACGACCTCCTGCACACCAGGCGAGGCGGCTAACATCTCGCCCCCTCGAGGACAGCGTCGACCGATGGCGATCCTCGAGCGAAAGTCGGCGGATGGAGAAGGTGGCCTGATAATTGTTTTTTTACCCTTCTATCTGGCAACAAAACTGACACCTTTTTTACGAGGAGTCATGTTTGCATAGACCACAATACCTGCGGTCGGAATGCAAACAAAAAACATAACTCTGATAATGTATGCACTGTCCTTGAAGTTGATTGGTCCACACCGGAGACAGCTTTCCTTAGAGCCTAGTCTCACATGGTGTTGGACCAGATGACGCCAAAAGGCGCACAACTCAAAGACAATGCACCATCAGAGTATGAGAGCTCGGGGTAAGCATTTACACCATTGGTACCTCATTTGCCAGTAAAAAATATGATAATTGTTTTTTTTACCCTTTTATCTGGCAACAAAACTGACAGGTGGCCTGGCTCGTGACGTCGCCCCGGAGAGGCTCACCTCCCGGCGGGACTAAACTCGCAGGCCTCGGCAGCCAATAACTACGGTTCGCAGTCGACTTTTGGACGAGGCCAAGTACGTCGCCGATCTCATTTGCAACGTGAGCTCAGGAGAAATGCCCTACTCGGCGGCGACGATGTGCGAGGAATGCCGTCGCTCGGTGGCGGCGGCGGCAACGGCGGCGTTGTGCTGCGCAGAACTCTTTTTTAGGTCGGGAATTGGCGCCCCACCCGGTGTGCTCCCCCCCACCCCGCTCCCACCGCTGCCCCCCGGCCCCCGGTGAGTATATTTAGTTTGACTCCTCGGGCTGAGCATGGCGAGGCCGGTGCGCGTGCAGGGGATGACCCGGTATATTTAGGGTCTCTATATTAAAATGTAAATACACAAACGGATGGGACGATCGGCCCCATCGCGTCCACGGATGGGGCCACTCGGTAGTCGCCCGCTGGCTCAGGTCTACCGACGTGTTTTTGGGTGGTACGGTCGCCGAGTGTCGGTCGGAACGATGTCCGACGTTTCAGGACTGAAGCTCCCTGCAACGAGCCACCCCGCCTCTCGCAGATCCGACGATCTAACATTTCCCTTCCCACCTGCGCACGAGCCGATTTCATCGCTCATCTCCGTGCTACGTCTGCAGAGGGCTAAAGGTCTCATGTAAGTCTATGGGTCTCTATGGAAGTCTATGGGTATCTAAGCGAGTCTGGAGTTCTGCTGTACTGTGGATGGGGACATTGTTACACGCCTTATCTACATCATCGGCCAAAATGAATCCACTGCTGGATGAGGGCCTCCTCTACCCGCGCCATCCCTTGCGAATCAACAATCCTGCACGCAACTCCATCTCCATAGTGGACGTGCTCTAGGGGCATGCTCCCTGCCTTCCTCGGCTGCAGTTCCATCGTTGACTCTGGCGCACCGCCGTGAGGCCTACATTAACCGTCCAAGCAAGTGCTGCTAGCGAGCGGCGATGAGTGCCTGCACGGCGCACGAGGAGGTGGATGGCCAGCACCACTATCGACCGCCTTTGTCTCCCCAGTGGCGATGTTTACACACCGCACCACGTACTCATTTGAGGCTGAGCAGACCTAAGAGAGGCGCAGGCCGTGAGTGGGAATCGATCTCGTGCCGCCGGGTTTGTCGCAAAGCGCGCTAACCGCACACACAAAGACAAAGATCCCCCGTGTAGCCTTAACAGACTGTAAGGGCAAGTGCTGTTAGTGAGCACCTATGAAGGCCGGAACAGTACACGAACGAGGGGTGGGTGGCCAGCACCACGCCCGATCGCCTTTGTCTCCCAGTGGCGATGTTTACACACCACACCAGGTACTCATTTCAGGCTGAGTCGACCTAGGGAGGCCCAGGACCGGTTCAGATAATCGTCACTGGTGTTAGCCGTGAGCGGGAATCGAACTCGGGTCGCTAGGTTCATAGCGCAGCATAGCGCTAACCGCTACACTACCGCTCCCGACCGCACACACACGAAGCAGCAGCTAATACAGTTGTGCAAGATAAGCCAGCGGACAAGATGGTATCTTTTTCCGATACAATTGCCTCTCAGAACTGATGATGTGGCGAGGGGGGGGGGGCAGGAGGGGGCAACAGAAGGGGGCAGGTGTCTGCATTGGCTGGGCCTCTGTCAGACGCACGTAAGATTGATTACGTTTACGCTCCGGCCAATGTCACTGCCCGAAATAAATCACGTTTGTTACGCCCCCCCCCTCTTCTGCCACCCCCACCCCCCCCCTCACTACCTCTAGGAGTTGGGGGCTTCGGTGATCGCCGCAGGCGTATTGACGATGCCGGCCGAGCCGCGATGACTAACACCTGGAGGCATTAGAGATAGTGTGGCAATAGTGCGATGTGAGTGGGTGTTAGCATCGTATTAGTGTGGTGTTAAGACGTCCATAATATATATAATCTATAAACATACAGGGAGACCCACAGTCGCATACATTTACATGAAGTCCAATTATTGCATGGCCGTTGGCTACTTACACATTCTCCCTCCTCCTATTCTCTTCTGTGCCTCCCTCTCTACCCACATCCAGTCCCCAGAGGTCGCAACCGGGTACCCAATACCCGTACCCTACCCGATACCCAGCTACCCGTACCCGGCCGGGTACGGGTACCCGTTTGCGACCCTGGTGCGGCCGGGTACGGGTAGGCCGTGAGTCACTAGTGAGTAACTTTTTGTCACTCATGTCCCAACGTCTTGTCTCTTCTCACAATTCAAGTTCCTAGAATCAACCCACCCGCGCCTGCAACATGGCTTCATCCAGAGGTCGCAATCAGGTACCCGATACCCGTACCCTACCCGTACCCGGCGGGTACGGGTAGGGTACGGGTACGGCCGAGTACGGGTACCCGTTCGCGACCCTGGTGCGGCCGGGTACGGGTACAGGTAAGGAATCAAAACCCGTTTGCGACCTCTGACTGTCCCCCCATCGCATTCTCGCTCCAACCTCACCCTCGCTCTCCCTCTCCTGCTTCTGCCCTGCGCCGGCCTGGGCCCATCCACGCTCCACCCTTCCGAGCCTGCGAGATCTGCGAGAGCGGGCACATTCTGGCAGAGCGGGTCACGGCTGCCCGACACGCCCTCAGAGATATCAGGGAGGCAAAAACAATGCACGCAGGAATAAGATTAGTGTTGTTCCAAGTGCACTTTGCCAAGACAAAGTATTCCACTGCAGAATCCGTAGCTGTAATGAAATGCACCGATGTTTTTTTACAAACAAAGTTATTTTATCCGTGCGCCTATCCGTGCTCAACCACCACACTGCAGGTCACAACACACTCACCACTCACTCAACCTCTTACTCACACACTCACTCACACACTCACTCACACACTCACCCGCTCATACACTCACTCACACACTCACCACTCACTCACCTCTCACCACTCACTCACCCTCTTACACACACACTCACTCACTCACACACTCACTCACTCACACACTCACTCACCCTCTCACCCGCTCATACACTCATTCGCACACTCATTCACCACTCGCGACGCTCTCATTTGCAAAAATAATCACTAACTCATCGATTCACTCACAAAGCCAAAGAACCCCCATATAGCCTTTAACAGACTGTTGGGGCAAGTGCTATTATCAAGCACTTATGAAGGCCGGCACGGTACACGAGGGGGTGGGTGGCTAACACCACCACATTTGTCTCCCCAGAGGCAATGTTTACACACCACACCAGATTCTAATTTGAGGCCGAGTCGACCTAGGGAGGCCAGGACCAGTTCAGATATTCATCACTGGTGTTGGTCTTGAGCGGGAAACGAACTCATACTCACGCAAACACTCGCTCGCTCCCCGTCACTTATTCGCTTAGTCACGGGCGGCCTGGGTTAGGGTTGTGACTGGATCCTGAGCAAATTGTGTCGCTTAATAATTTATGTCGTCACATGGAGTGTGGCTAATGAGAGGTGAGGGCTCCACACTGTCACCCTGCATGAGTGTGTGTGTGGGCGAGTGAGTGAATTCGTGTGTACGAATCACTGAGTGTGTGGGTGAGTGAGTGAATTCGCGTGTGTATGAATCACTGAGTGTGTGGGTGAGTGAGTGAATTCGCGTGTGTACGAATGAATGTGTGAGTGGGGAGCGGCAGCGTGATGGTTAGCGCGTTGCGCTCCAAACCAGGCAAACCCAGTTTGATTCCCGCTCATGGCCAACATCAGTGATGATTATCTGCACCGGTCCTGGGCCTCCCAAGGTCGACTCAGCATCAAATAAGTACCTGGTGTGGCGTCTAAACACCGCCACTTGGGAGACAAAGGTGGTCGGGCGTGGTGCTGGCCACCTCCCCCGCTTCGTGTGCCGTAGTTGTTTTGATTTAAAGATTTTGTGACTGCAGGGATTCATATTCTTGGTTCTTTTGGTAAAGTCACGTATAAGGGAAATAATAAAAAAATGTCTTGCTGTGGATTTCACACCTGATGATTGCTTGTGTTGCAGTCGAAACGTCGTGAGAATTTTATATTGTTTTATATTTTTATTATTTTATTATTTCCCTTCTACGTGACTTTACCGAAAGATCCAACAAAATAAAGTAGTTGTTACTTACGGCCCATGCTCAATTTGTTTTCGTTGATTTACCTTCTAAAAATACCTTGTCTCGCACCCCCAGAAAGGGCCTCTCAACCCAGGTTAAGAACCACTGGTTTCTGACCGCAGGAGGGGATCTTTGTCTCGCGAGTGTTGCGAGTGCCTCTTTCAACATTGACTTGAGCGCCCTAAGGAGGAAGGCACTCGAAGACTGCTGCCGAGCTTGCCATCATATTTGGCGCGGAGCACTAAGCTCCTACCCACGACAACCTGATGAGAATCCAGAGTGAAGCGTTTGGGGTGCAACCACTTTGTTCACATTTCAGTGGGTAGCTGCTCTATGCCATCGCAGCAGCGGAGTCCCAGGGGGCAACACAAAAGGGTGGAAGCACACGGAGTGCAATACAACAATGGATTTTACTGCACTGCCATTTACTGCCCGCCAATAGTAACCGGGCGACAGCTGATAGAAACCCGGGGCTACGGCAGATAATAACGAGGATTACAGCCCAAAATAACCGGACTACAACTGATAATTGGTAAGCCAATTCGTTGAGCTATCGCTTGTGGCCAGGTCGCTTCTGGAAAAATAATTATATAGCTCAGTGGGCCTTACCTGGTAAAAAAAAAAAAATAGTTAACGTTTTTTAAAAAGTTTAACCGAGCTTACATCTGATAACCAGCGGGCCAACAGCTGGTAACAGCCTGCTGTGCATTGTGGCCTCCAGTCCCAGTGGTTATCCAGGCTCAAACACTTGCTTAGCTTGTAGGATTATGAGATCAGCGACGCTGGAGCCGTGCTCCTCCGTCACGGTCGAGTTATATTATCATCATTATTAATACTTCAGCAGCAGACAATGCTTTCCCACCTGATGACGGACGCTTGTGTTGCGCCGAAACGTCGTGATTTATTTTATTTTACACCTACGTGACTTTACCGAAAGAACCAACGAGTATAATACTTCGCTTGTTTACCCAGGAAGGCCTTGCCGGGTCTCAAGACTACTTCAGGAGGGTCCGCCAACGTTTTCACAGTATGGGAACCACGTTGCTGCTGGGTGCCACGGTAGCGAGATGTTACATATCTCACCTGGCATGCAAGAGGTTGTGGGTTCAATCTTGACCCTGATGCCTGTATACTTGGAGTTTGCGTGTCTCCTCCGATTTTTTCCCTCCACATTTAGAAACGTGTGTTTAGAGCATTTGGCTGCGATAAATGTCCACGCGATAAGCCACTTTGTTGTGCTTTCATTTGTGGCTAGGTCGCTTCTGAAAAAGAGCCATATAACTCAGTGGGCCTTACCTGGTAAAATTTGAACGTTTTATTAAATAGATTATGGTTTATTTGAGTAATCTGTGGGTACATTTTTCAGCTTTGGGATGTTTTATTCATTCGCTATGGGAGGTCTCTCGTGAGATTGTCAGCCACAACACTGGGCTTACACCTGGGTGTTAATGTCGACGTCTGACTCACTGAAGTCTTAAACACAATGTGACACAGGAGTGCAAACCCACACCATGTGTGGGCACGCCGCATTGTCACCAAGGCTGCCACAATTTAGTTTTCTCGAGTTGCCGGGCGACCGCACCGAGAGAAAAACCCACAAACACAAACCCCGATCCAGAAATGAAGCGTGGACAGGGAATGTCTCAAGCAATAAAACCTGAGATGTGGCTGCCCTTTAAACTTTCAAACAAAGGGGCGGTTAGTACACTGCAATCCAAAGGTCGTCAGTTCGATTCCATCTCCTGGTGCTGCCGTCTTAAATCCGCCCCCCCCCCGATACCCTTTCCAAGACGTCTGGTCAGCGTGGAAGAGTAGACCAAACACCCCTAGACCTCCCTTTGCCGTGAGCAATTGCTAGGCCTGCACCTTTACCGCTTTGCCGAGAAATGAGAACCACTGGGTGCTTAGGCCTCCACCATGCGGTTTGTATGTCCAAGCAAACCGATCGCGCAATGGTTACTCGCGCTCCACCGCCGTTGGTCACCGGTCCCAAACTCTCAGAACCGGTAACCGATTGTGAAATCGATTACCGGTTTACCGGTTACCATACAACGCACCTCCTCAACATTCACCCAGTTTATAAATAACTTCCAACTCAATTGGATTGACAGAGGCCTTCATCCAGCTGCAGACCGGTGATGGATGATGATGATGTTGATTGTCTCGTTACTGTGATCTCACTGGGCCCTCGCATGGTTACGTACAGCATAAGGGCATCCATGAATCGGTCGTTGATGGCTTGTGCCCTAATATTAAACGTGGTCTCAGAGGTCAGAGACGCTGAGTGGCACCGCTGAAATCCTGGGTTTCCATTGCCGTGTTCACAGCCACTGCCTGTTATGAAACTGGGTTCTCAAGTGCAGGTGGTTGATGGTCTCAGCCGGGACACCGATGACGGTAACAAAACCCATCGCATTAAATTTGGTCATGCCCTTAATCTGGCTAAATTCCAGCTTTGAGAATTAAAATATCGGCGTGACTGTCATGCTACTAAACATTACTCTACTTAGCAGGGCAGGTGGAAAAGTGTTGCGCTCCATTGCGTGCACCAGAGGTGAATTGAAGAGATCTTGGAAGTAACCCTGTTATATACGCTTCTACGGTCCACTGCATTGCTCTGCGAGAGATCCGAACAGAGTATTGCTCTTGTGACAATGTGATGCTGAAAGCTAAATTGGGATGAAATTGAGGATTTTTAAAAATATTCTTTAGCAATTTCACCACATTGCGGCGAGCACTTAGCTCATGCAAACTCACACTCGTTGACCTTTCTGTGACCTCAGAGCCCACACTCACGATGATCTAGGGCATGGATTGTGCAATGCTTCATCCGCTGCGTGCAATAAAAATTGGTTCAAAGACACGGGGGGGGGGGGGGGGGCGGGGGGGGGCGCGGGGGGGGGGCGACTCGGTGCGTCTCTCGTGATCACACACGCACCCGCTCGCTCACTCACCCTCTTGCCTGCTCACTCGCCCGCTCACTCATCCACGCACTTAGATTACCCATCTACTCGCTCGATTAATCAACCAAAACTCGTAATCGACACCTTTTGTGATCCGTCAATCTGGCCTTTTAAGCAAATTTCTTACGCCCCCACATCCTGCCTCCCAAAGGCAAGAAAGCCTCCTACCAGCGCCACGGCGCTGAGGAGCGATGGAGGGGGTACTCGGGAAGGGGCTAGTGACGGAGAGAGTCACTTCGACTGTGACTTGTCTCGTCATTCGCGTGACTTTATACACAGACCACATTGCGCAACGTGGCGGTGCAGCGGTTAGGGCAACGCGCCCGATTAACCTGTTGATCCGAGTTTTGTTCCGATTCCCAGCCGCGGCTGCCATCAGTGGCGAGTGATATCGCCCTGCTGCCACCAAACCAAGCTGACAATCTTGGTAAGGTGTGGTCAGACAACCCCCCACGACTGACATGTATGTATGCTGAACTTCTTTCACACCATACGCACGACAGCATCAGGAGGCCCTCACCCAGCACAGAATTAATACCAGATTGCACCTTACAGAACTCAGAGTAAAGCTGTCAGGATGAGTAATGGTCCAGCACTCGCTGATTCACTCCTGCTACCCTGACCCTAACTCGTTGATGCCTCTTCCCATGTTGAGAACTCGGTTCATCAGACTGTTAACCCATCCATCAGACACTGGTTCAACCACCACACTGCAGATCACAACAGATCACACACTCGCTCTCCCACCCCTCAACCACTCACCAACTCACGCATCCACTCACCAACTCACACACCCACTCACCCACTAATTCAACCACTCACCCACTGATTCACCCACTGACTCACCCACTCACCACTCACCACTCACCCAGCTGCTCGCCCACTCACTCGCTCACCCACTCACCCACTGACTCAACCACTCACCCACTGACTCACCCACCCACTCGCTCACCCACTCACCCACTGACTCAACCACTCACCCACTGACTCACCCACCCACTCAGCTGCTCGCCCGCTCACTCGCTCATCCACTCACCCACTGACTCACCACCCACTCAGCTGCTCGCCCGCTCACTCGCTCACCCAATCGCCCACTCACCCACTGACTCACTCACCCACTCACCCAGCTGCTCACCCGCTCACTCACTCGCTCACCCACTGACTCAACCACTCACCCACTGACTCACCCACCCACTCAGCTGCTCACCGACTCACCCACTCACCCGTGACGTAGGGGGGGAGGGTAAAGAGGGAATGAGAACCAGGCTACCCTAGAATCGTGTCACTCAACCCCATGGCTCTGCGGGGGCTGGGTGGCTCAGCTGGGGCAATTCGTGCTCATTGGATGGATGAGTCAACATGCGCTCCGTGTCTCCGCCGCAAATTGGAGCCATCGCGTTCGCCACGGGAGACTTCTTGAAATTTCACTCGTGACGGCTGCGCACAAACGACTCCCATAGAGCAACGCAGCGAGCTTGTGCCCGCTACACTACACTCGCCCTCCCGCTCGCTCGTTCACTCACTCACTCGCCAGCCCATCCGCCCAATCACCGGCCCACTTGCAATCTCGCGTGTCACCGTCTCATTCATGCCGCCTTGTTCTGTCTCATATGTAGTGTGTCTTGTTTGTGTTGTCTGTCTCAATCGTGCTTTGTCCCTTTAATAACCCAAGTCAGCATTGTTTAGACTTTGTAATTCCCCCCCCCCATCGTCTCATTTCCAAGCTCTTTTACTGACCTTGCTCAATTCAAGAATGTGTCTGTCCCATGTGTTCCCGTCGGTACTGTACGGCTCACGTGTACTGCCCGTGTCTCTCTTTACTTGTTTTTGTCCGTGCCGTCCACTTCGATCGTCGTGGCTGCACGGTCGCGTTTGTACTTGAATTTATTATTTTATTATTATTATTACTCGTGTTTACCCAGGGGAGCCTCACCGAGTACCAAGATTCTTTTCCAGGTGGGCAGGAGGCAATGTTACTGCCGAGTGTAATCCAACTGGATAAATTTACAGGTCATTTAGCTTCAGCATTAGGACACTTGGCCAATGCCATGAACGTTTTGTGTGCATTTCAGCTCTGGGAGGAGACCAAAGGAGCCGGAGGAAACACGCGCAGTACAGGGGGAGAACATACTCTTTGTTTTTTTCGGTAAAGTCACGTAAGTAAAACATTAATTAATTCACGACGTTTCGGGCGCAACACAAGCGACCTTCTTCAGGTGGGACAACTTAACGAAAGCACAACCGCTTCAGTGTGTTTTTCACCTACGTGACTTTCCCGAAAAACCAAAGAGTATGAATCCTTGCAGTCACGAAAACTTCAAATCTAGAATTAATACACAGTCCACACGAAAAGAGGCCCAAGTGAGGAATCGAACCCAGGCCCGGCTTGCTACGAGGTGCGCGTGTTGACACCGCACCGCAGCCCTGCTGCTGCCTGGTGATACCGAGCGGGAACCGCCCGCACCGGCACGCCGGTTCCGTGGGCTGCAGCAAGGTGCTTAACTTGCGGAACCCGACCCGACTGGATATCTGTGAAAAAGAGCTTCACGGCTCGTCGGATTCCTCCATCCAGTCTCAAGTGAGATTCCGATCCTGTTTGCGCAGGCGCTGCCACTGGCGTTTCCCTCTTCGGTTCAACTCAACTCGCCACCAGCGCAGAGGTCGCAAACGGGTTTTGATTCCTTACCCGTACCCGGCCGCACCAGGGTCGCAAACGGGTACCCGTACCCGTACCCGGCCGTACCCGTACCCTACTCGTACCTGGCCGGGTACGGGTAGGGTACGGGTATTGGGTACCTGATTGCGACCTCTGGGATGAAGCCATGTTGCAGGCGCGGGTGGGTTGAACTTGAATTGTGAGAAGAGACAAGACGTTGGGAAATGAGTGACAAACGGTGACTCACCAGTGACTCACGGTCTACCCGTACCCGGCCGCACCAGGGTCGCAAACGGGTACCCGTACCCGGCCGTACCCGTACCCTACCCGTACCTGGCCGGGTACGGGTAGGGTACGGGTATCGGGTACCTGATTGCGACCTCTGGGATGAAGCCATGTTGCAGGTGCGGGTGGTTGATTCTAGAAACTTGAATTGTGAGAAGAGACAAGACGTTGGGAAATGAGTGCCAAACGGTGACTCACCAGTGACTCACGGTCTACCCATACCCGGCCGCACCAGGGTCGCAAACGGGTACCCGTACCCGGCCGGGTAGCCGGGTATCGGGTACCCGGTTGCGACCTCTGACCCAGCGTGGCAGCTTCCACGACTCATTGTGCCATTTGCAGGAACGATGATGCAAATCCTTTAGATCTCGGTCAGGAATTCTACTCCTGTTCAACCAATGCTGCCGAAGAGACGTGGAATGCTGAAACAGTTCTACAGCTGCTGATAAGATGCCAAAATGCCGTGTTGGCTGCTGGGATGTGTAAAAATTACTTACAGTACAGATATGGGAAGCAGGCAAATTGTCTGCTTATTTATTTTGCTCATTCGTATCTAGGTGAGGAGCCGGTCAGGCAATAGTTCCACCGTGTGCACTTGAGTCGAACATTGCCTTGTGGGCATTTGGCAGCAGTGTACGGTTGACGCGTGCCGGTGGGCAACCGTGTGAGTGATGTATCCAAGTTTTTCTCTCCCTCCAGGGCAGCACGTGCCCAGACCAACGCTTGCACACAATGTTGGCGAGGGATCATTTACAGCCACGTGGAGTGGCTTCGCTGACCGTGCGAATGTTGGGGTGGGTTACGCAGGCACAAAGTGTCACACTAATCACACAAACGTGGACCACGCTCGCATTCGTGCGCACACGCACCAACAACAACAGCCATTCGCCACCAAGTATCGGTGATGTCACCGCGGTGCTTGTGCCAGGCTAGGTGCACTTTGAGGCCACGTGAAGTGTCGAAGGCTCACTGAGGTCACGGGACAGACCCAGGTGCCATGGGTTGCCTGAGATGACAGGCAGATGCACAGGTGGTGCACACACACGCGCACACAAGCAAGTGCACAGGCATGCATGCCAACGTGCACGCACAAACGCACGCACGCTTTCACGTGTACCGCGCATGCATCGGGCATCGTCAATTATGGTAGCTGACAGCGCTGGCTCCATCTCAGTTAAAAAAAAACGAAGTTGAACGCCGCAGCAGCGAAGAGTTCATGACGGTACGACGAGGGGGGAGATGGGTGCTTTTTCTTTTTAATGCCGCTGCGGGATTCGACAGGACGTCCACCACTCGTGCGCAGGGGCCAGGCGGCTACCCGGCGATGGGGCGAGCGGTTCGCGATTGGAACGTAGCGAGTTCATGTCCTGCTTTGGGGGTTGACGCGGCCCATCATCTCTCCTGCAAGGGTCGATAGAATGAGTGCCACTGTGCGGGGAAGTCAACAGTGGTTGTCCTGAGGATACGCTCGCCCCTCCACGACTGTCGTGCGGAATTTTCATACCCTGGCTCAGCTGCAAGCAGGAGATGAGCACCACCGCAATGTTCATTGAGCAGCAGGAGATCACTTTGAATTTTGATTGCGAGCGATGGCGATAGTTTGGGAAGACCTTCAAAAAGAGTGGATGGTACATGGCAGAAGATGATGATGATGATGTGAGAAGCAAAATCTATTCTGGAGGTTGTTGAGTGTTATTGCCCTGGCTCTAAAATAATCACCGTAGCAATGGAGGGGACCCGTGTTAAGGACTATTTTGTTTCAACCACACTGTGTTCGACCACCACACTTGCACATCACAACAATGCTCTCTCACCCACTGACTCACCCACCACCTCACCTCTCTTTCTGCCTCTTCTGTCAACCACTCCACTTTGTAATTCTCTCCCATCGTCTCTTGTCCCCAAGCACTTACAATAACCTTGCTCAGTTCAAGAAACATGCTGAGGCTCTTATCTATTACAACTTTGGGCCTGTGCTGAGCAACGGCGTTTCAAGTAAATAAGTAACAGTGTTGACTGTAACTCGGAACTAGTCACTCAACATGTATGCATGTATGTTGAATTAATGTTGAACAGATCAGCACAGCAATTAATTATTGCATTTCTCCAGAGAAAAATGACAAAAATATACACCCACACAGACTAAAGACAAAGATCCGCTGTGTAGCCTACACAGGCTATTGTGGAAAGTGTTGTGAGAGCACCTATGAAGGCCAACATGGCACACATGCTGTGGTCAGCAACACGCCCGGCCGTCTTTGTCTTCCTAGTGCTGGTGCTTATACACCGCACCAGGTACTGATGTTGGTCGTGTGTGGGAATCGAACTCACGTAGCGGGTTCGTAGCGCTCCCCACTCACACAATCAGTCACACACTCACTCACACACTCAATCACACACGCACTCATACACTCAATGACATGCGCACATACTCGCACTCAATCACAGACGCACACATTCATACACTCACTCTCACAAACAAAGATAAAAAACAAAGATCCCCCATATAGCCTTAACAGACTGTAGGGGCAAGTGCTGTTAGCGAGCACCTATGAAGGCCGGAACGGTACACGAGGGGGTGGGTGGGCCAGCACCACGCCCGACCGCCTTTGTCTCCCCAGTGGCAATGTTTACACACCGCACCAGGTACTCATTTGAGGCTGAGTCGACCTAGGGAAAGCCCGGGACAGGTTCAGATAATCGTCACTGGTGTTGGCCGTGAGCGGGAATCGAACCCGTGTCGCCGGTTTATAGCGCAGCGTGCTAACCGCTACACTATCGCTCCCAAACACACACATACTAACACACACACAATTAAACATAACAATACACATACAGGGACATAATAACGTTGAGGCATCATCAATATAAACTGGTCATTCCACTGCTGCATGAAGGCCTCCCAAGCCACGGCTGGTGTTCATGATCACGTGATGAAATATGGACATATATGATGACAGATACACAACACGATTACATACTGACATACAGACAGAGACGACAGTGGCACATATACAGACACAGTGACACACGCAATGACACGTACATACACAGACAAAGACCCTCCCTGTATGGCCTTAACAGACTGTTGGGGCAAGTGCTGTAAGCAAGTAGCAGCTATGAAGGCCGGCACGGCACACGAGGGGGTAGGTGGTCAGCACCACGCTCGGCCGCTTTGTCTCCCCAGTGGCGATGTTTACACACCGCACCAGGTACTCATTTGAGGCAGAGTTGACCTAGGGGAGGCCCAGGACCGGTTCAGATAATCGTCACTATTGTTGGCTGTGAGCGGGAATTGAACTTGGGTCTATGTGTTCGTAGCGCAGCATGTTAACCACTACACTACCTCCCCACATACCAACAAGTTACAAAGAGAAAGATTCCCCATATAGCCTTAACAGACTGTAGGAGCAAGTGCTGTTAGCGAGTACCTGTGAAGGCCAGACCGGCACACAGGGGTGGGTGGCAACACACGTCCGGCCGCCTTTGTCTCCCCAGTGGCGATGCTTACACATCGCACCAGGTACTCATTTGAGGCTGTACATACACAATAAAAATGTATGTATGTATTGTGAACTTCGTTTGTACTGTACGTAGCCAACCGTGATAATCAGAGGTGTGGATAAGGACAACAAGCATTAGGTTAGGGTCAAGGCTGTAGGATTGAGGTGGCTGGCTATATGTGCATTACAAGTTAGGGTCAGGGCTATAGGGTTAGGGCTGTAGGGTTGACGTGGCTATATGTGCGTTACATGTTAGGGTCAGGGCTATAGGGTCAGGGCTATAGGGTTAAGGCTGTACGGTTGAGGTGGCTAAATGTACGTTACATGTTAGGGTCAGGGCTATAGGGTTAGGGCTGTAGGGTTGACGTGGCTATATGTGCGTTACATGTTAGGTACACACACAGGAATGCATACGACACAGCAACACATGTTTAAACATCAATACCATTCCAGAATCTTACTCAGATCTGGAAGAACGTGACGAACAATGCAGTCGTCCAGAATAAACACATCATTTGAGACCCAAACATCGCAACCACCTGGCATTGACATTCCTCCTCAAACACACCCGCATCAGAACATCAACAGGCCGCTGAATGTCAAAATTCAAGACATTGGGGCCACACAATCAGAACTGTGGATCACACAGATGCATGAGAGATAAGCCAGAGTGGTGCGCGAATGGGTCCATGCGACCCAAACTGTGGACCACATTACTAAAACCACCATAGTCTGTGCACTCCTTCAACAGAAGAGGAGCGGCGAATCGACACAAACTCTCTCGTGGCCAGCAGACCTCGACATCGTCATCTGTAGCTCCTGAACAAATTGCTGCCTACGCAAGAGGAGAACACCACAGATCACCCACGTAGCTGATGGGGCAAGTGCTGCTATTACGAGCACCCCGATTATGGCCTAAATGGCACACGCGCAAGGGTGCGATGTGCCCCCCCCCCACGACCGCCTTTGTCTCCCCAGCGCTGATATGCGCACCAAGACCAATACCCGTCATTCGAAACTAAGTGGCGGTGACGTCACCACGGCTCCTGTGCCAGGCCAGGTGCACTTTGAGTTCACTTGAAGAGTTGAAGGCTCGCTGACATGTGCACACACAAACACATAATGAAAGTTACACAAACAACCCCGTTTTCCCAAAAAACTGAGTAATACACATCCATAGACTAAAGACTCATCGATTTCCATAGCCATCCATGTGCTAAACTTAAGAGACCAATAGATTCAGAGACCCAAATGCTTAAACAGCTAACCAAACAAATACCCACAGATATACTCACGTTGATATATACTCATATTATATATCCCTATACTGTACTCAAATGGACCAATAGTCTTTCACAGAGTCAGACTTACACAAAGACCCAGTATCATATAAGATGCCCATTTGAGACTCACACACAGAGACCCACAGACTTACAAGATATGCATAGGCTCACATACAGGCCCGTAGACTCGCATGCAATACAATGTGGAATGATTTCGCGTCTAAATGTGACGACAGTACACATCTTGAAGACGCTGGGCAGAAGCAGTGCGGACAGCTCTTATGTGGAACGATGCAGTCAACACAGCATATGGGGGGGGGGGCAGCTCTTATGTGGAACGATGCAGTCAACACAGCATATGGGGGTCTGTGCAAGAGTCGATCATTCACAGAGGCTGGCTCTGTTTGTGGAGCAGAAGACGCAGCCATGTCAGCTGCTGCCGCCGAATTCTAAACTAAACACATTTTGGATTTAAAGCTTTCGTGACTGCAGGGATTCATATTCTTGGTTCTTTTGGTAAAGTCACGGAGAAGGGAAATAATAAAATAATAAAAATATAAACAATACAATTCTCACGACGTTTCGACTGCAACACAAGCAATCATCATCATCAGGTGTGAAATCCACAGCAAAGAAAATTTGAAAAAAGTAAAAAAAATTGAAGTGCTGTGGATTTCACACCTGATGACGATTGCTTGTGTTGCAGTCGAAACGTCGTGAGAATTTTATTGTTTAATATATTTTTTATTTTATTATTTCCCTTCTACGTGACTTTACCGAAAGAACCAATAATATAAACACATTTTTTAAAAAATTTTTACCAAGTAAGAAGGCCCACTGAGCTATATTGCTCTTTTTTCAGACGCGACCTTGGCCATCACAAATGATGGGCTCAACGAATCGACTTATCATCTTGCGGGAATTTATAGCAGCCAAATACCCTAAACGCCGTGACGTTCATTCTAAATGTGGACGGGCAATACTGGAGGACGCGCAGAAAAGAAATCCACGCGACCACGGGGAGAGAACTCGAGACACGCAAACTCCAAATAAAGACTTGATTCCTTGAAAAAGGTTTCTAATTGCGCTTGAACATCTTATTGGCAGGAAGGGTCAACACCTATTCTTATTTTCTCATTCAAATATCAAGGGTGGCACAGTCGGCTTTTTTACAATCGGGTTTGTATTTTTATATGAAACCCGATCATCTGAGATTGGGAGAAATCCGGTTTAATTGGATCTAATTGCAGAACCGCACTTCTCAACGATGGGCTTCATCCATTCCAAGCTAGGAACTCACTGGCGCCCACGATTGTGGAGGAGAAGCTCGTGTTCATCAAGACCAACCTGCCCGCCGCATTCTACGACTACCCCGTGCCCGACAGCAGCACCGACGAGGAAGCAGCCTAAGCCTTGGATCAGAGTTTCGTATTCATCAAACCAGGTTTTAATTCCCCGAAATCGGGTTTAATTGTATTAAAGAAAAAACCCGATGCCTGCCGCTGGAAAAATCGGTGTTTTTTCCCACCCATGTCACATACACAGCAGGCGTCACAGGGTCGGGGGATGGAACCCACGACCTCCTTTGCTGTATACCTGGCGAGGGAGTCAACATTTCGCCACCCCTTCCACCCCACTCTCATTTCATCCAGACAACACAGATTAATGAATGAATGGGAGAGTGAGTGAGTGGGTGGGTGAGTGAGTGGGATAGTGAACTCGGGAAGGATTCAAGTTCAAGTTCAAGTTCATTTATTAGGTATAGCCCTGTGAGCCATTCAGCTCTTGAATCGGGTGCAACCGCAACAAACAAAAAACAAAAACATGAACAAAAAAACATCTTAAAGTGAATATGTGACTAAGTGCAAAGAGAAAATCCAAGAAAAGACAGCAAAAATATTGCAGAAAAAAATCCCAGTGGGATGCAAGTCAAACAACAACAACAACCACAAGACAACTTAGATTAAGGCCATCAGTCTAACTCTGTACTACAACAACACAAACATGGCTAAACCAATACACTTTTCGAAATCACCAAAATAAAGCCATGAAGGCAATGAAAAAGCAATCATAGGAACTGACGAAATTTTAACAATAAATGGCATAAACAACATGTACTACCAAAACCCTGCAGCCATAGCTGGCTGCATGAGTCACTCCACAACAGCAGGAGCATCAATCGGAGTATTGTAATTTTTCAATGCACCTTTAAGATCAGCACACTAAATCAAAACACAGGTCATACTTTGTAGCGATCATCCGGAGCGAAACATTTTATTTTAGGTCACTGAATAGCACTGGCAGCTAGGGGTGTACAACTCCTCTAAAGCAGTTTTGAGTGAAGATCTCATAGGTAGTGACTCAAGTTTCAATTTATTTGCAACAGCATTCCAGACCCTGGGGCATCAATAGCAAAGGCCCTTCCTCCAGTATATGTACGGCAATAGGGAATATTAAGCTGGTAAATGAGTGTAGACCTTAGGTCAAATTTGTTCTTTGAAACAGAGACGAGATCCAGCAGGTAATCTGCAGATTTTTTTGCAAGTACATCATGAATAAATAAGATCTGGTGCACAAGCCGTCGAACATTCAGAGATGTTAAGTTTGACCCAATGTAGAGATCACAGTGGTGAGTCCTATATGGGCAGTTCAATGCAAATCTTAAGGCCGAGTGATACATTGAGTCAAGCTTCTTCAGTACAGTACTTGGGCTGATTTATACACAATGTCACAGTAATCAAGTAGAGGCAGTACGGTAGCTTTAATCAATTCCAAACGGAACATAGGAGGGAAGCAGTGCTTGTGTCGATATAGAAAACCAATTTTAATTTTTGTCTTTTTCCCAATATAATCAATGTGATCTTCAAAATTCAGTTTTGAATCCAGGATGACCCCAAGATACTTATAGATCTTGACTTGCTCTATTTGATCATTATTTAAGGTATGTAATTGGGAAAATAACTTCCCGCTTTAGTCCTGGTGAGAAGCATAGCACCTTGGTTTTGGCAGGATTTAGGACTAGTTTAAGAGCAACTAGCTGATGTTGTAGTTTGTTGAAATCACTCTGGAGCTTAGCAATCACGTCATCCGGAGAGCGGCCAGCAGTAATTAGTACCGTGTCATCTGCAAAAAGATTTACCCTGGAATAATCCAGTTCAGTGCCCAAGTCATTTACATAAAGAGAAAACAAGAGGGGGCCGAGAATGGAACCCTGTGGAACCCCTTTTGTTATCTTAACACTGTTTGACCTCCAACCATCTGTGAATACAGTTTGGGTGCGAGAAAAGAGGTAATTTTTTAACCATTTTACTGTGTTTTCGGAAAAACCGAGGCAACTTATTTTACTAAGCAGGATGTTGTGGTCTACTGTATCAAAAGCTTTGGACAAGTCAAGAAAAAGACAGGCGCAGTACTGCTTATTATCAAGGCTACTGTAAATGTGATTCAGAGAGTCTAATGCAGCAGATGTGGTGCTGTATTTTTTTCGGAACCCAGATTGTTTTAGATGTAATAGATTGTTGGCGGACAGGAAACTGCTAATTTGGTAGGTCAATAATTTTTCAAAAATTTTCATCAACGGGGACAAAATTGAGATAGGTCGGTAGTTATTTGGATCATCTTTAGGGCCCCCTTTGTGAAGTGGACGAACATAGGAATGTTTCCATTCTAGAGGAACTGATGCTTCTTTGATGGACAGGTTGAAAATATGGGCTATAGGTTTGTATATTAGGTGACCAACAGTTAGTAGAGCAAAGACGGGAATACTATCTGCTCCGGTAGAGGAGGACCCTTTGAGGTAGGACAGTTGTTTCAGAACATTATTTTCGTGGATTGGCTGAAAACTAAATTCGCTTAATGTTTGGACAGGAGTGTAGGAATTTGCATGAGCAGGGGTGACTCCCAATACATTATCAAATAGGGTACCAGCTTCAGAAAAATGAAGGTTAAAATTGTCAACTATTTTTTGGGGATCTGAAAAATATTCCCCATTTCGGATGAGAGGGTGAGTGAGTGAGCCCATGAGAGGCGAGGGGAAAGCGAGTTGTAAATGAATGGAGGAGTGAGGCGGTGAATGAGTGGTTTAGTAAGCTCGCAAGGAGGGGTGAGAGCATGACCAGCACGTGGGTGGGTTAGTGAGCTGGTGTGTGGTGAGCATGGTGGACAGCATGTGGGTGAGTCAGCTTACCGAGTGTCCATCTCCATTTGTACTCGTCCTGTCTGCATCCAGGTGAACAGATTCCAACTTGCAGCCTGAGCAACAGGCACAGAAGACATCACCGTTTTACTAGATTACGTACGAGGCTCTGGAGATCACCGACTCCCCACCCACACACCCACCTAGCCTGGTTTAACGGGGCTAGATTGTGTGAGGAGCTCACAAATCCTTGAAACATCTGGATACAGTTCCATCAGTGAGCTCCTCCGGCAGGCGAGGCTGCGTTGGCCCGGTCATGTAGCCCACATTCCCAGCCACTGCACGCCCAAGCAGCTTGTGTTTGGCCAGATAGATTGAGCTGGATAGAGAGGGGCTAAACGGGTGTGGCACGGGCCAGAGAAGACATGGACTTATATGGTACAAGAGGATGTGGAGCTGAGTAGATTTGCTGAAGACTGGTACCAGCGGTGTCAAGATCGGCCACTATGGAGAAGGCTCCTGAAGGATGCTACTGGGTAGTTGGAGGCGGTCGCCCTCCAATAGCAGCATTGGGCAGATAAGCGACGCCCACAATCAGTGGAACACCAGCCGGCTAAAACTCGTTGGCACAAAGTGGAGCACAGGTGGTGCATCTGCCAGTCATATCAGTCAACTCATGGCACATGGGACTGTCACGTGAATTGCCACCGAGCCTCCCGACAGCTCACGTGGCCTCAAAGTGCACCTACCCAGGCACAACCACCATGGTGACATTACCCCCAACAACAGCCGTGAATGGCGGCTGTTGTTGTATGTGTGTGCGTGCGATTGTTAGTGCGGGGAGTGTTGGCGCAGTGGTTAGCGCACTGTGCTACAACCGGCGGCCCGCGTTCAATTCCCGCTCTGAGCCATGATGATTATCCGAACCAGTCATGGGCCTCCCTCGGTCGACAGAGGTATAAATGAGTACCCATCGGTGTGTAATAATCGCCACTTGGGAGACAAAGGCGGTCGGGAGTGGTGCTGGCCACATCATCCCGTCGTGCGGCACGTGTTGGCCTTCATAGGTGCTCACTAACAGCACTTGCGCCGAGAGCCCACGTAGACTATGCCGGGGGATCGTTGTCCGCGTGCGAGACTCACCGTAGGCTGCCGGCGTGAGCTTGAACACGGTGTGCAGCGGGCACTTGAGGTAGGGCAGCTCGTCTAGGGGAGGCACGCAAGAGGGTCAACCCCACCGGTCAACTCTCAAACCGAGACGCTCACACACACCACACGCTCGCTCGCTCACACACACACACACACGCTCACACACACGCACACACACACACACACGCACGCTCACACACACGCACGCTCGCTCGCTCGCACACACACACACACACGCTCGCTCACACGCACGCACACACACACACTCGCTCACACGCACGCACACACTCGCTCACACGCACGCACACACACACACCACACGCTCGCTCACACACACCACACGCTCGCTCGCTNACACACACACACACGCTCGCTCACACACACACCACGCTCGCTCACACACACACCACGCTCGCTCGCTCACACACACACACACACACACGCTCGCTCACACACACACACACTCGCTCACACACACACACGCTCGCTCACACACACACCACGCTCGCTCGCTCACACACACACACACACGCTCGCACACACACACACACTTGCTCACACGCACGCACACACACACACCACACGCTCGCTCACACACACCACACGCTCGCTCGCTCACACACACACACGCTCGCTCACACACACACCACGCTCGCTCACACACACACCATGCTCGCTCGCTCACACACACACACACACGCTCGCTCACACACACACACACTCGCTCACACACACACACACGCACGCTCGCACACACACACACACGCTCGCTNACACACACACACACACTCGCTCACACACACACACACGCACGCTCGCACACACACACACACACGCTCACACTCGCTCACACACACACGCACGCTCACACACACACACGCTCACACACACACACTCGCTCACACACACACACTCGCTCACACACACACACACGCACGCTCGCACACACACACTCGCTTACACACACGCACGCACGCTCGCACACACACACACACGCTCACACTGCTCACACACACACGCACGTTCACACACACACACACGCTCGCTCACACACGCTCACACACACACACGCTCGCTCGCTCAAACACTCGCAGCACGGGACGATCCCCCAGACTCGCCGTCATGCCGCCAGGCTCTACTCATTTATACCGGTAATCACAACTCGTCCGCACGAAATCTACAACTCTTACGGCCACGGGACAACACTCTGTGGCTGCAAGAGCTGCATATTCGGCGACACGGCGCCCTGGGGCGGCTCCCCTCCACCCCTTCCCCCCACCCGCCAATTATTATTTTTCAGAGAGTAAAGGGGTTCAGGGCTGGGTAGTGGAGGGGGTCGTGTTGAGGANGGGGGGGGGGCGGGGGGGCAGTACCTGCCCCCTTGTCGAGGAAGTACGCGAGCAGGCAGCGCAGCACGGCCTGGTGGCACACGACCAGCACGTTCTCCTGCCGCTCCAGCTCCATGATGACCGGCTCCAGCCGCTGCACCAGGTCCTGGTACGACTACGGCGGCGGGGGAGAGAAGGAAGAGGAGACGTGGCAAATCGTCAACGTTGTGACTACATGCCACAGTCGAAAATCATCAATGTGATTACATGCCACAGTGAGTAGGTGGGTGGGCGAGCGGTTGGGTGGGTGGGCGAGCGGTTGGGTGGTGGGCGAGCGGTTGGGTGGGTGGGCGAGCATTTGGGCGAGCGGTTGGGTGGGTGGGTGGGTGGGTGAGCGGTTGGGTGGGTGGGTGGGCGAGCGGTGGGTGGTCAGTGGGTGAGCTCACCTCCCCGTTGGGTAGCGGTAGTGGTATTTGCTGGCGGCGCGGAGAGAGAATTCTTCAGGGAACCTCTGCTTAATTTCATCGTAGGTCATCTCCTCGCAAATCCCCTGCACGGCGCACGCATGCAAAAGCACAGCGAGAGAGATTCCCGCGTGTAGCCGCTGGGGCAGCCGCTGCGAGCGAGCACCTTCCGAACGCTCGGACCGCTCGCACGGGCGGCTACACCTTGCCGTCGAGTCACCGATGGGCGGGCAAAGTGGCGAGGGGCGCGGGGGGGGGGGCAGGGAGGACTCACGGCGTCCAGCTCGTTGAGGGGCTTCCACTGCTCGTAGGGCAGCGCGAGCGCCTCGGCCGTCTGGATGGCGCGGCGCAGTTGGCTCGTCCACACGCGCAGCGCCAGCGGGTTCTGCTCCTCCACGTAGCGGCACAGCGCGCCAGCAAACTACGCACGCGCACAAAAGACAAGGGTGCCCCGTGTGGCCTACGCAGACTGCTGGGGCAAGTGCTCTTCGAGAGCACCTATGGAGGCCGGCACAGAACGCGAGGGGGTGGTGGCCAGCACCACGTCCGAACGGCGATGTTTACACACCGCATCAGGTACTCATTTGAGGCTGAGTTGAGCTCAGGGAGGCCCAGGACTGGTTAAGATAATCGTCACCGGTGTTGGCCGTGAGCGGGAATAGAACTCGGTCGCCAGGTTCTAAGAGTAGGGCGCCAACCGCTACACTAACGTTGTTTTTCTCCACCAATTCCAATACCCTCCATTCGCCACTAAGTGACGTGACGTCACCACAGCGCCTGTGCCAGGGCAGGTTCCCTTTGAGGTCACGTGAAGTGTCCAAGGCTCGCTGAGAGGAGGTCACGGGGACAGACCCAGGTGTACGGGTTGACCGACTTGAGATGACTGCCAAATGCACCAGCTGTGCCCCCTACTGCGCAAACTTGCTGCGCTTTAGCCGCCCGGCGCTCCGCTCGTTGTTGCGAGCGTCGCTCCTCTGCCCTCCGTTTTTGCTGGAGGGCCACTGTCTTCCGGCTTCTCCACACGGACATGCGCACGGAGAGAGGCAGGGCAGCCGCCGTGAACCGCACGCGTGCACACGCACGTCACCGTACCTGGCGGCCGTGCGCCGTGAGGCCCTGGTCCCGCCAATGCGGCCCTGCACGTTGCTGTCGCTCTCGCCGTGGCGGCACAGCAGGATGGAGCGAGGCTGCACGTGGATGTTCATGAGGTAGTAGGCGATGCGGCTCTGCACGTGGTCGCGCACGCGGTTCACCAGGAAGCGCTGCCCCACGTTGATGATCTTGATGTAGGACAGCTCGCTGGGTGGCCGCGTGGGCAGGGAGGTGGGACAGGACAACGAGACAGTTCAGTCCGCGCCGGGTACGGGTAGCCGGGTATCGGGTAGAGCACGGGTATCGGGTACCTGGTAGCAACCTCTGCCAGGTACTGGCTCAACCCGCTAAGTGCCCCCTATAGGTAGGTAGTGGGTACTGCCGGAGATGGTGTATGTTCGCCTAATAACACCATCACACATGTATGTTGAACTTCTTTCGCACCGTTCGTAGCCCTCGCAGGTCGACTCCGTGCAGTTATCGCCCCCTCCTTACCTGTCCACCTCGTCGTCGATGGGCTGGTAGGCGGTCTTGTAGCACTCGATGCGCTTGATGAAATCGTCCCGCGCTGTCTCCAGGTCGAAGTCCTTGTAGTCCGGGCTGCTCAGCTTCACTTCCTGTCGCCCCATAGCACACACACACACGCACACACACACACACACGCACGCACACGCACACACACACACGCACGCACGCACACGCACACACACACACGCACACACACGCACGCACACGCACGCACACACACACGCACACACACGCACGCACACACACACACACGCACGCACGCACACACACACACACACACGCACACACACACACACGCACACACACACACACACACGCGCACACACACACACACACACGCACACACACCACACACACACACACGCACACACACGCACACACACACGCACGCACGAAAGCACGCCCCGCGCACCGTGCGTTGCGGAGTTTAGCTTTGCCGATGTCGTCTTTGCGATCTTATAGGCTCAATCCACCCGGGAAATCTCTGAAAGCAGTGCAACCCTTCCAATGAAAGTGGATATCAAAAAGCTACCTCCGAGAGCCCGCATTGAAGTGACACTTTGGTCCACGCACAGTACAGGAGTACACCCAGATGTATGTTAATTCTATTTACGACGATTCGTTTTAGGTTCGTCACAAATGAGATTAGGTTTTCCCCTTTTTTCTGGCAACAAAACAGTTGTGTTAAGATGTTAAAACACCAAACTGAAACCTTTTACAAGGAATTATGTTTGCATTAGCCACAATGCTTGTGGTCAGAATGCAAACCAAAAACGTACTCTGATAATATAGTGCATTGTCTTTGAAACTGATTGGTCCACACCAAAGACCAGCGGACGCCAAAAGCGTACACAGCACAAAGACAAGCATATTGTGGTGCTGGCAAAGGAGGTCCCATGATGTAGATGTTCGTCACAAATGTTCAAATATTTCTTCGGTATATTTCTTGTCCGTTTCGTTATTAAGAATTTATTTATTTATTTTATTATAAATGATATTCTTTCGATGGAAAATTACCTGTAGTAAATGCACATTAAGCCGTTTGCCCGTGCACGCATTTTCACACATTTCGTACAATTCCAATTGTTCTGGTCTCGTTCCCCCACCAGCGCCGAGCTAGGCCCTGGCACGGTGCCGGGGTCCCCACTAGGTGACGCGATGGACCTACGGTCGCCAGAGGTCGCAAACGGGTTTTGATTCCTTACCCGTACCCGTACCCGGCCGCACCAGGGTCGCAAACGGTACCCGTACCCGTACCCGGCCATACCCGTACCCTACCCGTACCGGGTATCGGGTACCTGATTGCGACCTCTGGGATGAAGCCATGTTGTAGGCGCGGGTGGGTTGATTCTAGGAACTTGAATTGTGAGAAGAGACAAGACGTTGGGAAATGAGTGACAAACGGTGACTCACCAGTGACTCACGGTCTACCCGTACCTGGCCGCACCAGGGTCGCAAACGGGTACCCGTACCCGGCCGGGTACGGATAGCCGGGTATCGGGTACCGGGTTGCGACCTCTCATGGTCGCCCACGGTCGGCCGCGGCCGCACGGCGAGCCGACGGAACACGTTGGCTCGACATCTTCAGAATCCGAACCGAGTCAAATGTGGATATCACAGAGCGACTGCGATAGTTAAAAAATGAGAACTTAGAAAGGAGGCCAGGCCTTCGGCGGTGGGGGGCGGGGGAGCATTCGATGCCTCCCCGGGCAAAAGACGCGGAAGTGCGGTGGGCAAAATGCGGAGGCGGCTCACCGCGATGTTGGAGGCGATCACGTCAGGGTCATCGCAGAGCGACTCCACGAAGAGCAGCTGGAACAGAGGGACAGGCGACGCGCGTCGGCGACATCGTCACGTGACCACAGGCGCAGGGCCCTGCAACCGCTTTGTTCACGACCACCGCTGGCGGAAGAGCCCCCCCTGCTAGAGGGTGTTTGGTCTACTCTTCCACGCTGGACGGACATACGCGAAGAAGCTTGTTGCAGAGGTTTGAGGTTCCAAACCAGCAGGCCGTCCTTGTTAATAAAATACTATGTGCTTTGGAATAATGCGCTATATGAATCTAGATAAGATGCGTTTCACAGTGGATGTTAAAGATCCCGTGATGTCATTTGAAACAAAAAATGTTGACCAAATTTGGGGAATTTTTTAAGTTACACTGCAAATTACTCTATTTGAGACACGCACGGCAATCATCACCCAGTCTTGAGACTCAGCAGAGGCTTCAGTGGGTAAACAAGCGGGTACATAACCACTAACGACTCGACCCACAGCCAATCACTTCGCCCATCGCCAACGGACTCGCCCTGTGACCAACTCACCTTGTAGCCGCAGTCGTGACAGAAGTTGACGATCATGTCTCTACGCTCCTCGTCGTGTTGGTGGCATCAAACACCTACACACACACGCGTGCACACACAACAACAGCCGCCGTTCGCCACTAAGTGGTGGTGACATCGCCACGGCGGTTGTGGCAGGCTAGGTGCACAGTGAGGTCATGTGACGTGCGGAAGGCTTGCGGCTGGCAGGACAGACCCAGGTGCCATGGGTTGACTCATGAAACCATCCGACTCATCAGCCTTGCCCGCATCCCTCCACCGATGTTCATATTTGGTAGGGGAATTCGCCACCACTTTCATTCCTTGCCTCCATTGATGAGATGAGCCCACAGTAGTCTGGGATTCACAGCTTCCCACACCACCCAACACGCTCCCCATGCCCCCTTCATTAGTTAAAGTTGTTTGGCAGTTTCCTGCGCTAAGTGGAGGACTGTCCCACCCCTCAGTTACTGGAGCCAGAACCACCCCACCGGACTTCCTGTATCCCACAGAGTTCCAGGCAATGCCGGTCCAGCTCCTGACAGAAGAATGGCAGCCTCTCCTCTGGGGTGGGGGTTCAGTGTCCAGGCGCCTGTCCCCTCCCCGCGGGGCCTCCAGCACAAGCGAACGTTCATCTTATTTTTCTGTTGTTCTTTTTTGGTAGTTTCATTGAGGGTGGAGGAGTTACCAGCACCCCCTCACACCTATCCAGGGCCCCTGCTGGCCACTGTGGTGGCTGCCAACACGCCATGAGCGTAAACAGCTGTTTAGGATCAGCCTTCCCCCCCCCAATGGCATTGCTCACAGCACACAACAACAACCACCGCGCGCGCACACACGCACACTCACATACATACACACGCACACACACGCACATACATACACACACACGCACGCACACATACATACATACACACGCACGCACGCACACACACGCACACACATGCACACGCACACGCACGCACATGAACACGCACGCACACATACATACATACATACACACGCACGCACACACACATACAACATACACCACACGCGCACATGCACACGCACACACACGCACACGCACACACACGCACATACATACACACACCGCACACACACATACATNCACACGCCGCACGCACACACACGCACATACATACACACGCACACGCAGTGACGGTGTTGTGACGGTGTTGTGATGGTGTTGTCATGGTTTCACGATGGCTTCATGATGGAGTTGTGACGGTGTTGTGAACGTGTTTAGACGATGTTTGAATGGTTTTATAATGGTATTGTGAGGATGCTGTGACGGTTTTGTCATGGCTTCATGATTGAGTTGTGACGATGTCGTGAAGGTGTTGTGACGATATATTAATGGTTTCATGACAGTTTTGAGACGGTGTTTTGATAGTGTTGTAATGGTATTGTGATGGCGTTGTGATGGATTCATGCTAAGAGTTGTGACGGTGTTATGAAGGTGTTGTGGCGATGTTTTAATGGTTTCATGACAGTGTTGACACGGCGGTGTGGTGATGTTGTGATTGTTTCATGATGAAAGTTAGTTGTGACGGTGTCATGATAGTGTTATACTGGTAGGAACCTCCTGGTAACACCAGCCCACGGGGGATTATTGTGTCCGTCCGTCGTGCAGGGAGGGGCTGGGTGGGGATGGGAGGGTGGGAGGGGCTGGGAGGGTGGGAGGGCTGGCTGGGGAGGGTGGAGGGGTGGGGCTGGGTGGGGGGGCTGGTCACCCCGTGGTGCCCTTATAAAACTCAACGTTTAACCTACTCGCGCCGGCTTGTGCCCGCCCTCACAGTCGGGAATATTTGCGGAATACACCACGCCGCCGTTGACCCTGGCCATTCACGAGCAACCCAACGTTCCTACCAGCTCCCTCCGCAGGAATGTGTTATTATTTCTTAACAATGTTGTGATGGTGTTGTAATGGTGTCTTGACAGTGTTGTAAAGGTGTTGTGATGGTGTTGTGATGGTGTTGTGACGCCTCCTCTCACCGCCACGTGGCCCTGCTGCTCATCGATGTATCTCCTCGCGTCTCTCAGAGCGGCCTGGGCACACTGCCTGCAGCACAACAAACACACACAACCACCCACATCATCACCGTCAGCGGCAGCCATTATCTATGCACCGCTGGATTAAGGTTTCCCAACGCCATCAACATCCCCCAAACGTCTCTTGGACGTGTTTCCACCTTTGGCTGCCGCTCCTTTCGCAGGCTCAACCACCGCAATCATCCCTTCTGGGGCGTCCAACCCAAGCTTACCACTCGCTGCTCTTCAGAGTCAAACGCGACGATGTCTCGGACCTGCATGCGATCTCTAATCCGCGTGCCCGTCTCTTCCGTCTCGCAGCGTCGAATTTCGAGCGTGCACTGTGCCTTTGCGCGTCCAAATGAAATAAAGTTACAGCGACACCTCGACTTTTGTCCACTTGACTTTCATCGCGTCGCTGTTTCGGCCGTTTTCAACTATCACCACATTTCAAATTTGGTCCACGCGGCTTTCCTCTTTCGTCCGATTTCATCCCCAAACCTTCCCCGACGTTCGCGCCACGCGCCGTCTTTTGTCGTTCAGTCTTTGCATAGAAGTCGTTCAGCGAGCATCTTAATTATAAAGCAGAAACGACATCCGTTTGTTCGTGTGAAGCAGCAAAAACTCTCGAACGCTGAGCTCTGGCGTCATGAAATTTGCACAGCTTATGCTGTCTGGAATTTCTCGCTACGTCATTCCCTTCCCACGTAATGTCGATTTTGGCAACTCAGGAAGGGAATGACATAGAGAGCTGAAAATGACGTTAGAGCTCAGAGTTTGAGAGTATTCGCTGCTTCACACAAACAGACAGACGTATTTCTGTTTATAATTAAGATGTGAAATTAATCAACGACAAGAATCCAAGTCCCGGGCGAAGCCGGGTAGTAAAGCTCGTTCTCTTATATTTGTGTTTAGTCATATTATTAATACTGTACTTATTTCCGCGATTATACTGGAAACAATTCACAGTTATTTTTGTGATAACAGTATATTACTACAGTGTTCATAGTTATTTTCGTGATTATAAAACACGTGTACAGTATTCATACTGTGCTTATTTTCATAATTACTGTAAATTTTTTTTTTCCTCATTTATTTAGTCTGGTTTATTTATTCTTATATTGATTTTCTTTATTCTGTTTATTTAGGTTTCACACGCATGTGTTATATACTTACTGTAGTGACTTGCATGTACGTTTTTATATTTATTGTAGTTATTTGCATGTACGCTTTTTACCGGCGAAAATAAATTTGCAAGCTAAATAAAGGCTCTCATTTGACATTAGTAAATTTTTTGACATTCGTCCATGCTCTGGTCCCTAACCAGACGAAAGTGCACGGCATTCCTGTATCACGTTTCTTTCTAATGCTTTCCCACCAACGTTGACAGCATGAATGCCTCCGCTCCATCGGTCTGCAAAGGCGTGCGGAAGGGGGCGGTGTTGGGTGGCTCGATAACTCTTGTGGCGTTGATCCAACACGAATAAAACTTTGGTGCGAAGCTGCCCGGCTATTCTGGACTCGCCAACGGGCAGCACCCGCGGTGTGCTCTCGGCTCGTCGAACACCGCACCGCCGAGACGAGCGAGCGTTGAGAAACACGACGACAATGAGTTCGATAATTGGTTTTGTACCCTTCTATCTGGCAACAAAACTGACACCTTTTTACAAGGAGTCATGTTTGCATAGACCACAATACCTACAGCCATAATGCAAACAAAAACATAACTCTGATAATGTACACTGTCCTTGAAGTTGATTGGTCCACACCCGAGACAGCTTTCCTTAGAGCCCAGTCTCACATGGGTTGGACCAGATGACGCCAAAAGGCGCACAACTCAAAGACAATGCACCATCAGAGTATGAGAGCTCGGGTAAGCATTTACACCATTGGATGTGGACCAATCAACTTCAAGGAAAGTGCATATATTATCAGACTTATGGCTGCAGGTATTGTGGTCTATGTGTAGGGGTGATACGCACTGGCAGTAGGGATCGTGGGCAGCGCGTGGTGATTGGCTGTGTAGTGGTGACGCGCGCTGACAGTGATGGATCGTGTGGCAGCGCGTGGTGATTGGTCAACTAGGGTGGTGCTCACATCGACGTCCGCATAGGCTCCGTCTCCCCGGGAGCGGAGGACTATAAAAGGCGATGCGCGGGGCGCTCGGGAGTTGGTACCAGCAGAGGTGGACGAGCATGTGACTGGACTCTCAGACTCGAGTCATGAATTGATGACTTCAGACTCGACTTGGCTCATAACAATGACTTTGCCACCTGGGTGTGGACTCAGTATGTGGACCGGTCGACTCGAGTCAGACTCGTTGTGACTCAGACTCGACTTGGACTGCATGACTTTGTCCCCCTGGAAGTGAAGACAGAAGAGGAGGAGGAAGAGTAGCCCTGAGACCCCTATCCGTGTCCTGTAAGGGCCACCCTGTTGGCTCAGTGGCGAGACCTGGAGGGGCCGGACGTCCGTGTGAGGGCCGGACCACGGGACCCAGTGTGTGACCCATCAAGTGGGGTGGGTCTGTAGGTTCCCCTGGAAGCTACGGGGCTGGAGAGCCCGTGTGTGTGTAGCCGGGTGGACGTGTACGTGAGCAGTGACCACACGTGTCGGGTGGAACGTGAGGTAGCTGTAGTGTCCACACGTGTTATTGTGGCAAGGACAAGTGTTAATAAAGTGTGCTACCCGTCAATGGTCTCCCGCCGTAATTTACAGATTACATTGCAAACATGACTCCTTGTAAAAAAAAGGTGCAGTTTTGTTGCCAGATAGAAGGGTAAAAAAACAATTACATATTTTTTACTGGAAATGAGGTTCCAATGGTGTGAGTATTTATTTATTTAGCCCCGAACTAGTTCTTAAATTCGAAACAAACATCGTGTGACTACGACGGCGATGGGCGAGCAAGGCCTCACCTCCTGATCTGCATCGCCTCCTCGTTCTTCTGCGAAGAACTCGTGGGACTTGTAGCACGCACCGCCTCGCGCCGGTACTCGCCCACTTAAACACTCGGACACGACACACACACACACTCGGGTGAGACACTCACACACACGCGCCATCCCCCCCCTCCCTCCCTCACTCCATCCCCCTCCCTCCTCCCTCCCTCACTCCATCCCCCCCTCCCTCCCTCACTCCATCCCCCCTCCCCCCCTCCCCCCTCACTCCATCCCCCCCCCCTCCCCCCCCCCTCCTCCATCCCCCCTCCCTCCATCCCCCCCCCTCCCTCCATCCCCCCTCCCTCCCCCTCCCCCCTCCCTCCCCCCCCACCTCCCCTCCTCCATCCCCCTCCCTCCTCCCCCTCCCTCCTCCCTCCCTCATCCCTCCTCCATCCCACCCTCCATCCCCATCCCCCCCATCCCCATCCCCCCCCTCCCCCCACCTCCATCCCTCCACTCCATNCCCCCCCACCCCCAGGCAAGCATTGAGCCAGCCGGCGGCCTCACCGCGCGTCGCCACGCCGACCCAGTTGAGGTAGCGCGTCAGCTTCTTGGCGATGTAGGTCTTCCCTCGCGCCGGGAGGCCGACCATCGCGATCAGCATCGGCGAGTTGGCGAGCAGCGGCAGACATGCTGGGCAGGGGCAAGGCAGAGGTCAACGTCGGGGTCACGGTCGGCATCATCAGCGCCGTTACGTGAAGCATAAACCATGAACTATTTGCAGGCCCAAGTCAATCCACTACCGGTTGAAGGTCTCCCCCCCCTTCCCCCCCCCCCCCCCCCGTATCATGTCGGTCAGGGTAGTTGTTTGACCATACTTCGCCACACTGGTCATTGCGTGTGGTGAAGGGAGGCGGGGAAAACCCAGGACCAGGTTCAGATAGCCCTCGCCCACCGATGTTAGCCGCGTTGCCAGGAATTGGATTCGGAGCCACGCGTGGTGAACCGGGTTACAGGCAGACAGCTGTCAACCCATTTAGTTTACTCCGTATTCTTGTACAGGGAAGTTTCGTTTTTAGGTCTATACGGCGAACAGCCTTTTAAATATGGGCAAAAAAAAGTGTTTATTTGTTTGTGTTTCTCCCATGTGATGGGACTTTGTAGGATGAACGTTGAGATGTATAAGGGCACGGGGTCACCAATAAAGTCTGAATTGGTCTGTCACAAGGCAGGCAGCACTGCTGAAGGGTCGGCAGGTGTGGGCACACCTCGCGTAGCGTGACCCCGTAGAAACGCCGATTCGTGACGGCGCTCTTTGTACCCGAGAATATGTAAATTAAATAAAAATAAAAAATAAGCTTGGCTGTGTGCCTCAAGAGTCACGGTCATTAGTGTCCGTCAGATATTTGTGCGCGCCACAAATTGCATTGTTGTTACACGAGACCAAGAGGATGATGGGCGAGTGTGAATGGGATCGAAGCAGAGTAGGGGAGGGTGGGACCCATCGTGATTCATAAACCAGGACCTCAGCAGTGCTAGCTCAGTGTCTCCCCACAGTAGTTACGAGCGCCGTGTGAGAGACGCAGAGAGAGAGAGAGACGCAGAGGGCTTCACGGGCATCCGCTAAAAATCTGCCGCGGGTGACGCGCGCACGCAGACGTTGGCGCGTCCGTGCGAACGCGCACGGGACCCCGGGCCGACGAGCACCAAGCCACGTCCACCTCTCGGGCAAACGGTTCCACTAGACGAGAGTTAGAGACTCTCTGTGTCCATTGAAGGGTTAATGCACTCAAAAGNAAAAAAAACAACAGCCGCTAAAGGGAAGCATGCACCGACTGCCTCCCGATAGCATCATCACGCGCACCGGTCATCTTGTCCCGCGGCTTGGAAAGACGCCCGGAGCGAGGCTTGAATACTGAACCGGCATTATTCGAGGCTGCTGGCTGAGAGACACGGGGCCATTATGAACCCCTAACCTCACAGTTGTCCGTCTCAGCGAGGCCGGCTGCTCAAGAGAACGACGCCCAGACTCGGGGTCTCGAGCCTTGAAACGCGAATCTCAGCGGTGCCGGCTCCGTGTGGTTGACACGGCCATTGTGAACCTCAACGACAGCGAGAGACACCCACACCCAGGGGCCCCGAACGAGGAATCTCTCTGCGACGGTTCACCGCTGCGTGGCCGAAAAGCGCCGAATATCGCAAAAGGACGCGGCTGTGGCGTGGGTAATTGGCCGAGCTCTCCCCATCCCGCCCCCCAGACTCCCACTCAAGCCCTCCCCCCTCGAGCCCCCCATCCACCCACCCACCCACCCACCCCCGCCCCCAAACTGAGCGCGTGCGAGCACGTAGCCCACGTAGACGAAATTTTCTCATTTTAAAAGAATTCAACATCAGTGGCGGCGGCGCTAACCCCCACCCCCCCCCCCCCCATGCGGATTGCTCGTCTATTTATTTATTTATTTCCCCTTTAACACGATGCATATGGGCTTCAACGGCATTGCTTTGTTAAAGACGCATTGATAAATATAGAGCACCGCCACCATCATCAGCCACGATCAATTTACTGCTGGACGAATGCATCCCCAAGCCGTTATGTATTCACACACCACACACACACGCGGTGACCGGTGATGCGAGCTGATCTGCGTGCGCGCGTGTGTGTGTGTCTGAGCTGTGATGTCTGCGGTTGTTGCTATGCGTGACGGTGCCTGTGTTTGTACGCGCGCACGCACACACACACAGTGGTGGAAATTTCAATGTGGAAGTGTCGGTAGGAGACATTCTGCCAAAGATCCCCCCCCCCCCGTATAGCCATTCACAGACTGTCGTGGCAAGTGCTGTTAGCGAGCACCTATGAAGCCGGCACGCACACGAATGGGGTTGGGTGGCCAGCACTACACCCGGTCACCTTTGTCTCCCTAGTGCTGACGTTTCATGCACCGGACCAGGTACACATTTGAGGCCGAGTCTACCTAGGGGAGGCCCAGGAACGGTTCAGACAATCGCCGCTGGCGTTGATGGCCACGAACGGAAATTGAAGCCGGGTCGCCGGGTTCGCAGCGCAGCGGTGCAGCCCGCTACGCCCACGCTGCTCACGAGGACCTCACACACGCGCAGCCATTTCCCGTCTGCCGAGGCCTCGCCGTCCACGGCACAGGACACGTTCGGCATCGTGCCGGTTCACACGAGGAGCCGGTATACCGCGTGTACCGGCACATTGACACCAGCGGCATACATAGTGACACGCGCGCGCGCGCGCACACACGCGGTGACCGGCGATGCGAGATGATGCGTCTGTGGGGAGGGGAGAGTGGGAGGGAGAGAGGCTGAGCCGATGCCTGTGGTCGTGTGGGACGTGCAGCTCGGCACGACGTGCATGGAGGCATGGCGAGTTTCATCTTTTCAGGAATAAATAAAAACTAAATAATATATATATTTTTTAAACCCAACAAAGTCACACTCGGCCACTCGGCAGTGACCAAACCCAACATTCCCCGTCCACGAATTGACGAGCGAGAAACGTGGGTTTCCAATGCGCGACTCGCCCTGGGGAACATCGCGTGGGTTTTACATCGCGGGAAATCCGCTTCAAGCCCGGCAAGGTGCGGCAGGCAGCACTCCACACCTGGATCGGGAATCGCGTGCCGTGAGGAGGAACCACGGGGTGTTGGGAGAGATCCAGCCATGAGCGATGCGGTCAATCCGGTCATCCTCTGTGGCAGCCGCGTTTTGGCTTTAACTGTCGAACAAACACGGGCAATGGCATCGCGCGGTTTCAAATGCGCTTCTGCGGCCGTCTGGAATGCTCTTCCTACCGATATTAGGAAGCCGTTGGGTTGCAAACTCATTTCTTTGGAAGTGCTTTTGATGTTTAGTTTGTTGTCCTTCCCCGTATATCTCCAATAATCACTGTTGGCTACGTGCGGTGTGAAAGAAGTTCAACATACGTACACACCTGCTGCTACACAAGCCGGACTCCGCTGTTGAGATACTGAATATCAAAACCGGTCCATACAATCCGTTGCCTTTTCCCAGTTGGCGAATTGCAGATTACACACCCACCCACCGTCTTCACGTGTATATTGTAAACCGTCTATAAACACATACATACATTTGTATTTATATCGTCAGCAACAATCAACAAGATCAATCCACTGCTCGGAGGTTGTATGTTTGTTGAACTTCTTTTGCACCATACGTAGCCAACCGTGCGGCTGATTGATTGATTTCAGCTCGTAAGTGACGTCTGACTCAATCGTATCACAAAAAGTATTTCTTTCAACTCGCAACTCAAAAACAAACCCCAGCATCCATCATCAGCTCTGGTCGCCACCTCTCCCACTGATGCCAAACCCTCACAGAGTTCTCACGCTGCCTCGGTCAATTAATTATCAACACTGCAGTAAAATGCAATAAAGTTTAACACAGTGCCACCAGATATCAGGAACAACTCAATGCCTGCCACTATTGGTACACCGATGCCAATTCCTGGACAGAAGGCAACCAGATCATCAGCGCTCATCACTCCACTGCTGGATGAATAAGGCCTCCCATCCGCAAGCAGTCACCATCTAACTAATTGGCAAGTTCTGTCTATGTAACAAGCCTTACTAATTGGCTGTGTCGGGTGGTGGCGGGTTTAACGACACATTTATATTTAGCTATCTAACCCAACCCTCCCCCCTTTATTATCAGTCACCATCCCCCATGGTTCTGCGTTACAACAATCACCGCGCCTGGCTCCGCGCATGAGCTCATTTCGTCGCTCCATCTCCACGGCGCACGTCCTTCTAGCGCTGCAAGAGCGGCAGCGTTGACCACGCCACGCCGGTTGGTTTTACAAGAAAGGGCCCCCGGGTTCCGGTGGCGAATTCCGAGAAAAGGGCCGCTCTGCTGAATTGCTAACGTGCAGTGCAGTGTGGGTGTTTCTGCGAAATCTCAAAACCCTCAAGAACCGAGGCCGTGTCAAAGGTCACGGGGCAGGAACCACACAGCCAGGGCCGCCACGGTGGCGAGGCATTAACTACCTCGCCTGGTATGCAGGAGGTCGTGTGTTCGATCCCGACCCTGACGCCTGCTGTATATTTGGAGTTTGCGTGTCGCTCTCCCTGTGGTCGCGTGGATTTTTCTCAGGTCCTCGGTTTTCCCTCCACATTTAGAATCAACATCATGCGTTTTGAGTATTTGGCTGCTGTACATTTCCACATAAGCCACTTCGTTGAGCTATCATTTGTGGCCAGGTCACTTCTGAAAAGAGCTGTATTGCTCAGAAGGCCTTACCTGGTAAAATACAAAGAGTTTAGGGATCTGTCCCTCCACATAAAATATATACTTTTACACCCCATCAGCCACAAGGCCTTCTGGCTAATTATATCACAGATATTATGATTATGATTACGGTTGTTTATCCAGAAAAGCCTCACCGAGTCTCATGACTCGCTTTCCGGAGGGTCCTGCCAAGTAAGTTTTGGCAGTAAACGGTTGCTGTTTATTAATAATCCCAAACTGAGAAATTTGCAGGCAATTTCCGAATTTGGACCCAGACGCCGGTACACACGATTGCCTCCTCTTGCGAATGATACCGGGGGAGACCTTTGACTGCGAATCAGATGGCGCTTAGTAGCAATCGTACTATTATAATGGCTAATACAACCCGAGTAACAATAAGGGCGGCCGCCAAATTCCAACCGTGGACGTCTGTATAGCAAGCGGTGCACGAGCTACCCGCTAGGCCGCGTCACCTGTAGTAACCATCGGCATCAGCCATGGTGAAGGCCTCCCGAAGCCTCCCGCAGAGGTTGCAAACGGGTTTTGATTCCTTACCCGTACCCGGCCGCACATGGGTACCCGTACCCGGCCGGGTACAGATACCCGTATCCATCCCGTACCCGTACCCTACCCGAAATGAGTGACAAACGGTTACTCACCAGTGACTCACGGCCTACCCGTACCCGGCCGCACCAGGGTCGCAAACGGGTACCCGTACCTGTCCGGGTACGGGTAGCCGGGTATCGGTAGGGTACGGTATCGGGTACCCGGTTGCGACCTCTGCTCCGCCGCCTCTCAAACGACTCAAGCGCCACTTTTGGCTCAACTCGCCTCCCATCATTCATCCTCGCGCAATGCCGTGGCGCACAATGACCAACCACAATTAAATTGGTTGAACACGTAGGAGGCTTTCGCGACCAATATCATCCGTAATAGAGGTTTAAATGTGTCGTTAAACCTGCCACCACCCGACACAGCCAACTAGTTAGGGTTGTCTCGCAAACTGAACGTGCCAATTCGTTACTAGTACAGTATATCGGTTTTACTCCTCAAGAGTAAATCCACAACATTGGCTCTCCAACACACAACCGGTGGTGCTGTACTCGTAACGAATTGGCACGTTCTGTTTGCGTGACAAACCCCTTACTAATTGGATGTGTCGGGTGGTGGCGGGTTTAACGACACATTTATATATTTACGCGATCTAAACCAAAAACCTGTGATATGTACAATTATATTCATCACACGTAATAATACGTTTCACCCTTTCTTATTTTTTATACTTTCATACTGCCAAAAAGTGTTGATGTTACCTGTAGTGTGGCGAGTGGGTGAGTAAGGCGAGTGTTGATGTGACCTGCAGTGTGGTGAGTGGGTGAGCAAGGTCAGTGTGTTGTTGTCACCTGCAGTGTGGTGAGTGGTGTGCAAGGTCAGTGTTGTGACAGCAGTGTGGTGAGTGGGTGAGTAAATTATAGATTCGATGAATGGGGTTAATGACAGCCACATGATGAGAACGCGAAGAGCGGAAAAGTACCGGCGGTGGCTATTGAGGGATAGAGATTTAAGGGGTCGTGGTGTGAGCTAGGCACCAATAAGAGAGTTGAGTAAATATTAAGTACGACCATGGCAAGAGTAGCCGTGGTAGTAGCGATAAGAGGGTGATAAGGAGTGACCCACACCTGTCAACCCCTCATCACTGTCCTACAAAGTACAATCACAAGGAGAAATTCTAGATTTGAAGCTTTCGTGACTGCAAGGATTCATACTCTTAGGTTTTTTCGGTAAAGTCACGTAGGTAAAAAATAAATAATAACTAAAAATAATAGAAATAAAATAATAAATCACAAGGAGAAACACAAACAAACAGACGCTTGTTTTTCTCGTTGCCCGAATTGAAACGGCAGCACGCCGTAGTGAACCTGAAAGACTCAAATTTCCCCGTACAAACGAGCAAGTGGGGGGGGGGGGTCACACCGTAGGGGTTAACAGTGGCCACGCTGACCGAGACAGACAGACAGAGAGACACACGGAGAGAGACAGACAGAGAGAGACACACGGAGAGAGACCGAGAGAGAGACACACACGGAGAGAGACAGAGAGAGAGACACAGAGACAGAGAGAGACACACAGAGAGACACAGAGAGAGACACATGGAGAGAGAGAGAGAGACACACGGAGAGAGACAGAGAGAGAGACACAGAGAGAGACAGACNGAGAGAGACACGGAGAGAGACAGACAGAGAGAGACACGGATAGAGACAGAGAGAGAGACACACGGAGAGAGAGAGAGAGAGACACACAGAGAGAGACACACGGAGAGAGAGACACGGAGACACACGGAGAGAGACACACGGAGAGAGACATCCTCGCACGGCAAACACTCACATCTTGGGGCGCGACTCCGGGCAGATCACTGGGCAGCCAAGTCTTCTGCACGGGGCTCTGGAACAGATCTCTTGGCATGGCTACGCACGTGTCTGCAGCCTGCGTCTGTAGCCTGTGTCTTCAGTATCTTCAGAATGTGTCTTCAGACTGTGTCTGCAGCCTGTGTCTGCAGTATCTGCAGTGTGTGTGTCTTCAGTATCTGCAGCCTGAATCTCCAGCGTGTGTCTTTCAGCGTGTGTCTTCAGTATCTGCAGTGTGTGTGTCTTCAGTGTCTGCAGTGTGTCTTCAGTATCTGCAGCCTGTGTCTGCAACCTGAATCTTCAGAATCTGCAATATATTCAGCCTGATTCTTCAGAATCTGCAATATCTTCAGCCTGAATCTTCAGTATCTGCAGTGTGTATCTGCTGTACGTACCTTCAGCCTGAATCTTCAGTATCTGCAATCTCGTCAGCCTGAATCTTCAGAATCTGCAATATCGTCAGCCTGAATCTTCAGTATCCGATGTGTATCTGCTGTATATTCAGCCTGTACCTTCAGCCTGAATCTTCAGTATCTGCAGTGTGTATCTGCTGTACGTATCTGCAGCCTGAATCTTCAGTATATGCAATATCGTCAGCCTGATTCTTCAGTATCTGCAATATCGTCAGCCTGAATCTTCAGTATCCGATGTGTATCTGCTGTATATTCAGCCTGTACCTTCAGCCTGAATCTTCAGTATCAGCAGTGTGTATCAGCAGTATCTTCAGCACGTATCTTCGGTATCTGTAGTGTATCAACAGTATCTTCAGCAGTATCTTTAGTGTATATCAGCAGTATCTCCAGCGCGTATCGTATCTATCCTCGGTGTGTATCTTCAGCACGTATCTCATGCATCTCCAGCGTGTACCTTCGGCAACCCTCTCAAGTTCACACGTTAAAGTGCCTCTAAAGCCCAACCTCTGGGGACTCCACCACGCATCTCACGTACCACCCACACACCCAGCCAGCCTACCGCAGCAAGTAGCCGGCGTGCGCGCACTCCGGCTACTGGGACGTGTCGCGGTGTGGTGTAGAATGCGCACGTGTGTATCCACGTGTGGTGTGTAAGTGTGTGTGTACGTGTGTGTCCACGTGTGTGTACGTGTGGTGTGTCCACGTGTGTGTGTACGTGTGGTGTGTCCACGTGTGTGTGTACGTGTGTGTCCACGTGTGTGTACGTGTGGTGCGTACGTGTGTGTCCACGTGTGTGTTCGTGTGGTGTGTAAGTGTGTGTACACTGTGTGTGTGTACACTGTGTGTGTACACTGTGTGTGTGTGTGTGCTGTGTGTGTGTGTCTGTGTGTGTGTGTACGTGTGTGTCCGTGTGGGTGTACACTGTGTGGGTGGGGGTGTACAGTGTGTGTGGGGTGTGTGCACACTGTGTGTGGGTGTGTGTTGTGTACACTGTGTGTGGTGTGTGTGTACACTGTGTGTGCTGTGTGTGTACACTGTGTGTGTGTACACTGTGTGTGTGTACACTGTGTGTGTGTGTACACTGTGTGTGTGTGTGTACACTGTGTGTGTGTACACTGTGTGTGTGTACACTGTGTGTGTGGTGTGTGTACACTGTGTGTGTGGTGTGTGTACACTGTGTGTGGGGGAGTGGCAGGGAGTGCGGCTTGCCGAGTCGTCTGGTTGAGTGCGCCGCGCGTGTGAATGCCGCCGGCTTGCGAGCGCGTCCACCGGCACGAGGCTACGGGAGTCGGCGACGCATCGCTCGCTCCACCCTTATTGGGGCCCTGGCTCCACCCCTCCACCCCCTCCCTCCCTCGCTCCACCCCCTCCCTCTCTCGCTCCACCCCTCCNCTCCCTCACTCCANCCCCTCCACTCCCTCGCTCCACCCCTCCCCTCTCGCTCCACCCCCTCCCTTCTCGCTCCACCCCTCCCTCCCTCGCTCCACCCCTCCATTGCCCCCTCGCTCCACCCTCCACCCCTCGCTCCACCCCCTCCACTCCCTCGCTCCCCCCTCCCTCCCTCGCTCCACCCCCTCCACCCTTATTGGGGCCCTGGCTTACCCCTTTACCCCCTCGCTCCACTCCCTCNGCCCCCCTCCCTNCCCCCGCCCCCCCTCGCTCCCCCCCCTCCCTCGCTCCCCGCCCCTNCCCTCGCCCCCCCCCTCCANCCTCGCTCCCCTCCCCCCCGNCCCCCTCGCTCCCTCCGCCTCTCGCTCCCTCCGCCCCCTCGCTCCCTCCGCCCCCCCTCCTCCCTTTGAGACCCCTCCCTCNCCGCCTTACAGCCCCCTGGCCCTCCCTTATAGCCCCCCCTCCCTCCATTGCTCCCCCTCCCTTATAGCNCCCCCTCCCTCCCTTATAAGACCCCCCCCCTGGCTTTCTCCCTGACAAGGATTCCTCTACCTACGAACACTCGACTTAGGAACGTTTAGAGACACGAACAAAACTGTGCGCATGTCCAGTCGCCCGTTAGGACCGCGAGTCGTAAGTTCAACCGCCACGCAATAGATGGCTGTGGTGACATCGACATCTGCAGAACGTGAAAAACCAGTGGCATCTATATCTGTAGAAGGTGAAGAACCAGTGGCATCTACATCTGCAGAACATGAAGAACCAGTGGCATCTACATCTGCAGAACGTGAAGAACCAGTGGCATCTACATCTGCAGAACGTGAAGAACCAGTGGCATCTACATCTGCAGAACGTGAAGAACCAGTGGCATCTACATCTGCAGAACGTGAAGAACTAGTGGCATCTACATCTGCAGAACGTGAAGAACCAGTGCATCTACATCTGCAGAACCAGTGACATCTACATATGCAGAAGGTGAAGAACCAGTGGCATCTACATTAACAGAACATGAAGAACCAGTGGCATTTATTTCTCAAGGAGATTATACAACTTTTAAAGCCATTCCCCGTGTTTAGTGTACATGCCATACAGCATGTTTGAAATCGACAGGAGTAAAGTTGTACTTACAAACAAATGGACTTACGAACACCTCTGGAACATAACTTGTCTGTAAGTAGAATCGCCGCTGTATATCGGGCCCGACCCCTCGCTCCCTCATTTATACGTTGCAACATTCGCGACTAAGTGGCGGCTCTGTGCACTCCGAGGCCCATGTGAAGTGTCGAAGGCTCGCTCTGACAGGTCACGGTACAGCAGGTGCCATGATGTTAATTGACTTGATATGACTGGCAGATGCACCAGCTGTGCCCCCCTACTGTGCCAATTCGCTGCATTTTAGCCACCGGCGCTCCACTCGTTGTGAGCATTGCTCCTCCGCTCTCCGTTGTTGTTGGAGGGCGACTGCCTCAACTGCCCAGTAGCAGCGTCCTTCACGAGCCTCCTCCACAGGCTGATCTTGACACCGCTGGTACCGGTCATCGGCAAGTCCACTCAGCTCCACATCCTCCTGTACCACATCACCCATATCTTCTCCATCCTGTGGATGCGTTTCTCCCCACTATCGTGCGCACATGCATGAGGGTTCCTGTACAACCGCTCGGAGGTTGATTGGTTTGACCCATCGCTGTACGAACATGTGTTACCCCTGAGTACGTTCCTTCGGAGTGGGCAGGTAGGAACTTGGTTGGACAGCGCATTCGTGCGATCCGTGTTGGATACCGTAGTTGTGTTGGAGGTTGTAGTATGCACGACAGACAGACAGATAATCCCTGGTGGGCAGTGTGGAACCTGTTGTTCCTACCTGTATTAACTTTGAGATCAAAGAGACCAGTAACATCCAGGTTGCTTTGCCACAAGGCAAGTTGCATTCTCTTTTATTAAAAATCCCATTATTTGTAAAACCAGTGATGGACATTACAAGTTGCAGCAACACAACGGTGTGATGTGAATCCTACTACAGCGATGTTTATTTGTTAAAAAATATATTTCTTAAAACGTCACTGTCGCAAGAATGAGCAGTGTTTGAGAGTAAAATTAACCATTTCATATTTTTTTTTTATCTCTTTCATGTTTATTTCCCCCCAATTGTACTGCGGCTGTGCTGTCCGCATCGTGAAAAATCCACGAGAAAATCTCACGGAGCAGTGCTGGGACACGTGCTAGATCATCTGAAGCGCCAGTTTTTTCTAGATTCATAAAATAACAACAGCAGACCTTGTCCGAGATAAGAAGCCACGTTCAGAGCCAATGACGTCCCGCAACGCAATGATATCATGCCGCAATGCAATGACGTAGTAACTTTTTTGCTACTCTTAGGTTTTTTCGGTAAAGTCACGTAGGTAAAAATTAATAATAAAATAAAATAATAATGAAAAAATAATAAAGTCTCCGTCACAGCAAAATAGCTGTGACGGTCCCAACTGAAGACGGAGACTTGTGTTGCCTCCGAAACGTCGTTATTTTATTTAGTTATTTTGCATTTATTATTATTATTTTATTATTATTTCTACCTACGTGACTTTACCGAAAAAACTAAGAGTATGAATCCTTGCAGTCACGAAAACTTCAAATCTAGAATTAACTTTTTTGCTATCTTTATTTTACCAGGTAAGGGCCACTAAGCTTTATAGCTATTTTTCAGTAGTGATCTGGCCACAGATGATAGCTCAATGAAGTGGCTTATGTAGACATTTACAGAAGCCAATTACTCTAAAACGCGTATTTCCAAATGCGGAGGCAAAAACCGGAGGACCCGGAGAAAAAACCACACGACCCACGGGGAGAGAGACACCGCAAACTCCAAATATACAGCAGGCGTCAGGGTCGGGATCAATCCCACGACCTCCTGTATACCGGGCGAGGAAGTTAACATCTCGCCACCATGGCGCCCCGTCGTAATACACACGTCATGTGACTTCCTCAACAGCAGGACAGCGTTCCATCGTATATACGGCACGTTTCCCACCGGGGAACATCGCCACGTCGAGGCGACCGTGGTGGCGGGAGAAGCCCGAGCGGCGGCGGCGTCACAGCTCGTTCTTGTGCCGCGTGGCCGGATCTCCCGGTACGCTGCCCTGCGCTCGGGTTTGTACTTGAGCAGGGAGGCGTAGCGCTGCAGGAGGCTCCGCCAGTAGCAGGAGACGTCCTCCATCCTCAGGTGATCCAGATGAACTTCTGCCCCCTGAGAGTGGAAAGAACAATTTCAACAAGATTTTAAATCAGCCCAAAAAAATATATGCAAGTTTGTTCTCCTATAACGTGTTGTATTCATAACGTGAATTGGATATAACGCGATGAATGTATTTGGAGAACACGTTTTTTTTATCACGCGGATGTGAATTGGATACAACGCAATTGAGTGAATAGAACTAAGTCACGCGAGTTTCAATAAGCGGTTGTACGGCTGCCTTGGCGTAGTATTACACAAGGTGGATGCTGCTGGATACTTATCGATGCTACCCAAGCACCTCAGTCTTTGTTCAGCCTGCGTACGCATCTCGCGTTTTGTCGTGGACTGCGCTTTACGCTATACAATTTTTCATAACGTAATCTTTCCACAGTGCGGTGTTCTTCAAGGAACGCAACTACCGAGTCATAGGAGAAGACTGTAGTTATGTGACGTCATCTTTCAAGGTCCATTCCGTGACACAGGGTGGGGTGCGGTGCCAGCTGCAGATTTGGCTCTGGGTGGAGGGGTGTTCATTCGTGATAACATGACGCGCAAAGCAGAAATGCAGTCAGGGTTTTTGTAAATTACCCATTCAAGGAGTTGGCCAAATATCCAATATTGAACCATAGCGCTTGGGCCGTTGTTGGCACCGGTTCGGGCTGCCTTCCTGTTTGTATGTTGAACTTCTTTCGCACCGTACGTAACCAACCGCGCTATTCGAAGGTGCGGGGGAAGGACAACAAACTAATCACAAAAAGAATTTTAAAAAATGAGTTTGTCAATGTAGATTATTTAAAAGTGCATAGCTCCCAATGGCTTCCTAATATCGGAAGGAAGAGCGTTCTAGACGGCCGCAGCGCATCTGAACGCACACGATGCAGTCACCATCTTTGTTCAATGGCTATTCAAAAGCCGCTGCGAAGATGACCGGAGTTCACACGATGTTGATGCTTCTTGATGAGATCAGCAAGGTATTGCGGTTCATTTGTGGCAAGCACTTTGTGTGCAATGATTGCAACCTGCGGTGATTTCTCGCGCCTCTGAATCGTTCCCCTCTCCGAGAGTGAAGGCAAGCTGCACACGTTATGTCCACGTTACGAATTGACGCTGGAATGGACTTTGTCGTCGGTGTATGGGGAAAAAAATGTGTGCGCTCACCTTTCGGCAATTTCCCGTGCGATGTCATCATTGTTCTTCACAAACTCCAAGACCTCCCTGAAATAAATGGGGGGAAAGTACGTGCTTGCTTGTTCACGCCATGAGATGATACCGACACAACGCATGGTTTGTAATGAGATGAGATTTAGGCCAGTTGGAGCTGCCAAAGCGTGCAAACAAGAGATTTCATGCGAGATTGTTGTCCGTGTTCTTGATCAACTATTTTTATTTTGCCAGGTAAGGCCCACTGAGCTATATAGAAATGTTTTAGAAGCAACTTGGTCACAAATGATAGCTCAACGTATGTTGAACTGTATGTATGTTGAACTTCTTTTGCACCGTACGTAGTCAACCGTGCTAATCGAAGTGGCTCATCATGTGGAAATGTATAGCAGTCAAATACTCTAAACGCACGTTTCTAAATATGGAGGGAAAAACCGAAGGATGCGGAGAAAAATCCAGGCGACCATGGGGAGAGAGACACGCAAACTCCAAATACACNGCGCAGGCGTCCGGTCGGGATCGAACCCACGACCTCCTGTACACCAGGCGAGGTAGTTAACATCTCCTAGCCACCGTGTTTGAGAGAGACACCGCAAACTCAAAATATACAGCAGGCGTCAGGGTCGCGATCGAACCACGACCTCCTGCATACCAGGCGAGGCAGTTAACATCTCGCCACGTGGCGCCCTCAAACCCTTCAGCGTTGCTGGCGACCGTTGCGTGTGCGTCTCTCTCTCTCACCGGACGTCGGAGAGATCCTGCTGTACGGGCACGTAGTGGACCCAGGGCCTCAGCTGCTGTAGAAGAACTCATGCCAGTCGTCGCCTACGTGCAGCACGAGCGAGCCGCACAGGAAGAGGTGCTTGTAGCGGAAGCTCGCCGCCACGCCGCGGAAGTTGAAGAGGTACCTGCGCGCACGTCAACAACGCCGTTCGCTCTCTCACTCTCCCTCCCGTTACTTCGCCAGCGAGAAATAAGTTACACACCTTCCCGTGCGTGCGTGCGTGCGTCCGTATGGATGTCGGGCGTGGTGCTGGCCACCCACCCCTCGTGTACCGTTCCGGCCTTCATAGGTGCTCCTAACAGCACTTGTCCCTACAGTCTGTTAAGGCTATACAGGGGATCTTTGTCTTTGTATGGATGTTGAACTTCTGTCCCACCGTACGTAGCCAACCGTGGCCAATCGGAGGTGCGGGTAAGGACATCAATACGGGGAAGACAACAAGACTTCGGTTGAGGGCACGTTGGGGTTGAGTGTAAGGGGACACGGGACCACGTCCATAGAAGTACAGGAAAACCTTTCCAACGCGGCTCAATCGAATGCATCTTTCAGCTCTTCACGGTTTACCTTGAGGTCTGTTTTCAGGAACACGGGGTGGCAGAGCCGTCCATAGAGGGGGCCTGAGGCAAATCATGCCGTTTGGCCACCACCCCCACCGCGCCTTCAAACTAAACCAGAAATATTACATTTGAGACCCATCCCCATGTCTCACGGAGAGGGTCCTTGCCGATTAACAAACGTGATCTGACCACCTTTGCCCAGTCGCTCGCTCCCTTAACCTCGTAGCGACCGTGAGGGTCGCGTACTTACGGCGCGAGTTTCAGCCGGCCAATAAACTCGGCGTCAAACTCGTTTCTTTGTTGCGTTCTGCTCCCCACTCCCTCCTGCCACTGTCTTGAGATGCCAGTCGCTCCGGCATGAGAGGCCGGAGCCACCGGTGCAACTTCACAACAACCCTTTATAGTAATAGGTTTTTACCTTTCAACTGGTACAAAAACTGACACCTTTATACAAGGCATCATGTTTGCAATAACCACAACACAAGCAGTCAAAACGCAAACAAAAATAAACAACTCTGATAATGATAAGTTGAGTTGTACGCCTTTTGGCATCATCTGGTCCAACACCAATGGAGACTAGGCTCTAAGAAAAGCTGTCTCGGGTGTGGACCAATCAATGTCAAGGACAGTGCATATCGATATCATTATCAGAGTTGTTTCTTTTTGTTTGCATTTTGACTGCTTGTGTTGTGGTTATTGCAAACATGATGCCTTGTATAAAGGTGTCAGTTTTTGTACCAGTTGAAAGGGTAAAAACCTATTACTATATTTTGCCACTGGTAAAGGAGATGTCTCATAGAACAACCCTTTACATACAAGCTCACTGTGAACGCTGTCTACGACAGATGAGTTTCTCACCCGGCCGTCCCTGCACCACCGCGCCCGCACGTCCACTCCCATCCGCCCGCGCCCCGGGTAACCGCGCATATGGCTACGACTGCTTTTTTCCGACAAAACTCAAGGACAAAATCGCTCGCGACCCTTAAACAATCCCCGCTATGACCTGACTATGCATCTGCGTCACACAACTTTATCGTATTTTACCATCACTATATATATGAATCAACACAAGCCGACTGAAGAACAAATATGTATTCATATAAACGTTACCCACATGTAAACATATCACTTGCCGTCCCTTCACTAAATGTATTTGCTCACAAACCAATGTTAATCTTATTTACAGATGTTATATTAGCTTACATAACCGTATGAGTAATTACGTTAATATCAATGTCAACTTACTCGATCGGCCCTGCAAACAATTCTGTCCGACTGCAAAACTCACTACCACCAATTACGTACAGAGACTCCTCTACTTACGAACATTCGACTTACGAACTTTCAGAGATACGAACTTCAGAGATACGAACACACCTGTCCGAATGTCCAGTTGCCTGTTTGGATATAGTCGTAAGTTCAACCGCCACGCATTAGATGGCGGTGATGGCATCTACATCTGCAGAACGTCAAGAACCAGTGGCATCTACAGGAGATGATACAACTTTTAAAGCCATTCCCTGTGTTTAGTGTACACGCCGTACAACGGTGCTCGGAATCGACAGGAGTAAAGTTGGACTTACGAACAAATCTACTTACGAACAGACCTCTGAAACCCAACTCGTTCGTAAGTAGAGGATTCCCTGTATTCGCTACAATTACTAACGATTGAACACTTCCGATTGTGGGCCGCTGATTCACTGGGCCACATCATTGATGAATCGGCACAGTCTACCAATCATCCCATGCGAGCAAAAGATACCGACTGCTGAACGTTCACAGCTCGGACGTGGCTGTGCGTGCGACGTGGTGTGAGGCTGTGGGGTGCATCACTTCATTACTTGTACTGGCAGTGGTCAACCAGGCCGATTTCCTTCGTCGGTGGCATTCCCAGCGTGTCCTCGAGTGGCAACAGAAAGGTATGGCACAAAGGCGTTCGTGTAAAGTTAACAATAATCAGTTTAACACGTAGCAGGCTTTCACTTCCAATATTATCCATAACACTGGTCAACACACTTTTTCTGGCATAAGGTATTGCAACGGTTTTAAGGTAATTTTGGGGTGCTGATTCCAAATCTGGCATCAGTTTTTGTCTATCAGGTTTTTGAGATATCAAATATTGCATTTTCAATAAAAACTGCGGAAGAAAAATATTAAATAAATGTGGATATCTACATAAAATGATATTATAAACACACTATCCTAAACTACAGCACCATATTTTAACACTAAAGCAGTCATTGACTCGCAACAACTTGCAATCATAAGTGACAGAGTTAATTTCAGGTAAAATCAATGAAAATGGGGTATGCCGATAGCATAAAAATGATGTGATAGAGCAAATCTGAGATCAGATTTGGAATCAGTACCCTGAAATTAGTCTAGAACAGCTGCAAAAGTCCAGGCCAGAAAAAAATGGTTTTTTTTGGGTTGGATCGCGTAAATATGACAGCGTGATAAATATAAACAGGAGTATTTCTCCACAGATCTGGCTGTCGCCTGATGATGCTAGTTGCAATTCCCTTCGAACGTCACGGTACTCGAATTGTAAATGTTGTGGGTTTACTCTCCAACACACCGGTGTGCTGTACTAGTAGAGATTGGCACGTTCTGTTGACGTGATAAATCTTACTATTGGCTGTGTCGGGCGGTGGCGGGTTTAATGACACATTTATATTCACGCGATCTAACCACAAAAAACCTAATTATGGTAAAATATCATTGTACTCTCATGATAACATTCTTATGATACTTGCAAACATGTTGCGCCCACAAGGAACGAAGCGTCTCATAATGCAGTTGTTTAGCCTACAGGTCACACGCAAGCGGTGTTCTTCATTGCAAGAACCCGCGGGCCACTGGCCGTCCCTGGTGGCCCTTTGGTACGGCCCCTGATGTGCAGCCCCCCCGACAATACACAAATGGTGAAAACACCCTCCATCATCATCATCGTGCTGCTGTCAAACCCTCAATGGCTTCAAATGCGTGGTGGCTTCCCTCACACTGATGATGTCTTATCAGCCCCAGCCCCTCTCAAAATTAGTGAAGAAACACTGCACGAGAGGCAGCTGTCTCTGTGTGGCACAAGGTGAATAGCGTCACGGGGACCCTTGACTTCCACTGTGATGTTTTGTGTAACCCGTGCGACGGAATAATTAGGCACAAAAAACAAAGAAGCCGATTGGAGTTTTTAGTCGAGACACCGACTTCGTTGTCCCCAGCTCAAAACCATCCAACCGGCTCCCTGGCTCGGTGGTGGGGCAAGCGGTTTCGCAATCGCAAGGTTTGCGAGTTCAAATCCCGAGTTGGGGCGGTTGACTCATCCCTTCCTCCAGGGTCGATAAAATAGGCGCCACTTTGTGAGGAAGTCCAACAGTGGTTGTCCTGTGAATAGACTCGCCCCTGCCGAGGGAATGAGGAATGTCCACCATTGGCTGGGCAGGGCTGCGAACGGGAGGTCACCACCGATGCCTCGATGCTCTTTGAGCGCAGGAGATCACTCTGACTTTGTGAGGTGGCTGAGGGCGCAGGCTCCAGTCCGCACCTTGTCCGACTTCCACGCCTGGTTTTTGGTGTAGGCGGCATCCACGAGTTTGGGCTCACGCCGAGACAGCAGCACCAGGGGGTCTCGCTCCGCACTCGTCCTGCAGCAGCAACAACAGCAGCAGCAGCAAAGTAACAGCAGCAACAGCAGCAACAACAGCAGTAACAGCAGCAACAACAGCAGTAACAGCAGCATTAACAGCAGCAACAACAGCAACAGCAGCAGCACACAAACAGCAGCAGCAACAGCAGCAACAGCAGCAACAGCACGCAACAGCAGCAACAGCAGCAACAGCAACAGCAGCAGCAACAGCAGCAGTAACAGCAACAACAGCAGCAACAGCAGCAGCAGCAACAGCAGCAGTAACAGCAGCAGCAGCAGCAACAACAGCAGCAACAACAGCAACAGCAGCAGCAGCAGCAACAACAGCAGCAACAGCAGCAACACAGCAGCAACAGCAGCAGCAGCAGCAACAGCAGCAGCAGCAACAACAGCAACAACAGCAGCAGTAACAGCAGCAGCAACAACAGCAGCAACAATAGCAACAGCAGCAGCAGCAACAGCAGCAGTAACAGCAGCAGCAACAGCAGCAGTAACAGCAGCAGCAACAGCAGCAAAACAGCAGCAGCAACAGCAGCAGCAGCAGCAACAACAGCAGCAACAGCAGCAGTAACAGCAGCAGCAACAACAGCAGCAGCAACAGCAGCAGCAGCAACAGCAGCAGCAACAGCAGCAGTAACAGCAGCAGCAACAGCAGCAGTAACAGCAGCAGCAACAGCAGCAACAGCAATAGCAGCAGCAGTGACAGCACCAACAGCAGCAACAGCAGCAGCAACAGCAGCAAGCAGCAACAACAGCAGCAGCAACAGCAGCAGTAACAGCAGCAGCAACAGCAGCAATAGCAATAGCAGCAGCAGTGACAGCACCAAAAGCAGCAACAGCAGCAGCAACAGCAGCAAGCAGCAACAGCAGCAACAGCAGCAACAGCAGCAACAACAGCAGCAAGTCGGTCAATATTAACGCGCGTTCAGTTCCCCGTGGCTTTTGAAATTGTCAATCGTAATTTATTTTTGAGTTAGCCCACATTATGAACATAAATGTGCCCTTAACTCACCACCACCTCCCGACACCGCCAATTAGTAAGGTTTGTCACGTAAACAAAACGTGGCAATTAATGTTTAAATCCACGTGGTAACCTAGAACCATATAAAAGACCTTTCTAAACTATTGATCTAAACAATCTGGTTTCCAAGAGTAACAAGCGAGCGTGAACCAATTCTGTCATGCACGCGGAGCGTTCGTTGATTCTTTTTATTCGCTTGCAGTTACCAGCTAGTTAGGATTACCTCACAATTTGGACACTTGGTTCAAATATTGATGCTCATTTATGCATGCAATTATTTCTCAGAAACCATGTTTGGGTCAGCCAAGGCAAAATCCACCAAAGGAGCACAGTAACCAAAAAAGTTTGAGAACCACTCGTGTGATGCACTCAAAACTCACCGATTGTTTCCGAGCTCACCCACGACCCTTAATCTCCCACTCATAACCACCACCGTTATTTTTCCCTCTTCATATTCTCATTATGCTTTCACTCATTCCCCGTTCATTCAATCCATTCATCATCACCTACCGTCATCAAGTTTGCTTTCACCCAATTCATGCAGCATCGCCACAGATTTGCCCCAATGCTTCCTCCCATCTATTTCATTCCACCTCATCTCCACCACTGCATTCGTACGTCGCATCGTTGTTCATTCTGTTAGGCGCCTTGGACAAGGGCGCTGTACAAATCCCTTTAAGGGAAGATACGACCGTAAGAACCGTGATTTGTCGCCGTATCGCGGTTGCCCACCTGGAGCCGCGGAAAAACCCTGAGTCTTCTTCTTCTCCCAAGGCCACCGTGATGCGGTCCTGACAACAGTTTTTTGATGAACGTTAAGGCGAGAGAAGAGCCGGTAAGGTCAGATGTGTGCACGCACACACACACACACGTGCACAACAACAATGGCGGCCGCCGTTCACCACTAAGCTTCCATACACACCTCCCCGCCACGCTACCCTACCCCCCTTCATTATTTTATTAAGAACGAGAGTCACTCCCTGTTGTCTGGCAGTCTCCTGCCTCGAGTGGAAGACTCTCCACCCTTCGAGGCAACTGCAGCCTGGACCAGTCCACTGAAGGTCCTCCCCTATTCCAGAGAGGTCCAGGCGGTACCCGGTCCAGCTCTCCCCGACAGGGGATTGGCAGCCTCTCCTCCTCCTCCGCAGCAGCAGCAGCAGCAACAGCAGCAGCAAGTGTTCGGACTTTCCCCACGTGGCCAACCGCAGTGGTATCCGGCTGTTTCTCGAGGAAAAAGCCTGAGGTAGGGGGCGCAGTTCAGTCTCCTGGCTCCACAAAACCGGGTCGCAGTAGGAGATGTTATAGGTGCCCGTCCTCCCCTGACACCCATCCAGAGACCGCACTGGCCTCTGCGGTTGCTGTGAGCATGCTGCGAGAGTAATGGCTGCTTAGCATCAGCCTTTCAGCCTCCACAGCACACCACAATGTTGTAAGTGAGGAGATGGGGGTTACTTTTTTCCCAAACAAAACACACGCACACGTGCGTGCACACACGCGTGCACACACACAACAGACAAGGATCCCCCGTATCGCCTTAACAGACTGTCGGGCAAGTGCTGTTAGCGTGTAGCACCTATGAAGGGCGGCACGGCACATGAGCGGGTGTGTGGTCAGCACCACGACCGACCTTCTTTTTCTCCCTCGTGGCCATGTTTACACACCGCACCAGGTACTCATATGAGGCCGAGTCGACCTAGGAGAGGCCCAGGACCGGTTCAAATAATCGTCAATGGTGTTGGCCATGAGCAGGAATCAAACTCGGATCGCCGGGTTCGTAGCACAACGCACTTATCGCTGCGCCACAGCTCAGATGCACTCACACACATGCCTAAACACAAACAGCTGCAATTCGCCACAGCGCTTGTGCCAGGCTAGATGCACTTCTGAGGCCACATGAAGTGTGCTAGGCTTGCTGGCAAGTCATGGGACAGACCCACGTGTTATGGATCAGATGATTGACAAATGCACCACCTGCACTCCCAATTGCTGCGTTTTACCGCCCGTCGCTCCACTCATTGTTGTGAGTGTCGCTCCTCCACACTCCGTTGCTGTTGACGGGCGGCAGCCTCCAACTACCCAGTAGCGTCCTTCACGAGCCTCCTCCACAGAGGCCGATCTTGACACCACTGGGACCGGTTATTGGTCCACTCAGCTCCACATCCTCCTGTACCGCATCAGCCCAACTCTACCCGTGCCGCACCCGTCTAGCTCCCCTCTATCCACACGCAGGGCACATGGCACACACTTGCTAGTCGTCTCTCATGAGGTCCAGCGTCCAAGCCCCGTAGGTAGAGGGGCCACACGGCAGGGCCGCCCTCCCAGAACGTCCACGCGGGTACATGATGTCCCGGTACTCCTTAGTCTGTCACGCACAGAGCAGACGGAGGAAAAGAGACGTAGCAGAACACACGATAATTATTGGTGATATTGTGGAGGATTTACAAAATCAAAATCTTTATTCATACTGGAGGAATCCGATGAGCTATAAAGCTCTTTTTTTTCACCGATGTCAGTTTATAAGCAGACCCCACACTTCCTTCCATACCTGTCCCTTCAGACACACAGCCTCCTGGGATTGCATTATTTCAGCAGTATTGGTTCAACAGAAGCTGGAGCCGGTTTGAACCTTCAGTATCTCATCAGCAGCGTAGCAGCGTCAGGCTTGCTTGATCCAATGCTTGTGAACTGCCAAATATTTATTGGCAAGGACCCATCGCTGCTTAGATTTTGGGACACATACGGGGAGGCTGCCTATTACCTGCTCATTTTGTTACTAAATTCCCCACGATGCTCGTGATTATTTCGCGTCACGTGTTCTACAGTTTTGCATCTCACCAGGACCCACGGCTAGCAGAGAGGGCGCGTCTTTGCCTGTAAACATAAGCTCGCAAGCGCTGTGGCTCAAGCGAGTTTGACCCACGACCTCGTTTCCCATGGCAACGCCACACGATCGCCGGGCGCCTGCGCCGCACCTTGCTGAAGGAGAAGACGGGACGCAGCGGCATCCATGCCGGCACCTGCGGGTAGTCGCGCACGTTCACCACCAGCTCCATGTCCGGCAGCTCCGGCAGCAACTCCAGCAGGAAGTGTTCAACCCCGCTGCACCTGGGAAATGAGAGAGACAGAAACGGCTCGACCGACAGCACCAGCAGCTCCTGTGGCTCTCTCCAAATCCTCTTTGTGCATCTTTCTCCCACCTCTGTCAGCCATTCTAAATTCAGTTTAACACATAGGCTTGCGGGAGCAATATCATCCGTAATAGTTTTTTTGGGTTAGATCGCGTAAATATACGTCATTAAACCCGCCACCACCAGACACAGCCAATTAGTAAGGGTTGTCATGTAAACAGAACGTGGCCAATTCGTTATTAGTACAGCACACCGGTGTGTTGGACAGCAAAGCCATAACATTTACAATCGAGTAAATGTTGTGGCATTGCTCAGATTGAAATGTTGCGGCTTTGCTGCCCAACACACCAGTGTGCTGTACTAGTAACGGATTGGCACGTTCTGTTATTGTAACAAACCTTACTAATTGGCTGTGTCGGGTGGTGGTGGATTTAACACACATTTATATATTTACAATCTAACCCAAAAAACCTGTATTATGGATATACATTTTTATAAAACACTCAGCAGACATCCTCCTCTTCTCTCTTAAGCCATTTTTCCCTCACCCTCCCCTTCCNTTCCAATCACACCCCACGATCCCCAATCGGTGGGCAGCGAGCCACTTTCTATAACTTATGTCTCCGCGGAGTTTCTATACCCCTCCCTACGTCTCTGCACCGGCTCCGATTGAAATATAATAAAAACATTTAAAAAAAAACACTCAGGAGACAAGAAGCCTCCTTCACACATCTGTCCCGCCACGTGAAAGTACAAAAGTACATTTTTTACACATCCCATCATCCGCACGGCCTTCTGGGAGTGCACAATTTGTGCGGCAGTGGTTCAAAACCAGGGGGGGCGATATGCGCAAGCACGTTGGCGGTAACGACGGTATTGTAATAATACTTATATTAATTGCACCCACGTCTTGAAGTGCAGTTGTCTGTCCTGATTGACGCCGGTCCCTGCGCAGCGCCGGGTGACCACTGGCTGTGAGTGGGAATTGGTCTGCCAGTAGGGGCTATACGTTGCTATTAGTTATTTTAATAAAGAACTTTAGTAATTGTGCACATTCGCATTGTGACACCGGCACACGAGGCCAACTACTCTCCGTCAAATATCCTTGCGGAAGGTAGGTTCACGTCTCCTCCGGGTGAAGGGTACAGCGCGTAGTATATCAGACAATGCACCCGCAAGCATCAACTAGAACGACTGCCGTACGTACATACGTTGAACGTCTTTGGCGCCGTACATAGCCAACCGTGCTAATCGGAGGTGCTGCGTTTGAACCAGAGGTCGCAACCGGGTACCCGATACCCGTACCCTAACCGATACCCGGCTACCCGTACCCGGCCGGGTACGGGTACGGGTACCCGTTTGCGACCCTGGTGCGGCTGGGTACGGGTACGGGTAGGCCGTGAGTCACCGGTGAGTAACTGTTTGTCACTCATTTCCCAACGTCTTGTCTCTTCTCACAATTCAAGTTCCTAGAATCAACCTACCCGTGCCTGCAACATGGCTTCATCCCAGAGGTCGCAATCAGGTACCCGATACCCGTACCCTTCCCATACCCGTACGGGTACGGTCGGGTACGGGTAAGGAATCAAAACCCGTTTGCGACCTCTGGTTTGAACCACGGGCCTCTGCAACGAGCGGCGAGACGCGCCACCGCACGACCGCGCGCGCACGCACGCTCACCGAGCGGAGAACATGCACGCATCCTCGCGGTACAGCCGGTGGGCGAACACCTGGTAGTGCGTGCCGACGCCCGTGCCACCATCTCCTTCACGTCGGCCTCTGCGATCCCCCGCTGAACGGGGCGAGGTCCGACTCCAGCACCCTGGGGGCCACCGGAAGTCGGAGAAAAAGATTTATAAATCCAACTGCGTAGCCCGGCGATCGTTGACGGTTTGCATCTTTTCGTGCAGCGTTGATCGTGGATGGTCCCGTTCAACTGTTGACATTGACCATAATAAAGTTTTTTTTTTGGGTTAGATCACGTAATTGTGTCATTAAACCCGCCACCACCCGACATAGCCAATAGTAAGGTTTGTCACATAAACAAAACATGCCAATTAGTTACTAGTTCAGCACACCAGGTGAGTTGGAGAGTAAACTCACAACATTTACAATCGGAGTACCTTTCGCTGGTGATTGCAACCAGTTTTATCAGGCGACAGCCAGAATTGTTGAACCGACATTAGCATTGTCCACTGACCAATACATTTTCCTCCTCTTCCCCTTTTTCCATTTACCAACAGCAACGATTTGCAGTCAATGGAGAAACAGAACAAAAATAGAGGCCATTATCTGAAATGTAACGCAAGCACACATAATTAACACGCCGTTTTGCTACAATGTCATTAACCGATTGCCACACACTCAATGCCAATTAATCTCAGTTGCACTGTCGGGGCGCGTCACGTCCCGCGACGAACGATCCAAGCGTGTTCGAGAACGGTCCGCAGAGGCNGGGGGGGGGGATCTCAGAGAACTACTTCGAGGCCTTCGAGTCACGCGANCTATTACGCCGCAGGTCGATCCGTCCCGCGACAAGTCCATTCTCCAGGACTATGAGCTCAGGAGTGGAGGACTGGCTCCACCTCCTCTCAGGTGGGGTGGAGCGGAAGGGGGGGGGGTGCCCAGTAGAGCCACGAGAGTAACGCACTGGCTACGGAGACAGAACTCGATCGGGGAGGGGGGCGGCCGAGCGGATATTTCTTCGCCGCCATTGCCCAACGCCTCCTCACCCGCGATGGCACGAGCAGTTTTGCTGCACGCACGGCTGGTACTCGTGCAGCGCCGTCGTCACCACGCGCAGGCGATGCTCCCACCGGGAGCCTGGGTGGCAGCGGACACAGCAGCCACGCAGAGCAGCGGGGAAGAACAAACTCCACGCGGGAAGGACGCTCCAGTCGAACCCAGGTGTTCTGGCCACTGCGCCACCGTGCCAATCAAGGTGGCTCACCAGTTAGTTGTTTACCCGCTGGCTTTACATTTTGGCCCGATATTTTCCTGAGCAACGCCGGGCTGTTTCGGAGTCGGAATTGTCGGCGTAAGGCACTACCACTAGAGCACAACAGACACGTGTCAATAATAATCCCCGATATTTCTGTTTGTTAAAACACTTTTTTTTTGCATTCCCGGAAAGCACATTACAAACGTTTAAAGCGGATCGCCACTCATGTAGCCGTTGACTAGGAAGCAGTAATCGCAAAACGTCCACCTTGGCAAATGAAAAACGCCGGAACCTGCAAACCAGAGGTCACCGGGAGCGGAGATCGAACCGGTGACCTCAACGACCGCGCTTCTCAAATCCCCCAAAACCCCCACCACCGGCACTATACCATGGCTACACGGCAGTCGATCGGCGGTCACGTGTGGTGGGGAAAAGCGTGGGTACATCCACCTCTTCCAACGTTTGTTTGGCAGCATGGAAGAGTAGGCCAAACACTCGCTGGCGTTCTCTCGAGTGCTGGTGAAAACTCGAGACAGCAAGGAGTGGCTTGGCGCACCATGACAGCAAACAAGAGACTGTAGGGCCGCACCTTTATCTTTGTAGGCCCACCTTTATTTTACAGGCCTGCCACCATGCCGTTTGTTATATTCGCGCGCGCCAATCGGTGAATTCATTGCTCATGGACCCACTGCCGTCCCCGAATTCCGGAACCATTTCTGATAACGGTTACCGGTTTACTGGTTGTCGTTTTAACTATCATCAGCACGCATTTCACCGTGTTATAGCAGCTGATACACACACACACGATACAGTAGTTAATGGATGTAATTCATCATCAGCCATGATCCAGCCACTGCTGGATAAGGACAACTCCGTGCTGTGTCGTTGAGGGTTTTATCTGGTAAGGGGCCGTCCATAAATGACGTCACGCGATTTTGGATGATTTTTGACCCCCCCCCTCGTCACACGGCGTCACAAAAGTCAGACCCCCCTCAAATGACGCCACAAGGCTCTGATCCCCCCCCCTAGGTGCGTGACGTCATTTATGGCCGGCCCTAAGTTGAAAAAAAGTTTATTTTGTTTTATCTTTCCTATCCTCTGCACTCCTATCGTGTTTTTTGTATCGTGTGTGTTGATGTAACGTCCCGACACCTGTGAAAATGAGCTTTAACAGCTCATCGAATTGCTTCAGTATAATATTCACAATTTAGTTTGGCCATACCCATCAGTGCGGGCAGACTTCACACATCACTAGCCACTGATGTTAGCCGGGATTCACGGAGTTAGCACTGCAAGACAAAGATCCCCGTGTAGCCTGCAACAGACTGTAGGGACAAGTGCTGTTAGCGAGCACCTATGAAGGCCGGCACGGCACACGAGGGGGTGGGTGGCCACACCACGCCCGGCCGCCTTTGTCTCCCCCAGGTACTCATTTGAGGCTGAGTCGACCTAGGGAGGGCCAGGGACCGGTTCAGATAATCGTCACCGGTGTTGGCCGTGAGCGGAATCGAACTCGGGTCGCCGGTTTGTAGCGCAGCGCGCCAATCGCTGCACCACCGCTCCCCTGTACAAAGATCCCCGGTAGCCTTCACAGACTGTTGCGGCAAGTGCTGCACCTATGACGGCCCGCACCATCCCAGACCGCAACCATCACCACATCACCAATATTAAAATCAACACCATCACCACCAACATCATCAACACCATCAACACCATCATCACCATCACCACCACCACCACCATCACCACCATCATCACCACCATCACCACCATCCCCACCATCGCAAGAAGCCGGCGCAGGAAGCAAAGAGGCAATGAAGGTAGCGACGAGGAGCGAAGCGAAGACGCTTCGTGTCGCCATCTTCCTGCTCCTCCCCACAGGAAGAGGGCGGGGGGCGGGGGAGCGGAGAAAGTGGGCGGGGGATCGGGGGAGTGGGGGAGTCGGGGGGGGGGAGTGGGGGGGGGGGGGGGGGGGGGGATGGGGGGAGTGGGCGGGGGGGGAGTGGGCGGGGGAAGTGGGCGGGGGATCNGGGGGAGTGGGGGAGTGGGGGGGGGATCGGGGGAGTGGGGGGAGTGGGCGGGGAGAAAGTGGCGGGGGATCGGGGGTGGGGGAGTGGCGGGGATCGGGGGATGGGGGAGTGGGCGGGGGGGGGGGAGTNGGGGAGTNGGGGAGTGGGGGGGGGGGGGGGGGGGGGGGGGGGGGGGGGGGGGGGGGGGGGGGGGGGGGGGGGGGGGGGGGGGGGGGGGGGGGGGGGGGGGGGGGGGGGGGGGGGGGGGGGGGGGGGGGGGGGGGGGGGGGGGGGGGGGATGGGGGGTGTGGGGGGAGTGGGCNGGGGGAGGGGGAGTGGGCGGGGGTGGGGGGGAGTNGCGGGGGAGTGGCGGGGGATCGGGGGATGGGGGGGGGGGGGGGGTGGCGGGGGGGGGGGGGGGGGGGGAGTGGGCGGGGGGATGGGGGGGGGGGGGGGCGGGGGNGCGGGGNAGGGCGGGGGGATGGGGAGTGGGCGGGGGAGTGGGCGGGGGAGTGGGCGGGGGAGTGGCGGGGGGGGGGGGGCGGGGAGTGGGCGGGGGTGGCGGGGGGGGGGGGGGGGGGGTGGGGGGGGGGGTGGGCGGGGGAGTGGGGAGTGGGCGGGGGGAGTGGGCNGGGGGAGTGGGCGGGGGGAGTGGGCGGGGGGGGGGGGAGTGGGCGGGGGAGTGGGGGGGGGGGGGGTGGGGGGGGGTGGGGGGGGGGGGGGGGGGGGGGGGGGGGGGGGGGGGGGGGGGGGGGGGGGGGGGGGGGGGCGGGGGGGGGGGGGCGGGGGGGGGCGGGGGAGTGGGGGGGGGGCGGGGGGGGGGGTGGGGGGGGGGGGGGTGGGGGGGGGAGTGGGCGGGGGAGGGGGGTGGCGGGGGAGTGGGCGGGGGAGCGGTGGCGGAGCGGTTAGCGCTACGCTGCGCTTCGAACCCCTGCGAGCCGAGTTCGAGTCTCGCTCACGGCCACCAACACTGGTGACGATTATCTGAACCGGTGCTGGGCCCTCCCCTAGGTCGACTCAGCCTCGAATGAGTACCTGGTTCGGGTGTGTAAACATCGCAACCGGGAGACAAAGGCGGCCGGGCGTGGTGCTGTCCACCCATCCCCTCGTGTGCCGTGCGGCCTTCATAAGACAACAAACTAAGCACCAAAAGCAGTTCTAAATCAATGCGTTTCCAACCTAGATGATTTCAAAGTTGCATAGCTCCAGCGGCTTCCTAATACCGGACGCAAGAGCGTTCCAGACGGCCGCAGAAGCGCTTCTGAAAGCGCCACGCGATGCGGTGACCGCCGTCTTTGCTCGATGACCAGCAGCCAAAGCCGCCGCTGCTGCTGCTGCTGCGAGGATGACGAGCGGAGTGCGCGTGATGATGGTTTATTTATCCTTGACGAGATCAGCGAGGTGTCGTGGTTCATTTGTGGCAAGCGCTTTGGGCCGTCCATAAATGACGTCACGCGATTTTGGACGATTTTTGACCCCCCCCCCCACCCTTTCGTCACACGGCTTCACAAAAAGTCAGACCCCCCTCAAATATGACGTCACAAAGCTCTGCCCCCCCCCAAAATAAAACATGCTTCAAATCGCTTTAAACTATTGTCATTGTAGTGCCTAATTAATGTGGCGCTGCACTCTGATGTTGTAGGAGAAAACATGTATTAAAAGTCTATTTAATTAAGTAGAACGTGTTGTCTAAATTTATTTAAAGTTGCGCATTTTGATGTGACGTCACATTTCTCAACCCCCCCCCCCACCTCGTCACACATCGTCACAAATGTCTGACTCCACCGTCCCCCCTCCTAGGTCCATGACGTCATTTATGGACGGCCCCTAATGAGTGCGACCTTACAATGCAATTCGTTCAGCAACCGGTGACCAACGCAGCTCAGCGAGCACTGGACGGACACGGTCGGGTCTTGCGGTGCCCGTCACGACCACGTGCCAGAGAATGTTGTACACGATGCAGCTTGGTCATGTTTAGCAGACGTCCCCTGTCGAGCAGTGATTTGTTAATCATCGAGCCCTTGCGATACTACGCTACGACAATGATCGAATGTGGCTTGGGCATCCGAGTGTCTTGAGTGAGTGTCAGGTTGAGGCAGTGGACGAGTGCGCGAGCGAGCGAGTGAGCGGGCGAGAAATTTATTTGGGTTCATCTTCTTGGTCCTTTCGGTAAAGTCACTTAGAAGGGAAGTAATAAAATAATAAAAATTAAACATAATAAAATAATTCTCACGACGTTTCAGACGCTGTCTCCCCGACAGACCTGGTCTTCACCTGAGGACGGCTGCTTGCGTTGTGGCCGAAACGTCTTGAGAATTATTGTATTATGTTTTATTTTTTATTATTTTATTACTTCCCTTCTACGTGACTTTACCGAAAGAACCAAGAAGATGAATCCCTGCAGTCACGAAAGCTTTAAATCGAAATTTAATTTGGGTTCGTTTGGAAGTGTACTCCTCCTCTGCCATTATCAGCCCCCGCGTTCTGTTTGCTTGGCTTTTTGACCCAGCTAAGCCACCATGGCCTTGGCGGGAGGCGGGAGTCACCACCCTCCTCCCCTCGCGTCCGCTCAGCCAAAACCTCCCAACTCCAAAACAATATATAGGGTAGCAGGCCTCCATCGCGACATGTCGCTGCGTCCGTGGAAACTCCTTCTGCTTTCATCTTGCCTCCTCCTCCTCCTCCATGCAACCACTGCAGGTATTCTCAGCGTCACCCTGTCGCTCGGAGGACGGATCGTCCATTTCAAGCGAATGCAGCGGTGAAGTGAGACGGTGAATCACGTTGGTCTCATCAAAAACCCCGTTGTTCATTTCCCCTTGTCATCTCGTTAAGCATGCACGGGCTACGAATGTTGAACTTCTTTGGCGCCTGTTACTCGGAGTCGAGTCAAACGTTGATTTGCTGCTCAAATGAGGCTTGAGGATATTGATGCTCGTGTCTCCCATTTAAAGCCCTGAGTCAGTGTTTGAAATTCCACATTCCGTGGTGGGTCGAGTTTCTACATTGTTTGCATCTCCGATTGGCACAGTTTGCTACGTACGGCGCGAAAGAAGTTCCACATACAAACACTGTTGACTTTCTCCACAGAGTGATGCTCATGCGATGTATGCTGCTGTTATGACTTTTTGTGATATTTACTTTACGAAATATGAACTGTAAAAAAACACCGAAAATCGCAACCCAATTCTAGGAGGTACAATTCAGCGCTACAGTCATTCACGTGCAGAATGTAACGGGGACTGCCTGGTTCGCGATGGCTCTGTGTGGAGTGTGGAGACCCAGCTCATTGGCACTACAGTAATGATTCTAGATTTGAAGCTTTCGTGACTGCAAGGATTCATACTCTTAGGTTTTTCCGGTAAAGTCACGTTGGTAAAAAATTTAATGAAAATTTTATTTTTTATTTTTTTATTTTACTTTTATTTTATTTTTACCTACGTGACTTTACCGAAAAAACCTAAGAGTACTACAGTAATGCGCTGTGCGCTGCAAATTTTTTGAGCTTCGGGGTACAATTTGACTTTTTTATTGGGTGGCGGGGAATAATTTTGGGGAAAGATACGATGGGAGGGAATTCCGAAGTCGACCAGTGCGAGAGAAGGAGCAAGAAAGGTGTTATGACCTGCAGCGTGGTGAGTGACGTGAGTATATGGCGAGTGAACGTGTGGGAGAGTGAGCATGTGAATTGGTGAGTGTGTAAGCGGGTTTGACAGCAGAAGTCTCACTCCTAATCAGTCAGGCGGCATTGACTTTTCATCGGCTGCACAATGCTGTGTGGAAGCTACCTGGTCTGTCGCTCCCCACGAAGCTTCGAGTCTTCTCGGCCACAGTCATGCCCTCCCTTCTCCATGCTTGTCAAACCTGGACCCTCTAATGGAACATCTGCGCCGGTTAGAAACATTCAGGCTGGCATGCCTATGATCCATCCTGGGTTTAAACAGGCTGGATTGTGTGAGGAGCTCACAAATCCTTGAAAGATCTGGACACATTCCCATCAGTGAGCTCCTCCGGCAGGCAAGGCTGGGCTGGGTCATGTAGCCCGCATGCCCAGCCACCGCACGCGATTCAACCCAAAAAAACGAATTTTCAGAACACGAAATTAATAGCGATTCAAAAAAGCACAGTAAACACCGAATATAAGCACACAGGCTTGTGATAATAAAAAAAAACACCCCACCAAATGCAACCCCACAGATAAAGATACCAAGTCGAGAGGCCTTTTGGAACAGATGTATTTTAAATAAGCCGAGTGCCTTGGAGGACTGAACATCTGGATGGATGGGAATTCCATAGTTGAGGGGCCGCAACGGAAACTGCCCGGGTCACCCATTCAGCAGAGAATCCAAACTCGGCACCCAGTGAAGGGACGCGAGCACAATCAATGATGACAATATTCTCGTGGCGATGTCAACCTTTACGCCTGATTGCCGCACTTTTTTGGGGGAGATTAACTCTCCAACTTGGTTGAACGGAAACTGTCAAGTTGCCGTCTCTTCTCAAGACAGAACGTAGCAGTGATGGTGTTACTGTTGGTCTCTCTCTCTCTCTCAGTTATTCCCAAATACAAAGCTGTAAGAAACAAAAACCCGATCACACTAAAAGGTGGATTTGTTTGTGACTGAGCCTTCTTTAACAATAATCAATTACTACTAACATAAATATTATTCATTATTATTATTGATACACGAACACCACCTGCACTACCACCACTTTCACCATCACCACCACCATCCAAATCCACACTACCACAATCAACACCACCACTATCAATACCGCTACCACTACTGTCATCACCACCACCAACATCCAAATCCACACTACCACAATCAACATCACACCACCACCATCAACACCGCCACCACTACTGTCATCACCACCACCAACATCCAAATCCACACTACCACAATCAACATCAACACCACCACCATCAATACCACTACTGTCATCACCACCACCAACATCCAAATCCACACTACCACAATCAACACACCACCATCAATACCGCTACCACTACTGTCATCACCACCACCATCCAATCCACACTACCACAATCAACATCAACACCACCACTATCAATACCACTACTGTCATCACCACCACCAACATCCAAATCCACACTACCACAATCAACACCACCACTATCAATACCGCTACCACCACTGTCACCACCACCACCACCTTCATCACCACGACCACCAACGCCAACTCCTTCACTATCATCACCATCTCCGCCACCCCCCCCCTGCCACCGCCAGTGTTCGTGTCAAGGCGGGAGGCGTCTCGACTGCTGCGAGTGCGCAGAGTCAATGACCACGGGCTGGAGGAGTTCCTCCCAGGCTCCCTGGAGCGCGAATGCATGGAGGAGCGTTGCAGCCTCGAGGAAGCCATGGAGATCTTCCCCGACAAGGAGGCGGCGGTGAGCATTGAGACTCCTCACACAAGAAAAACAAAGCTCCCCGTATAGCCCTCTAACAGACTGTTGGGGCAAGGGCCGTTTGCGAGTAGGAGGCCCAGGACCGGTTCAGATAATCGAACTCGGGTCTCCGGGTTCGTAGCGGAGCGCGCTAACCGCTACACCACCGCTCCCACACTCTACTCAAAGCGAGCCAGGTCACAACAACAGCTGCATTTACCACTAAGTGGCGGTGACGTCATTACGGTGCTTGTGCCAGCTCGGTGCACCAATGAGGCCACGTGAACGTGAGGAACGCTCACTGGCAGGAGATCACGGGACACACCCAGGTGTTATGGGTTCATTGGCTGAGGTCGGCAGCATCTGCACTGTCATCTGTTGAAGTGCGAAGGGTGATCGGAGTCCGAGACCAGTTAGGGCATTGGCAGAGATGACCTGGAGGCAGGCCCTCTCCAACAACAGGGCCTCTCTGTAAACTCTCAACACCTGGATCTGTCCCGTGACCTCTTGCCAGCAAGGCTTCCACATTTCACATAGCCCAAGGTGCACCCAACCTGGCACAAGTGCCGTGGTGACATCATGGCTGGTTGCCTGTTCTTGTTCTGGTGTCTATAACCTTGAAAGATAACCCAGCGACTTGAGTTCTATTCCAGCTCACGTTTAACGAATATCTGAACCTGTTCTGGACGTCCGCTAAGTCGACCTAGACTTAAATAACGATCTCTTGCGGTGTGCAAACATCGGCACGTGGGAGTCGGAGGTGGTCGAGCGTGGTTCTGGCCACGCCACGATGGCCTTCATAGGCGCTCCGACAACCTGTGAAAAAGTAACTTCATAGATCATTCATAATCAACGTTTTTGGGTTTAGATCGCGTTATTTATAAATGTGTCGTAACCCTCCACCACCCGACACGGCCAATCAGTAAAAAGTGTCACGTTGACAAAAGACAAATAGTTCACTGCTTTAGCCCACCGGTGTGTTGAAGCGTGAAACCACAACATTTACAATTTGAGTAGTACGACGTTTCGCTGGTAATTGCATCCAGCATCATCGGGCAATTCGCCATAATGGTGAGCTCTCCTCTGTCTCCCGTTCTTATATAGAGCAGCAGCAGGGTGACGTCATCATTAACTCATTAACTCATCAGGTGCAACGGATTCCTCCAGTCTAAATAAAAATGTTGATTCTGCTATAGGGGGATCTTTGTCTGTGTAACCACCATACGTGTGCATGTGTCTCGCATACACTTTGAGTAGACTGTTAATATTTCAAAGTACATCTGGATTATTGAGTTGAGCATTAACAGAGTTCAGCGATAAGCTTTCTTTGGGCACATACAGCAGAAACATTGTTTTTGTATGAAATATGTTCCAGTTGTACTCCGATAGGCATCATGCGATTAAACCGGGTTATTAAAAGTGTTGCGGGTTGATGGTCTGAGCCTGGTCACCTTGACAACAGAACGCCTTCACACATTGAAGTTGGTTCTGCATTTAAATTTGCTAAAAAAAACAAGAACCCTCAAGAACACATTCCTGCTGCGGAGGGAGCTGGTAGGAACGTTGGGTTGCTCGGTCAATGGCCAGGGTCAACGGCGGCGTGGTGTATTTCGCAAATATGCCCGACTGTGAGGGCGGGCACAAGCCGGCGTGAGTAGGTGAAACGTTGAATTTTATAAGGGCACCACGGGTGACCAGCCCCTCCCACCCAGCCGACCCTCCCACCCCCACCCAGCCCCTCCCCACCCTCCCCACCCAGCCCACCCTCCCCACCCAGCCCTCCCTGCACGACGGACGGACAGAATAATCCCCTGTGGGCTGGTGTAACCAGGAGGCTCCTACCAGTATAATATATCACATCTGACTCAAGCGACGGCCACGACTCTCTGCGGCAATGGCAGTTCGAACATGGTCACCCCTGACTCTTCGTAGAGCAGAGGTGACGTCTGGGATAGCTGCTTCCGCGGGAGATGTTCTCTCACTCAGTGGTTCTCAACCTTGTTGGCTACTGTGTTGTACACCCTTTTGTTTCAACCGAGTGCCCCCCCCCCCCCCCCGTTGCCTGACCCCGTGGAAAAAATGTATGAATAATCAGCATCGATATTTTAACCAATCGTCAATTTTGTGAGGTTAATCTAACTCGCCAGTAACTGCAAGCGAATACAACTAAATTTAACTGGCGTGACGTGAATTTGTTCGTTGGCTACTCTTGGAAACCACGTTGTTTACGATCAATGAGTTTAGAAAATATATTTGATACCATATGGAATTAAATGTTGTCGTAGTTACGCTATCTTGGCAGTTTTCATACGTGATTATTCACCAAGGACTCTCATGTATGATATCATTTCACACATTTATAAATCACCTTACGTGCCTGGGACATTTCTCTTACTCACGTGGTTTTATGTATATAGACACTGCTCGGCGAGATTTCTTAATTGATTCTTTGGCTCAGAGCACGACGCCGATTGCGCAATGGGGAAGAATAACATTGGCGACAAAGGCAATTAACGTCTTGAATGTTTGAACTCTGACCTTAGTATTTCACTCGACGCGTGCGGCTGTGAGTGGTGCTGAGCTCACACGCTTGTTGGCTTGTTTGTTTTCAGAAATCATTCTGGTACAAATACGCAGGTGAGATGCACGTGTGTATGTGTATGTATGTGGGAAGGTGCTCGCTAACAGCACTTGCCCCTACAGTCTGTTAAGGCTATACGGGGATCTTTGTCTTTGTATCTGGGGAGCGGTAGTATAGTGGCTAGCGCGCTGCGCTAGGAACCCGGCGACACGGGTTCGATTCCAGCTCACGGCCAACACCAGTGATGATTATCTGAACCGGTCCCGGGCCTTCCCTAGGTCGACTCAGCCTCAAATGCGTACCTGGTGCGGTGTGTAAACATCGCCGCTGGGGAGACAAAGGCGGCCGGGCGTGGGCTGGCCACCACCCCTTGCGTACCGTTCCGGCCTTCATAGGTGCTCGCTAACAGCACTTGCCACTACAGTCTGTCAAGGTTATATGGGGATCTTTGTCGTTGTTTGTATGTAGTTGGCACAGTCGAGGGCACAGGTGGTGCATCGGCCAGTCATCTCAGTCAGCCCATGGCACCTGCTGGGTCTGTCCTGTGACCTCCTGCCAGCGGGCGTTCGACACTTCACGTGTCCTTAACGTGCACATAGCCTGGCACAAGCACCGTGGTGACGTCACCGCCAATTATTGGCGAATGCCGGTTGTTGTTGTTGTATGTAAAGCCCAAACACACACCACTTCCCTTTAATTTCAAGTAGACGGAGAAAAAATGCCTTTTGTATTACACCGAGAGATGGGAGGAGGAGAACTCACTGTTGCCGTATAGCAGCAGCCATCCTGACGACGGTTGGCTGCTCCGTGTTCCAAAGGCAGATTTGACTCCTCGTGCCCGGGACTCGGGTCGGACGGGTCCTCGATTCATTTTCGGAATAATTTCTTGGCGGACGGTGGCATCAAAAGATTACGACTCGTGTCACACGTTCCAATTTGGAAAGCGGCTGATGAATCTCAGGCAGTTTTTGATGGAGACGTCTGCAGCTCACTCAAGGGCAACAGCGACATCGCGAGACGATTTTATGAGAACACGTGTGTGTCGTGCTCCTGCACCGGTGTGCCGCCAACACCTCCAAATGTCAATGTTTGAGCTTCCCAGACGTACATTTGTATTTTACCAGGTAATGCCCACTGATTCTAGATTTTAAATTTTCGTGACTGCCCACTGAGCTACTGTATATAGTTATTTTTTTAGAAGCGACCCGGCATATCACAAATGATAGCCTCGACGAAGTGGCTTATCGCGTGGAAATTTATAGCAGACAAATACTCTACACGCAAGTTTCTAAATGCGGAGCGCAAAACCGGAGGACTCTGGTGAAAAATCCACGCAACCACGGGGAGAGAGAGAGACACGCGAACTCCAATAATACAGCAGGCGTTAGGGTCAGTATCGAACCCACGACCTCCTGTATACCAGGCGAGGTAGCTAACATCGTGTCGGTGTTCTCGCCTCTCTCTCTCTCACGCACTCGTCCTCTGTTCTCATGTCAAGATGGAGACCAATGCGCCTCGAGCCCCTGCCACGCGGGACGTGCAAGGACGCGCTCAACTCGTATCGTGCGTCTGTCCAGACGGCTACCAAGGCGTCAACTGCGAGATCAGTGAGGCAGCCTTCGCTCGGCTCGATGAAACACCCCCTCCCCCACACACACACACACACTTTTCGTGGGGATGAGTTTACATATTCTTAGGTTTTTTCGGTAAAGTCACGTAGGTAAAAAATTAAAATTAATAAAAGTAAAATAAAAATCACGACGTTTCGGAGGCAACACAAGCTTCCGTCTTCAGGTGGAACCGTCACAGCACGATAGCTGTATCTTGCTGTATTTACTTGATGCAGCTATCGTGCTGTGACGGTTCCACCTGAAGACGGAAGCTTGTGTTGCCTCCGAAACGTCGTGATTTTTATTTTATTTTACTTTTATTAATTTTAATTTTTTACCTACATGACTTTACCGAAAAACATAAGAATATAAATCCTTGCAGTCACGAAAGCTTCAAATCTAGAATGAGTTTACGTCATTGGTTTGTTCAATTCTAAATGATTCTCATTATCCGCGTGCGTTTATCCGTTTGCAGATTAATCGGTGCACCTGAGATTGACAAAAATGAATAACTCGTGGATTTTCCCTTAAGCCCAAATTAATACTCTAAAAACAGTTAAACATCGTTTTCTGGGAAATACTTCGTTTTTTCGTAATCAAGGGGGGAAATAAATAAATAAAGTAGAATGAAAAAACCCTAAAATTTTATCAATTTTTTGTTGTTTTCATACAACACTAAAATTTTATAAATTTTTTGTTGTTTTCATAATATTATTTATTTATTTTACCTACGTGCCTTTACCGAAAAAAACAAAGATTATGAATCCTTGCAGTCACGAAAACTTCAAATCTAGAATTCTGGGCAATGTTTATTGCAAGTCACGTGCTTAAACCGAATAAATATGTTGCTCCGGTTAATCCAAAACCCACGTGATCGCCTCTACAGTACAGTAGTTGCATATCTTTACAACGGTGGGCGGAGTTTTATTGATTTTGATTGGCGTGGCTTGTTGTCATCCACTTAGTGGGCGGAGTCTTCTGCGCGAAGCAGGAAAGTGTCATCACTGCACGCGCATCGATCCGTCGATTTAAATTCGTTCTAATCAAGAAGAACGAAATTGTCGTTTGCTTCATTTGGAGTGATTTATCCGATCATTTATTTTGTGAGTTTTAATTTACTAAACTGTGCTATGGCAGAGAAACTGAAGCGTGTTGTTTCACTTTGGTTATTGGCTTAAAGATCCACGGAAAATTAAATTTTAGATTATCCATGATTTTTAAATATCCACAGCTGTCCTCCCATCATTAGCGGGGAGAATCGAGTCTCCCGTATTTAAATCGACAGCATGGTTGCTTCCTGATTGGATGAAACCCATCAGATGCAGCTTATTTACAGGACATGAGACCCTTGAGTATCGCGGGCGATTCTGTTCTTGGAAAGTGCCGCGAAAGCCAAAACCGCGATGTTCAATACTTAGCCTGACCTAAATAATGCGGTTTGGTACACGGCAACCAATAACAGACACATCACAATTGAAATAAGTGCTGACTTTATGCCAAATAAACTAAAGACAATTTGATAAACATGTACAAACCGTCGACAAAACAACATTCATATTCTTGGTTTTTCGGTAAAGTCACGGAGATAGAAAACAAAATTAAAGTAAAAAATCCGACGAAATTTCGATCGCAACACAAGCGCTCTTCTCAGGTGAAGGTGAAGAAGACCGCTTGTGTTTCGATCGAAACGTCGTGGGCTTTTTGCTTTTAATTTAGAACCAAGAATATGAATTCCTGCAGCCACGAAAATGTAAAGTCTAAATTTAAAAGAACATTCCTAGACAATTAAGTCGCATAAATACTGTATTAAATTTCGATTTAAAGCTTTCGTGACTGCAGGGATTCATCTTCTTGGTTCTTTCGGTAAAGTCACAGCGTCTTCCGACAGACCTGTTCTTCACCTGAGGACGGCTGCTCGCGTTGTGGCCGAAACGTCGTGAGAATTATTTTATTATGTTTTATTTTTATTATTTGATTATTTCCCTTCTACGTGACTTTACCGAAAGAACCAAGAAAATACTGTATTACTTAGCGATGACGACCCAAAGCGGTTATGTGTGTTTGTTCGCAAGTGGGGAGCGGTGGCGCTACGGTTAGCGCTACGCTGCGCTCCGAACCTGCCGACCCGAGTTCGCTTTCCCAGCTCACGGCCAACACCGGTGACATTATCTGAACCGGTCCTGGCCTCCCCTAGGTCTACTCAGCCTCAAATGAGTACCTGGTGTGATGTGTAAACATCGCCACTGGTGAGACAAAGGCGGCCGAACATACTATTGCCCACCCCACTCACCCACCCCTCGTGTGCCACGGTGCCGGCATTCATAGCTGTAGCTGCTGCTCGCTCACACCACTTGCCCCAACAGCCCCTTTAAGGCTACGCGGGGATCTTTGTCTGTGTGTTTGCCTCGGCTTTGGTGGCGTGGCAGACACGCGCACGTGCGGCTACCGGAACGGAGGCTGCGAGCACTTCTGCTCGGAGCGAGGGAACAACGCCAGCGTGCGCTGCGGTTGTGCCGAGGGCTACGCGCTCATGGAGAACGGCACGTGCTCGCCACAGGGTGGGCAACCACCGCACCACCACCACCCTCGTCTCAGAACAACAGCAACACAACAACAGCAACACAACAACAACAGCAGCAGTGGCGGTGATGATGACACCACGGCGCCTGTTGCCAGGCCAGGTGCACTTGCAGTGCCACGTGGAGTTTCGAACGCCCGCTGGTAGGAGGGTCACCTGGGGCAGACCCAGGTGCCATGGGTTGACTGAGATGACTGGCCGTTGCACCACCTCGCACTCACATAGGAATATAGACAAAGATAACAAAGACAAAGATCCCCGTGTAGCATTAACAGACTTTTGGGGCCAGTGCTGTTGGGCGATGTTTACACACCACACCAGGTACTCATTTGAGGCTGAGTCGACCTAGCGGAGGCCCATGACCGGTTCAGATAATTGTTTCTGGTGTCGGTGGCCGTGAGCGGGAATCGAACTCGGGTCACCAGGTTCGTAGCGCAGCGCTAACCGCTCTACACCACTCACATGACAACCTGCATATACACATTCACATACATCCAATGCAAAGCTCCCCTCTACGAGTGTGCCCGACAAGTGTTCGTGACGGCGTTTGTTTGGAACGATGAAGACTCCGTACCAGGACGACCCGCGCAGAGTCTGCCGTGACAGGGAGTCCACCAGACTAGTCCTGCCACGTGGGGCTGCCACGGTGGCCAGAGATGTTAACTACCTCGCCTAGTGTACAGGAGATCGTGGGTTCGATCCCGACTCTGCGTGTCTCTCTCTCTCATCATCATCACGGTGGCTAGGAGATGTTAACTACCTCGCCTGGTGTACAGGAGGTCGTGGTCGATCCCGACCCTGACGCCTGCTGCTGTATATTTGGAGTTTGCTGTGTCTCTCTCTCTCTCATCATCATCACTGTGGCTAGGAGATGTTGACAACCTCGCTTGGTATACAGGAGATCGTGGTTCGATCCCGACCCTGACGCCTGCTGTATATTTGAAGTCTGCGTCTCTCTCTCTCTCTCCCCGTGCTCGTGTGGATTTTTCTCCGGGTCCTCCCGGTTTTTCCCTCCACATTTCGAATCAACGTCGCCACGCGTTTAGAGTGTTTGGCAACCGCTATAAACGTCCGCATGGAACGCCAATTCCTTGAGCTATCATTTGTGATGACCAGGTCGCTTCTTTAAAAGAATAGCTACGTGGCTGTTTGGGCCTTACCTGGTAACGTGTTGGTTTTTTTTAACAACGTGAACTCTAAATTTTGATTTAAAGCTTTCGTGACTGCAGGGATTCATATCCTTGGTTCTTTCGGTAATGCAGCAACTCGCAGTCGTCGGAAACTTCCACCGACAAAACACCATTTGGTCTCTCCAAGCCACACGCTCATCTACTCTCTCATTCCTTCCCGAACCTTCCATTCACCATCCCGTCTGCACTCCTACTCCACAAAACACTTTCTTCCCTTCCTTCACCACCCTAACCGCCCTCTAACTCGTCATCCTGTTTGCCAGCCTTTTACTCCAATTGAACCTTCCCAGGCAATCCAAAGCTCCGCACGATAATTATTGCACGGTGTAGTTACATGAGCCGCACACATGCAATGTGGATGTACTGTGTATGTCTGTGCTGTGTTTGTGCCGTGTGTTTATGCTGTGTGTCTGTGCCGTGTGTGTTGTGTGTTAATGATGTGTGTCTATGCTGTGGCTGTGCTGTGTGTTAATGCTGTGTGTCTGTGCCGTGTGTGTTGTGTGTTAATGATGTGTGTCTACGCTGTCTGTGCTGTGTGTTAATGCTGTGTGTCTGTGCCGTGTGTGTTGTGTGTTAATGATGTGTGTCTACGCTGTCTGTGCTGTGTGTTAATGCTGTGTGTCTGTGCCGTGTGTGTTGTGTGTCTGTGCTGTGTGTTAATGCTGTGTGTCTGTGCCGTGTGTGTTGTGTGTTAATGATGTGTGTCTATGCTGTGGCTGTGCTGTGTGTTAATGCTGTGTGTCTGTGCCGTGTGTGTTGTGTGTTAATGATGTGTGTCTATGCGTGTCTATGCTGTGTGTCTGTGCTGTGCGTGGTCAGTGGAGTTTCCATGCGGACGGAGACAAAGACAAAAGGAAGCCAAGCACAGAGGTAGTGCCTTGAGGACGTGGTTGTGTTGGAAATAATGTCGATGATAGTGGTGGGGTGATGATTGTGGTGGCAATGATGTCGACGATGGTGGTGGGGTGACGATTGTGGTGGTGGTGACGATGGTGGTGGAAGTGTCGATGGTAATGAAGGTGATGTTGGTAACGGTGGTGATGGTAACGGATGCGATGATGGTGATTCAAATGATGTCGGTATCGGTTATGGTGGTGATGATGATGATGATGTCGGTGATGACGGTGATTGAGATGCATGTTGCTCACGGTCGTGATCATGTTGGTGATGGTTGTGCGGGATGGTAACGGGCCGCCAGGTGGCGATGACCTGAGGATTGTCAATGGGTGGAGGTGTGAGCCTGGAGAATGTCCCTGGCAGGTGGGTCACGTGCACACCGACACCGCTTCGTGCACTTGACCGGGTTCTGTGGTGCTGTTGATCGGGTTGAGTTGGTGCGGTTAACAGGGCGTGGTGGTTGCGGTTGATCGGGGTAGTGATGCAGTTGTCAGGGTTTCGGTGGTGCGGTTGATCGGGGGTAGTGGTGCAGTTGTCAGGGTTTCGGTGGTGCGGCTGCTAGGGTTTGGTGGCATGGTTGTCTGTGTGTAGTGGTGCCACTGACATGTGTGGCGGTGCGGTTGTGACAGGTGCTGCTCGTGAGCTACGAGACGGGGAAAGGCTTATGCGGAGGGCGCTGCTGAACGACGAGTGGGTCATCACAGCCGCTCACTGCATTGTGGGAGCGAAGACCCAGGGCGGCCTGGCCAATTACGTGATCATTGGTGTGGTCACAAAACACGGGCAACTCTTGTCATTCTTTATAGACCCCAATGAGAGACCGCTCCTATATGCCCGTCATTGTCTATGAACTCTATCGGTGACCTTTCGTCTTCAACTCTCATCGATGGCTGGGGATAGGTAGTTCGAGACTCTGGGGTAGAAGAGGAGAGTGAGAAACCTCCCACGAAGTTCGTGTTGACCGGTGTCTCTGATGCCCTCTCTAGACAATGATGTTATTATACAACAAGCCTCTCATGGGGCGTTTAGACCAAGCCACGTCTTTGAGTGCCCCCCCCCCTGCCCAGGGACGAACTATAAAATTGGCGCCCCCCCCCCCCGTTTAATCACATACCAAAATGTAATTACATGACATGTCGGCTGTGTGTGGCGGGATATATAAACTTTTAGGTTGAGGTGTAGATTTGTGCAGTAGTTTCAGGCTGCCGCGCCCACCGCAATAAGTTATAATGTAACTTTCGATTTCAAGCTTTCGTGACTGCAGGGATTCATCTTCTTGGTTCTTTCGGTAAAGTCACGTAGAATGGAAAGAATAAAATAATAAAATGAAACATACTAAAAAAGGTTTTATTTTTATTACTTTATTATTTCCATTTTACGTGACTTTACCGAAAGAACCAAGAAGATTATAATGTAACGTTGTAAGCCTCATTTTGGCGCCCCGTTACCTTGGCGCCCCTGCCCCCCCAGCTACGCCTCTGCCCCTGCCCACCCTCTATGCAGGTGAGTACGACGTGGACGTGTTGGACGGCTCGGAGCAGTATCTGCCGGTGCGGCGTGTGGTGCTGCACAAGCGGCACGTCGCCCCCTCCACCTCCTCGTCGCCGCCGCTGCCGCCGCTGCCCGGTCCGCGCCGCCGTGACTACGACGTGGCGCTGCTGCAGCTGGCGACGCGCGCGCGCCTCGGCCCAGCGCCGTGCCGCTTTGCCTGCCCTCGACCTCGCTGTCCGAGCAGCAGCTGCTCATGCCGGGCATCCACGGCCTCGTCAGCGGATGGGGCCGCCTCGGCGAAGGCGCGGCACGAGCTAGCGTGCTGCAGGTGCGAGCGGCGGCGGCGGCGGTGATGGTTGGTGAAGGGCTGGGACGGAAAATCGGCAAGGGCATTTGTTAACACACCGGACTAAATTTCAGGCTGTGGGCAATTGTTGTTTTTTTAATTGGCCGGTGAGGAAGAATCATTGGGGCCGACGACTATGGGACTTAATGCCAACTCAGAGGGTAAATAAGCAATGAAGCATTTAGAGGTGATAAAATATTTGTATTCATTTAATTACTCTGATCGCATTTGCAATTTCTCCACACAAACCGGGCCAGCGGACCTCGGAATGGAGCGGTCCCCCGGGCATTTGCCTGCCCAGTCCGGGCCTGGTGGTGGTGGTGGATAGTACCGGGTGGCTTTACGCGATCACAGTCAATATTGGGAGCCAGGTCGCATGTCGAGAACGACTGTGAAGGATGCACGTGATGTCGTGTGCTCGCTAATGTCACCTACACGCAACGAGTGGGGCACGGTGGTGGATAAAATGCAGCAAGTTGGCATAGTTGGGAGTTGTTATGGGTAACCTTAGTTAATTAGTTAAAACCCATAACAACCGAGTCTGTCCCGTGACCTCCTGCCAGGAAGCCTCTCGAAACTTCTCCCAAGATGCACCGAGCACCTAGCTTGGCTCAAGTGCCATGGTGACATCACCGCCACTACAACGGCGTTATTACTGTGTAAATGTGTATGTGAGCATGGTGCCATAAACTGCAATTTGTGATGAATAGCAATCCTACGTACTTAAAACGCACACGAGAATACCATGAGGTACAGTAGTATAACATCAAAAGCACTGGAATTTTGAATAATGCATGTGTGTATACAAAGGAAACCATGTAGCCTTAACAGACTTGGGGCAAGTGCTGTTAGCGAGCACCTATGAAGGCCGGTACGGTACGGGGGGGTGGCCAGCACCACGCCCGGCCGCCTTTGTATCCCAGTGGCGATGTTTACACACCGCACCAGGTACTCATTTGAGGCCGAGTCGACTAGGGAGGCCCANCGGTTGAATCGTCACCGGTGTTGCCGTGAGGGAATCGATCTCGGGCCGCCAGGTTCGAAGCGCAGGTGCTCACCCTACACCACAGCTACCTACAACAACAACGCCATTCGCACTAAGTGGCGGTGACGTCACCACACGCTGTGCCAGCCATGTGCACCTTGAGGCCACGTGAAGTGTCGAACGCCCGCGGCAGGAGCACGGGCAGACCCAGGTGCCACGGGTCGACTGACCGAGATGTGGCTGACGCACCACGTGCCCCCTACTGCAACTGCTACCACACGCACAGCACTCAGCAGCCCCCATCCTTAGCGCGTGGCCGCACCTGCCGCCGCGCGTCCCTCCTTGCGGTCTCGGTACCGCGGCGCCGCGTGAGCGTGCCCTTCGTGCCGCGACGCGGAGTGGTCAGGGCGCTGGCCGCCGTCACGCGCAACATGTTCTGCGCGGGGCGCGCGCGGACGACGACGGTGCCGGTGCGGCGGGAGGGGGCGATGCTTGCGGCGGGATAGTGGCGGCCCCACGCCACTCTCTACGGGGACACGTTCTTCCTGACGGGCATCGTGAGCTGGGGCGACGGGTGCGCGCGGAGCGGCAAGTATGGAGTTACACCAAGGTGAGAGGCGGCGTGACCGGAGGCGCGTGCCCATGCGATGGCTTGCATCACACCCGAAACATGCATTGCATTTCGATTTAAAGCTTTCGTGACGCAGGGATTCATCTTGGTTCTTTCGGTAAAGTCACGTAGAAGGGAAATAATAAAATAAGATGTTTGATTTTTATTATTTTATTATTTCCCTTCTACGTGACTTTACCGAAAGAACCAAGAACATGCATTGCATTATTGTTATGACGGTTCACCGAGTCTCTACACTTTTTAAGAAGGGTTCTGACCAAGGCCGTAATTACCATATATATTGGGGGGGGGGGGGATGTGTCCCCCCCCCAATATTCAAATATGCTCAAAATGTCCCGCCCAATATATTGCTTTAAAATTGATTTTTGTTTATATGATTGTGGTTATGGTTGTACTTTATTAAGCCCTAATCTCTGCCATTACATACAATTAAACAGGAAAAGGTTAAAAAGAGTAAAAACAGAGCAATGTAATACAATACACTATTAGACATTAAAGTAAAAAAAAAGTCCATCCTATGTGTTACTGATTTTTTTTATTTTAGTAGGAAATTAGTTTTCAAATTTAGATTTTTTTTCTGGGGGGAGGGGGAACCCAGACCCCTGGAAGATTTGGTCCCCCCAATGTTCACTCCATCGCTGCGGCCTTGGTTCTGACAAGTTTGTTTAAAGTCGGTTGCAGGTTGTTCCGTGTCATTCCGATCGAGTAATTATTCAGGCAGATTTTCAGCATCGGAGTCTTTGGCTGGTTGCACTGTGTATGTGTTTTTTTTGTTATGGGGGAAAAACTCGGCCTTAGTACTTAAGTATGCCTGGTTTTTCAGCGGTGGCCACTGCCAGGGTCACTTTTACGAAAGAGATGAACATTCCGTCTCCGCGCCAGTGCCACAAATCAACGGTGACAACTGTGGTGGGATCCCCGCTCCTCGATGGGGGGAGGCTGGAACTTCCTCCTGTATCGCGTGGCCCCGGAAATATCAACTCGGCAGAGGCGAGCTCCAAACTGCAGCCCGATAATTTCATTTAGATGGCACCGCAGCCTGCCGGGCCCAAGAGTTGGGCCACCGCAAGAACAGCACCGACCCTTCTGGTATTAGGGGCCGTCCATAAATGACGTCACGCAACTAGGGGGGGGGGTCAGACATTTGTGACGATGTGTGACGAGGGGGGGGGTGAGAAATGTGACGTCACATCAAAATGCGCAACTTGAAATAAATATAGACAACACGTTCTACTTAATTAAATATACTTTTTAATAAATGTTTAAAAAAATAAGTCTTGAGACTTGGCAAAGCTTCCCTGGTTCAATAAAATAATAACAATATTCAGCACTGAGTCAGTCCGCTGCTGCATTAAGGACTCTACACTCCGTGTAAGTCATCAGGGTGGTTTGACCATACATCACCATGCCATGATGCATGTTCATACTTCAGTGGGCATTTGCCTGGTAGGATGCGGATGGTTTCGTGTTGTATTTGTTTGTGTTTGGGCGATTCGTTTACTTTTCTTTATTTGTACTGTTGTTGCAACATTCGTGCCCGGCCGAACTGGACACCTGTGAAAAAGAGCTTTACGGCTCATCGGATTCCTCCAGCATAAATATTCTGATTCTATCGAAGGTGTCGCGCTTTGTGCCGTGGATCCGTGAGGTGATGGGACGCCCCGAAGTGAAGGCCGCCCTCCCCTCGCCGCCCGGGGCGGACTCACGGGAGCGCAGCTCCAGCCAGGCTCCTGCTGCTGCTGGTGGTGCAACACAAGAGGGGACATCGTGACACAACAACAACATAATCATCTTCTTGGTTCTTTCGGTAAAGTCACGTAGAAGGGAAACAATACAATAATAAAATATAAAACAATAAAATTCTCACGACGTTTCGATTGCAACACAAGCAATCTCATCAGGTGTGAAAACCACAGCAAGAAAATTAGAAAAAAGTGGTTTTCTTGCGTGGTCATGATTGCTTGTGTTGCAATCGAAACGTCGTGAGAATTTAATTGTTTTATATTTTATTATTGTATTGTTTCCCTTCTACGTGACTTTACCGAAAGAACCAAGAATATGAATCCCTGCCGTCACGAAAGCTTTAAATCAAATACTTCACGCTGGTGAAGTATGGTCAGTATGGGGGTACAGGCGAGCAATGGATGTTACAAAGTTGCTGTGTGGCCCCGTAGCTGATTGTACATGGGTTGGTCACCTATTCAGGCAATCGCCAGGATCAAACCTGCTAAGCCTCTGAAATATGAGTGGGCAACATTCTGGATGATTTTTTTTCTCAAAGGCTACTTTAGAAATAAATACATGAACACAGATTGCACAGACTCGTTCCTGATTGACTTGGCTGGCACATTGTGCTACTGAATGACAGTATTTTTGAACTCGTAATATTTTAATCCTTTTTCAATTATTGTAATACTTTTATCTTTTGATTAAATGACTTCGTTCTTTTCATTACATTTTTCGTAGACATTTTTTTCATGTTTGTTATGGTTGTCACATTTTTACGATGCGGCCGAGCCTTGCAGCCTCCTACCATCGCCTCCAAACTTACACGCAACATACACGCACATATTTATACCCGTGCATGCACAAACTTACACACTTTTTAATACATTTCACAGGACTATACATTACAGCGTTCCCTTTCATGAATTCCGTTTAAATAAAAAAACAATTATACAGCACTGCTGGTCTCTGGTTTACGACGGTACGCTTTCCAAAAGATCCACATTTACGACGTTTGCATGACGTCACCACGAGTCGATTTACGACACTGAAACTTGGTTTACGCCGCCAACACCCATCAGTCTCGTTCTGCTGTAACGGTGCAGTAACAGCCGTGCCGTAACTACAATCTATAACTCAACATCGTGTCAATGTTTTATGGTCGTGTTGCCACGCGGTCCACTTCGGGTTGCCAAATCTGGCCTAAGCTACTTCAGAAGATTTTTGTCAAATTAATTTATTTCGTGAAACCTCCCACAATTAAGATATATTGGATTTTAAATTTTGATTTAAAGCTTTCGTGACTGCAGGGATTCATATTCTTGGTTCTTTCGGTAAAGTCGCGTAGAAGGGAAATTTTTCAAAATTCTTGCTGTGGATTTCACACCTGATGATGATTGCTTGTGTTGCAGTCGAAACGTGAAATTTTTATTGTTTATATTTTTATTTTATTATTTCCCTTCTAGTGATTTTACCGAAAGAACCAAGAATATATATTGGATTGTTTTGCAATCGCCACCAGAAGATCAATAAAAAAAATTCCGGAGATTCCCGTAAAATCCGGAATGGTTGGCAACTCGGGTTCCATATACAAACCGGGTCACGTGGTCTCAACAGTCAACCCGGGTCCGTTACCAAACTGGTCGCCGCTCTCAATGCAAAGCAATTCCCTCCGCCCAACACACGCAAAGCAAGGAGATGCGCGTTAAATTAATTAAAATAAATTAGATGAAATGACAAGTGACACATTATATGTGAAATTAAATACAGGCGAGGGAAATACAATTTGATTTGGAGTTTTCGTTAATGCAGGACTTACTCTTTGGTTCTTTCGGTAAAGTCACGTAGAAAGAGAAAACAATTAATAATATGTATTTAATATTAATTACATATTTAATAATATATATTTAATATTTAATTGATATTTAATTAATATTAAATAATACGATTCAATATTAATAAATATAAATAATATGTATTCTTGGTTCTTTCGGTAAAGTCACGTAGAAGGGAAATAATTTTATTTGTATTATTGTATTATTTACCTTCTACGTGACTTTACCGAAAGAACCAAGAATATGAATCTTGCAGTCACGAACGCTTTAAATCGAAAAATAATATGTATTTAATATTTAATTAATATAAAAAAATATTTTTAATGACATAAATGTATTTATTTCATATTTAATTAATATTAAATTAATTTTCTTTAATTTACTTATTTTCTACGTGACTTTACCGAAAGAACCAAAGAGTAAATACAATTATTATAAACTGTTCCAAAGTCTGGATTTCCTTCAGTCCCCCTCCCGCTCTCAACTGCCGCCTGGCTCCGCCCACTCGCCTGGCTCCGCCCACTCGCCTGGCTCCGCCCACTCGCTTGGCTCCGCCCACTCGCCTGGCTCCGCCCACCGTCAATAAGTTGTCATAGACCTGTAGTGACGTCACACACCTCGAGGCCGTGACGTCTGGTCGACGCTCCACGTTTAAAGCTCCTGACAAACAACGCTAAGTTCTAGCTCCAGGATATCCACTTACTACAGATGCTTCGCCATGGAGTTCAAGTTCTTCAAACTGCTGCTGCTGCTTCTTGCGGGGTTCAGCTTTCGGCTGCAAAGCCCGTAAAGCCCAAAAACAGCATCAGTGCGCCCGAGGGTAAGAGATCCAGGAGTGATAAATAACGATCCATAGGAGTTCAACCAGGGATCCACTGGGCTCCGCTAGGGCTCTACACGTGCGTTGGTGATGACATTAGTGGCATTCATCTTCTTGGTTCTTTCGGTAAAGTCACGTAGAAGGGAAACAAAATAATAAAAATATAATAATAAAAATATTATTTTATTATTTCCCTTCTACGTGACTTTACCGAAAGAACCAAGAAGATGAATCCCTGCAGTCACGAAAGCTTTAAATCGAAAATTAGTGGCATTGTTGGTGGATGTGGGCAGCAGTGGCGCAGTGGTTAGCGCGCTGCGATATGAACCCAGCGACCCGAGTTCGATTTCTACTCACGGCCAACACCGGTGATGATTATCCGAACCGTTCGTGGTCCTCTCCGAAGTCGACTCAACCTCACGTGTGGACTCGACCTGGTGTGTGGTGTGCAAACATCGCCACTGGGGAGACAAAGGTGGTCGGGCATGGTGCTGACCACCCACCCCTCGTGTACCGTGTTGGGCCTCATAGTTGCTTGCTTACAGCACTTGCCTCAACAATTTGTGAAGGTAATTGGTTTTTTACCCTTCTATCTGGCAACAAAACTGACACCTTTTTGTTGCCAGATAGAAGGGTAAAAAACCAATTATCATATTTTTACTGGCAAATGAGGTTCCAATGGTGTAAATTTGTTAAGGCTTTCTGAGGGGTCTTTGTCTTTGTTAGTTCTTTGTTGGTGGATATCGTGATGCAGGAGATGGCGTTGATGGCGATGCTCTTTGGTTGCCTTGTAGTCCTCGTGGTTGGCTTGTTTGTTCTTTGTTGGTGGATATCGTGATGCAGGAGATGGCGTTGATGGCAATGCTCTTTGGTTGCCTTGTAGTCCTCGTGGTTGGCTTGTGGCGACTGGGATGGTGTTCGTGCCGTGGTGGTTGTTTCAATGATGGGTTTTGTTGGTGGTAGTGGTTGTGATGCGATAGGAGCAATGTTGATGCTGGTAAATACGGACGTAGGTTGAGGTCCTTCAAATTGGTAAAACAAAAGCCTGTTTGACAAAGTTTCCAAGTCACATGTGCATCTCTGAGCCTAAACATTATAATAATCAGAATATTCATTTATAGTGGATGAATCCAATGAGCTACACAGCTGTTTTTCACAGATCTCCAGTTTGGGAGGTCGAACGTTCCAACAACAAACAATACAAAAACACGATAGAGTGCAGAGTATGGATAGATAACAATTCACTTAGAAATATATACAAATACAATATTTTGATTTAAAGCTTTCGTGACTGCAGGGATTCATATACTTGGTTCTGTCGGTAAAGTCACGTAGAAGGGAAACAATAAAATAAAAAAATATATATAAAACAATAAAATTCTCACGACGTTTCGATTGCAACACAGTGAAAGGTTTGGTGTCATACACATTGGGATGGGTATGTGATGATTTTAGCCTCCGTGACACGTTGGTTCTGGTGGTCGGTCGTTCAGGAGTGGAGCCGGCGATGGAATGTCCGGCTGGATCCAGCGGATGCGCGGCGCAAAAACGACGACAACTCCCCCTCCGACCAGCACGACTGCCATCCCTAAAGCACCCGACGTGGCCGCAAATCTTCAGGTAACAATCTTATGATTGTTATCCCTCTCGCCTTAACTCCAAGCCCTGTGTAATGCTAAACATCGTTCTAACTGTAAACCATCGCTTTGTCGCTAGCGATTAAAAAAGAATAGCCTTAACCCTTTCTTGCTATAATATAGGAAGTGTTAAGATTTTCCAACACCAAATACACACCCATTGCATGGCATCAAGTCTGCATTAACGCACATGCTGTGGTAAAACATGCAAACGAACATGCTTCGATAAACACATTCCTGCGGAGGGAGCTGGTAGGAACGTTGGGTTGCTCGGTCAATGGCCAGGGTCAACGGCGCGTGGTGTATTCCGAAATATGCCCGACTGTGAGGGCGGCACAAGCCGGCGTGAGTAGGTAAACGTTGAGTTTTATAAGGGCACCACGGGGTGACCAGCCCCTCCCCACCTAGCCCCTCCCTCCCCACCCAGCCCTCCCTGCACGACGGACGGACGCAATAATCCCCTGTGGCTGGTGAAATCAGTGGGTTCCTACCAGTATGAATGTATTCTCTTGATTTGAAGTTTTCGTGACTGCAGGAATCTTTGGTTTTTCGGTAAAGTCACGTAGTTAGAAATAAAATAAAATAAATCACGACGTTTCGATCACAACACAAGCGGTCGTCATCAGGCAAAGGAGTCAGCCTCTAAAGGCAAACTGTTTATAAGGTTTGGAGATGGGTGTAGCCCAAGTGTGTCAGCAGCACCAACAGCATAGGCGGTGCACGAGTGCCAATGCAGCAACAATGCCAATGCAGCAGCAATGCCAATGCAGCAGCAATGTCAATGCAGCAGCAATGCCAATGCAGCAACAATGCCAATGCAGCAGCAATGCCAATGCAGCAATAATGCCAATGCAGCAACAATGCCAATGCAGCAATAATGCCAATGCAGCAGCAATGCCAATGCAGCAACAATGCCAATGCAGCAACAATGCCAATGCAGCAACAATGCCCATGCAATAACAATGCCAATGAAGCAACAATGCCAATGCAGCAACAATGCCCATGCAGTAACAATGCCAATGAAGCAACAATGCCAATGCAGCAACAATGCCAATGCAGCAACAATGCCAATGCAGCAACAATGCCAATGCAGCAACAATGCCAATGCAGAACAATGCCAATGCAGCAACAATGCCAATGCAGCAACAATGCCATGCATCAATGCCAATGAAGCAACAATGCCAATGCAGCAACAATGCCAATGCAGCAACAATGCCAATGCAGCAACAATGCCAATGCAGCAACAATGCCAATACAGCAACAATGCCAATGCAGCAACAATGCCAATGCAGCAACAATGCCAATGCAGCAACAATGCCAATGCAGCAACAATGCCAATGCAGCAACAATGCCAATGCAGTAACAATGCCAATGCAGCAGCAATGCCAATGCAGTAACAATGCCAATGCAGCAACAATGCCAATGCAGCAACAATGCCAATGCAGCAACAATGCCAATGCAGCAACAATGCCAATGCAGCAACAATGCCAATGCAGCAACAATGCCAATGAAGCAACAACGCCAATGCAGCAACAACGCCAATGCAGCAACAATGCCAATGCAGCAACAATGCCAATGAAGCAACAATGCCAATGCAGCAACAATGCCAATGCAGCAACAATGCCAATGAAGCAACAATGCCAATGCAGCAACAATGCCAATGCAGCAACAATGCCAATGCAGCAACAATGCCAATGCAGCAACAATGCCAATGCAGCAACAATGCCAATGCAGCAACAATGCCAATGCAGCAACAATGCCAATGCAGCAACAATGCCAATGCAGCAACAATGCCAATGAACAACAATGCCAATGCAGCAACAATGCCAATGCAGCAACAATGCCAATGCAGCAACTGCCAATGAAGCAACAATGCCAATGCAGCAACAATGCCAATGCAGAAACAATGCCAATGCAGCAAAATGCCAATGAGCAGCAATCCATGCAGCAGCAATGCCAATGCAGCACCAATGCCAATGCAACAGCAATGCCAATGCAGCAACAATGCCAATGCAACAACAATCCAAACGTGGGGATGCGGGGGAAGTTAACTCGGATAAATAGATTAGTACTCTTAGTTCTTTTGGTAAAGTCACGTAGGTAAAAATTAAATTAAAATTAATAAAAATACAACAATAAAATCACGACGTTTCGGAGGCAACACAAGTCTCCGTCTACGTCGTGATTTTATTGTTTTATTTTGTATTAATTTTAATTTCATATTTTTACCTACGCGACTTTACCGAAAGAACTAAGAGAATGAATCCTTGCAGTCACGAAAGCTTCAAATCTAGAAATAGATTAGTATCCGGCAGATATGCCTTTAGAGGCTGACTCCTTTGCCTCATGACAACCGTGTGTTGCGATCGAAACGTCGTGATTTGTTTATTTTGTTTCTAATACGTGATTACCGAAACAACCAAAGAGTATGAATGTCTTCTTGGTTCTTTCGGTAAAGTCACGTAGAATGGAATAATAAAATAATAAAATAAAACATAATAGAACAATTCTCACGACGTTTCGGCCACAACGCAAGCAGCCGTCCTCAGGTGAAGACCAGGTCTGTCGGGAGACAACGTTGTGGCCGAACGTCGTGAGAATTATTTTATTATGTTTTTTATATTTTATTTCCATTCTACGTGACTTTACCGAAAGAACCAAGAAGATGAATCCCTACAGTCACGAAAGCTTTAAATCGAAAAGTATGAATTGTTTCCTTGAAACTAATTGGCCTACACCAGAGATGCCTCCTGTATGCTTGCTCACGAGTGTTAGACCAAAATGCTAAAAGGCGAACAACACGAAAGGAATGCAATTATTAAAGCATTAATAACTGAGGTTGAGCAGTTTTATTACTGTCCATAACCCTTACTAATTAGGAATGTGAGTCACCCTTGTTGATAATTTGCTGGAGATAACTTATTGAATACGTTTGCTCTCCCTTGTGTGTGGACGCATCACAAATTGTGATGTTGGTCCTGGTTCCATGGCTGACGCCCTGTGTGCTGGTGCAAGGCTTCTTATGTACATGAGGTGAGTGTGATGATGATGAGGGTAAAATGCTACAGGGAGCACATTTTCTTAAAATCGACCGCTCTTTGCCATTGTTTCCATGTAAAGACTCCCTTCCATGTAAAACATATGAGAATGTTTGGAGTCGAGGAAGCCCTTCATGAAGTAATGAAGAAAAACGAAAACAAAAGCTCTTGTAGCTACACAATATCAGGTGTCTTGGTAGTAGCAGCTTTTATGATGGTACGGAACCTGTAAAATCAGTGTCACGTTTTGAAGAATNACGCATCCAAACACATTCTTGCAATCAAAATTAACTGGTATGGAAACATATCACACGACTACTGAACTCTTCAAACCTCTTATGTAACCCGGGGCAAAAATTCCCCATCTGCTTTTACAGAACGTCCACCACGTGACTCTCACAGCTCGGTACCGAAATCAATGCACTTCTCAGCTCAGTTTTTTTACGTGCAAAAATCTCAGCAGTGCCAATTCACACGAACATATCTTACACCAAAGCCACCACCAAGTAGTAATGAATACATAATTAAAGAAGCTTCAAATGCACGCGAAGTTTGTGCGACAATGCTAGTGTGTGTAGTAGGAGAGGACGGGGTCTGTGTGAAAGACAGCGTCTCAAGGGTTGCTTCGTGACGTTTTTTTCTTAAAATTATCTCGTATACGTGCATTACGGCTGAAATATTGAAAAGTTTTTTTAATCCGTAAAAAAAATGGTTTTGTTATTTCCCTTGTAGGTGACGGTGCGGAAGGAACCCAGAACATGAATCCCTGCACTCACGCAAGCTTTACGTCNAAACAAATTTTCTCCTGCTTCTCTTCTGCACTGTCTGTGGTAGCCTTCCAGCACAGCCTGCAGATGACGGTGGCGAGGCCAATGTCATGAACGGTGACGAAGAAGATGCGCCACCATCACTCGGGAGCGACATCTCACGAGCCCTCAGGGCAATTTACCAATACGTAATGCCGCAGCCAAGGTCGTGGATGAAGAAGGAGAAGAAGGAGGAGAAGGAGGAGGAGAAGAACACGTTGCACCAGGCGGGTGGTTCATGGAGACGCTCACTACCTTGATGCAAAGCCTGAAGCCTGAGCCAGGGTCCAGCGGCGGCACAGATGGCGGTGGTGATGACGACAACAAGACGCACCATAAGGAGAAGAACGTGAAGTCAGGTGGAGCAGTGTGTGTGTGCATCTACCAGTCATCTTGCACCTCCGATTAGCACGGTTGGCTATGTATGGTACAAAGAAGTTCAACATAGCTACATCTCAGACAATCGATGGCACCTGGATCTCTGTTCCATGGACCAGATGACGCCAACCCATGTGAGACTAGGCTCTAAGGAAAGCTGTCTCGGGTGTGGACCAATCAACTTCAAGGACAGTGCATACATTATCAGAGTTATGTTTTTTGTTTGCATTATGACTGCAGGTATTGTGGTCTATACAAACATGACTCCTTGTAAAAAAGGTGTCAGTTTTGTTGCCAGATAGAAGGGTAAAAAACCAATTATCATATTTTTACTGGCAAATGAGGTTCCCATGATTTAAAGCTTTCGTGACTGCAGGGATTCATCTTCTTGGTTCTTTCGGTAAAGTCACGTAGAAGGGAAGTAATAAAATAATATTATGTTTTATTTTTATTATTTATTACTTCCCTTCTACGTGACTTTACCGAAAGAGGAGGTTCCCATGGTGTAGATGTATGCCTGTTGTGGATAAAGACACCCACTGAAATGGCTTCATAAGTACCAGTCCTGTCTGTGCCATCTCCCCTGGGAAGATGCTACATAACACAGGGTGTGACACAGGTTAGGATATCACGACAATGTACACTTGAAACTTCCAAGTTGGTCGTGGCTTCAAATTATTTTATTTTTCCTGCCACATTAGCTGCTCAGTTCCAAGGGCCCAATGCATGGCACTGTCAAGGATGTGTTCCGGCGTAGGCTCACTGCGAAATGCCGGGTGGCATCGTGGTTCTGCTCCGACTCTGTGTGGCCCTGGGTGAAGAGGCCACTCTCCCTGCTCACTGCTAATTTAAACGTGATCTGTCTCCTTGCAGGCAAAAGAAAGAAAAGTTCAAGAAATTACTGGAAATAAGAGAGCACAAGCAAAGAAACTCCACAGCAAATTCAAGGCGACTTTCAAGAAGAAAATGCCAAAATTTAGATTTAGAAAGAAGCGTAAATAGTCGTGGACAGCATCTCCCTTCCCCGACAACCCCTCCCCGCTCCTCCTCTTCACTCGAACATTTATAAATCCACGTGATCACATCTCTCGTTATATCGCATTCCCTGCTCCCTTCTTCAACCCTTCACAAAGTTAATGATCCCTCGTTTAGCCAAAACAGATTGTTGGGGCAAGGTTTCAGACGCGATTCCTTGTTAAGCGTTTCAGTTTGGTGTGCTAACATCCTAACACCTGTTTTGTTGCCAAGAAAAAAAGGGGAATACATATTCTCATACCTCAACCCACGTACAGACGCATAACACAAAGATCCCCTGTATAGCCTTAAGAGACTGTTCGGGCAAGTGCTGTTAGCGCCGGTCTCCGACCACTCTCCTGCCTGTCCCGTGCCCACTGGGCGTTTCTACTTGGTGGCCCACCGGGCATCGCCGGCACCGTGCAACTTCCGCGCCATCCGGCGAAACCGGTGGGCCGCTCCATCACAAGCGTCTGGTGGCTCCTTTTCCGGCCACGTGGCTGGACATCGGGGCTTTGTGCGGTCCCAAGGATGGGAGGTTGAGCTCCTGCCGGGGGAGTCCTCACCATGTCAGCATGCCAGGCACGGAGGGAAGCTTCGCGTTCGGGCAAGCGAGCCGGACCGAGGCTGCGGGTTCTTGTCGTGGGCCCGGCCGCTGCACTGCATGGACATTGTCGGTGGTGCGGGGGACTCCATCGCCATGGCCCCTCTTCCCACGTGCTCCAGCCCTCGCCGCCCCCTTTGTCTTTCCAATGCAATGTTGGCTGACTACCTTGAACCCCCAGCTTTCTGTCACCACCTATGAGCAGGCCTATCCCAACCCCTCTTTATCAATAAATCTTGCTTTGCTGCATCAAAACTACACATGTATAATAACCCAATTTTTTTTATTGTTATGCTACGTACAATTTTATAATTGCTGTAAAGTGCCTTTTAAAGGCACTATGTAAATCTATAAGATAAGATACACACTTGCACAAACACACATAACACCACAAATGCGGATATACATGTAACATAACACGGAGAGATGGAATCACAGTTGTAAAACTATTTGAAATTTATTTACAAAGTCTTGGTGCGTCTGTTGAACAATGCAATGTTCACATATACATACATGACGCTGCAGCTTCACACGTGATCACTCCTGCGAATGATCTGTTACGGTATAAACCTGGTTACACCAGCCCACAGGGGATTATTGTGTCCGTCCGTCCGTCGTGCATCCAAAAATGGGAGGGGTGGGGCTGGCTGGAGAGGGAGGGTGGGGAAGGCTGGGTGGGAGGGAGGTGGGAGAGGGTGGGCTGGGTGGGGGTGGAGGGTGGGGCTGGGTGGGAGGGCTGGTCANCCCGTGGTGCCTTATAAAACTCAACGTGTAACCTACTCACGCCGGCTTGTGCCCGCCTCACAGTCGGGCATATTTGCGGAATACACCACGCCGCCGTTGACCTGGCCATTGACCGAGCAACCCAACGTTCCTACCAGCTCCCTCCGCAGGAATGTGTTTTATTTTGGGTGCTAACCTAAGACAAAGAGTACATGATGCAAGTACTTCAGGCACCGCTGATGTTTTTGTTGGCACAATGGTGGGTTTTTTGTGTGTGCGGGGAGTGGTGGCACAGCGGTTAGCGCTACGCTCGCTACGAACCCGGCGACCCGAGTTCGATTCCCGCTCACGGCCACCAACACCACCAGTGACGAGCATCTGCACCGGTCCTGAGCCTCCACTCCTCGGTCGATGCAGCCTCAAACGAGCACCTGGCGCGGCGTGTAAACATCGCCACCGGGGAGACAAAGGCGGCCGGGCGTGGTGCTGCACATCCAAGGGGCTGTCCATAAATGACGTCACGCACCGGGGGGGGGGTCAGACATTTGTGACGAGAGNGGGGGGGGGGAGAAATGTGACGTCACATCAAAATGCGCAACTTTAAATAAATATGGAATTGTTATAACAACACTAATTGTTATAACAACACTCCTAGGACATCAGAGTGCAGCGCCACATTAAATACGCACTACAATGACAATAGTTTCAAGCGATTTGAAGCATGTTTTTTTTTCAAAATGCAAATATGGTTTTTGGGGGGGGCAGAGCTTTGTGACGTCATATTTGAGGGGGGGTCTGATTTTTTGTGACGAGGGGGGGGGGGGGGTCAAAAATTGTCCAAAATAGCGTGACGTCATTTATGGACGNCCCCCCCAACCCCCGCGTCACATGCCACACAAATCCCGGCCTTCATAGCTACTGCTCGCGAACAGCACTTGCCCGACACTCTGTGTAAGGCTACACCGGTGGGGCAGGGCATCTTTGTCTTTTGTTTGTATTGAAACGCAAGAAACCGCGAGCTCACGTGACCACAACCTCCTCCTCACCCATCATGGCGGACGTGCGCTTCCCGCCGTTCCGAGCAGCGGACGATTTCGTCCTCGGCGTAGCGCGATTCGGGGCGCCGGACATGAACGACCCGGCGAGGTGAACAACAGAATCATCAACAACCTGCTGTACTACCAGAGCAACTACGCCGCCTCCATCGTGGCCGTCATGCTGCTCGTTGGGTGAGTCCGGCGCGGCCTAGGCCTACTTTTACGGGTGGTGCAGCCTCGGTCTTGCCTGGAGGGGTTGCGCCGGAGATGAGGCGGGTTGCGCCGGGGATGAGGCGGGCCGCGACCCGCCACCCGAGTCGGTGTTCTTTAACGATGATTGTTAAGTAATTACGGGCGTTTGATTTGTCAATGTTTTTATTGCTATTTTGCTCGCGTAAAGTATCGTACGGTGAACTTGCGTGGGTTTATTAACGGCTGCGGTTTGAGTGCATCGATGGGTGTGGCTGTGGTTGACGCGGTCAGATTTACAATAACGCCAATAGCCATTCACCCTCAAATTTACACATTGTTATTTGTTGAGTGCCTACATACTGAAAAGTATCTAAAGCTGCATTCACGTCGGCTTGTTTTCTCGAGTGTGACACGGAATTTTACACGCGAGTGTGCGTTGAACAATGCGTTGAATAATCACGACTTTTAAGAATGTCTCGCAGAGTTGAGACCATTGCCTTAAGAGGGCCCCAAAATCCGATAGTAGCTGCCAGTCTTGGTTTTTAAGAGACCCCAGTAACAATGGGAAGTACTGTAAATCAGCCCTCTTGCGTCATAATCCCATGAGATATCGATCCATCCGTTTATTTGTATAATAAAATATCCCAATGTAGAGCAATTTCATTGTTAAGTCTGTTTCTATTTCTTCAGAGACTGGTCTGTCTCCGAGTCAGGTTGTCTAAAGTCTCACCAGACACAGCATTCTGCATATTTGTTTTATAAAGATCTTCCCCTAAATGTAAGAACAATAGGAAACAAAGACCCTTTTATTTTTAATTGCCGCTATTTTACAGTTTGAGAGGTAATCGGAGACAAGTTGTGCAGTAACTCTGACATATTGCGGTTCTGCAAGCACTCAATCTCAACGATGTATTGCATGTTGAAGCGGCATGAGTTAAATGAGACGCTGTCACTCCAAATTGAATTCACCGACCTTTATTTAATCAAATGAGCGCACATGGAGATCGATTTTCTTTTTTGCAAGAGCGAGATTCTTTTGGAACAAATAAATAATCAGGCAATGCAACTTAACACAATTTGAGACTAGGCTCAAAAGAAAGCTGTCTGTGGTGTGGACCAATCAGTTTCAAAGACAATGCATATATTATCAGTGNTTTTTGTTTGCATTCTGAACACAAGTATTGTGGTTAATGCAGACATTCCTTGTAAAAGGTTTCAGTTTGGCATTTTAACATACTTTATTGGCTATGTAGATGTATATACTGTCTATATATAGATACTGTATGCGTTTAGCAATTTAGTCGAGAATTATGTGGAAATATGGGATTTCGGATAATATATATGATATCGCCTACTTACACAGATGATGTCACATGTTCCTTTGCAACAAGCGTGGTGTAGTTTGTCAGGGCAGATATTACAGAGGAGCTCCGGTAATTGAATTATCGATCTTTTGGAATTGTGTCCATTAGGGAGGATGTAAACTATGAGGTGAATTTTTTAAAACAATTATTCACTCTTAACCTTGTTTTTATTCTAATGCTGCGATACATACCCTAAAGTATTCAATGTAAATACATTCCTTAAACATTGACCATAATTTGTATGTGCCAACAAAAAGTATTGAATGTGTAAGGAGGCCATGTATAATCTTTTAAAGGCTTTATTTGGTTCTCTGTATTGAGTGGACATTTACCAGTCTGCGTATTTTAGCACTGGCCATTAACAGCTGCTCTCATCCAAATCCTTGTAGAATTGAACAATTTAGACGAACAGTGTCAGGCGGGCAGAATACTCTCAGTTAAGCCAGTGTGTTAATCATAGCTCGTTTTTTTAATCATCCGGACAGGTGGTGCTGTGGTCATAGCGTTTCACTCGCAATCAGAGAAGTCACGAGTTCAACTGCTGGTCGGAGGATCAACTCAGCCTTTCATTCATCTCGAGACAATAAAACGAGTCGTTTTTTGTAGAAAGTCAACATTTATTACTCTTTGGTTCTTTTGGNAAAGTCACGTAGGTATAANAAAAAAAATAAGTCGCGACGTTTCTGGCGCAACACAAGTCCGTCATCAGGTGGGAAAACACAGAGCTGGACGCTTGTGTGTGCCCGAAACGTCGTTATTTATTTTATTTATACCTACGTGACTTTACCGAAAAAACCAAAGAGTATGGATTCCTGCAGTCACGAAAGCTTCAAATCAAGATTCGACATTTATTCTTTCCAGAAAGATTGCCCCATCCGCCGCCTACAGAATTATGTAATTTCACTTCTGTCTCGGCCGCCACCAGCAGAGATGAGCGGCATCCCCCTCTTGAGGCCCTCAAAGTAAAAGCCCTTTCACCAGCAGTGGTGTGAGCAATTGCAGGGTTGCACCTTTACCATCTTTTAAATACAAAGAACACTGACAATCGCCTCTGGACGATTACAGTTCAATCAGCCCTCTGCTTTGGATGAATAATGAATAAATACAATACCAGCTCTGTTTTTTTTTATTAATGCTACCCCTATCCCCTCCCTTTGAGCTGCTAATCCTGCATAATGCACGGGCATAATATGACTTTGAAAACCCCCCCACCTCCTACGCATTTCACAAGTAGTACTATCACATTCCTGCATTCCCATAAATATGCTAAATTCCTCTTGATATGCAATTATTTTGTCAAGCGCCTTCCCCCCTTCCAACCCAGCTTAAATATACGCTCCAAGCGTGGTGGTGTTTCATTCAGACGCTGTCTCCCCGACAGACCTGGTCTTCACCTGAGGACGGCTGCTTGCGTTGTGGCGAAACGTCGTGAGAATTATTTTATTATGTTTTATTTTTATTATTTTATTACTTCCCTTCTACGTGACTTTACCGAAAAACCAAGAAGATACCAGCTCTGTGTTTTGTTTTTCCTGCCGGCACGCAGGTACATACGTCCCCTAGAGATGATGATTGGGGGCGGTGGTGGCCATCGTCTTCCTGGCCTTTGTCCTGGCCTCGGAGAACCGCACCACCGTGCGCCGCTTCAAGCGCAACCGACCGGGCTTGGCGGTGTGTGCGGTGCTCGTGGCCAGCGGCATGATGCTGCACCTGCTCGGAGGAATCCTGGTCTTTGTCTTCGGCATCACCTTCCCGCTACTCTGTGAGCACCATAACTCGCATAGAGAAAGAACGGCACTAATCGATCCCGTAAAGCAGTCGGGTTTATTGATAAACCAGCATTCGCCGACTCACTCGGTCTGTCACTCTCTGCTACTCTCGTGAATTTCATTAATTGATTCCTTCACCCATGATGAGGTCTACCAGACTGACTGTTTCGTCTCACCCACACTATTCAACCACCGCACTGCAGATCACAAAACTCGCTCAAACACTAACTGGCTCACGAACCCACACACTCACACACTGCAGGTCACAGCACTTTTCTCTGCTTTTTCCTAGCACTGCTCTGATTTAGAATTCCTCCCCATAACCTATTTCTTCACTAATTTACCTACTTACTCACTTTGTTATCCTCTGTCTACCAGCAACCAACCTACACACTTATCCACCACCTAGCTGAGTGTTTCAGGAGTGAAATTTGAGGAAGAGCTACTACTATTTATGCTTTTGTTTACATTTTGTCTGAGCGGTTAAATAAGGAAACTGCCATGCCTTGAAGACTTTTGTGGTTAGCGCGCTGCAACCCACGACCCAGTTCGATCCCCACTCACGGCCACCAACCAGTGATAATTATCTGAACCAATACTCGCCTCCCCTAGGCTTACTCACCTGAAATCATTACCTGGTGCGATGTGGTGCTGGCCACCCACCCCCTCATGTGCAGTGTTGGCCTTTGTAGGTGCTCGCGAACAGCTCTTGACCCAACAGTCTGTTGACGCTATACGGGGAATATTTGTACTCGTGGCAAAGTGCAAAGTGGTTGGAGACCTGAGTTTGATTCCCAGCTAACATCATTAAGTGATATGGGAACAGGCTCTGGGCTCTCCCTAGGTTGACCCAGCCTTAAATAAGTACCTGGTCCGTTAGGGAGACCAAGGCATCTGGGTGTGGTGTTGGCCACCTGTCCCCCCCCCCCTCGTTCGTGCACCTTGCTGACCTTAATACTAACAGCGCTTGGCCCTGCATTCTGTCTTAGGCTATATGTGCAATGTCTTTTTATATTATCCATGTGCATATGTGATAACAGTACTAGTCCCTACAATTTGTTTAGGGCTGCATTGGGGGAATGAATCTGTGAGTGCGCGCGCCTACTGCTCGCCCCGTGCTGCTCCGTGTGTACCCTTCCCCCCCCAGTGGTGCTGATCCACGCGTCGCTGCGTCTGCGCAACCTCAAGAACAAGCTCAGCAACAAGATGGAGAACATCGGCCTGAAGCGCACGCCCATGGGGCTCTTGCTGGAGGCGCTGGGCCAGGAGTCGGAGGCCGGCTCCTAGGCCCCGGGGCGGTGCAGGCGTGTCGCCGGGGCGGGCATCGGCGTGGAAACGCAGCAGTCGCAGAGGCAAACCGCCCCTCCCACCCCCTCAGCACCCCGTACGGACCCTGGCTGCTCCTCCCCCACCGAGGGAATCTATGACCCCTCATTCACCACAGCTCTAGACCATCTCTAAGTGGGTTGGAGGAAGGGGCAACCCAAAACTAATAATGTGTGTAAGGAAAGAGGTGTCCAACGATACGTCCTGGTTTGCCCATTGAAAACGGTTATTACGTTCTCTTAACATGTAGGTTTTCGCAGCCGATATTATTAATAATTAATTTTGAGTTTGCCCAAGTAATGATGTTGCCAAGTTTTTTGTCATGAAACCCTCCACCACCCAACACGACTAATTAAATTGTCATGTATTACAAGCGTGTAACGCGCCCATTATTATTACTCACCGGTAACAGCTACATTTTCTCCGTAATTGTTCAATTAGTACCACGTTGCAGGAAGTCAATGTTCATTGTCCTGTGAATGTGGATATGTCACCACTGGCTAACATCTGTGAACAGAGATGACCACCGACCATTGCTTCAGCAGAGAGACTTTGGCCTTTTGATTGATTAGGCTTATTGAGTAAACTGGTGCTGGATAGCATCTTACCACCGAGTTACTACTGGGTCAATGGTCCAGTTCCCCTGCTGTACCAAGTGTTATCATGTGAAACAAAGCTGTAAGGAACAGACTTAAAACACCTTTTGAAGCCGTTTAAAAAGCCAGGCCACGTTGCCAGTATAACCCCCCTGCCCTCTCCCCCTTATTATAACATTGCCTTCAACTAAAAACGATGATTAACCCTCTCTTTGTAACTCTTCCACCCGGTCTCCATTGAAATGTGTTTTTAGGGCACCCCTTGATTAAAGATAGGAATGTAGATTAAATAATTACGTTGTCATGAATAAGAGACCAAGTTTCTCCGGGTACTATCGTACAGGGAGTCCCGATATACGCCGTCTCGATATACGTTGACTCGCATCGCTGGCTTTTTGAGGAACGCAACGCAACGTTTCCCCGCATGTACGTCGTTTTTGACTCCGTTCGAGCCGAGTCCAAAACATTGCCCCGGTGATCCGATATCGATTCCCGCTCACCGACAGCACCAGTGACGATTATTGTTTTCGATGATAATTTTCGACTCGGCGAAGCTGAACTTAGCTTTGTGTGTGTGGGGGGGGGGGTCGTAGATGTACTGCACAACGCGCGCATGCTCCGCCATCTCAGTCCCACCGCGTTCTGTCGCGTGCGTAGCCACGAGTACTCATTGTAATCGGCGCGGATGTTTATCGCAAAATATCGTCGCATCCCTTCAACTCGTCCACTCTTCGAGGTCAAGATCATGAATATTATTAACGCCTTTTTAAACATGCCGTTTAAGATTCGGTGCTTTCTTTTTTAAACACAAGCCGTTTTATGTTTTGAGTCATTGCTTTAAAAATGTCACGAATACGTTTTGTATTAAAAAAGGGAAAACTTTTTAAAGTGTTACACAGGGCTGCTTCAAAACGCTCCTAAAATGGTTTTCAATTTAGTGTTTGAAAAGTATAAATGCTGTTTACTGTTTCACGGCTCTTGAACTCAGAATTGGTTATAAATGTGTACATTATGTGTTGTATAGTAGAGGTACTGTACAGTACATGTACGGTACCTTTGTTTCTATACATGTAAAGTACGTATTTTGGATGCTCGGTATGAAACGCAATATTTCCATAAGCTCTGGTCCCAATCCATTGTTTCTTATGGGAGAAATTGCCCCACTTTGTGTCGCATTGCCAATGTTTACGCTGTTAAGGCCCCTACCCCCCCCCACCATTAACATGCATTCCTATGGGGGGGGGGGAAGTTTCGTTATAAGTCGCAATTTTGCGGTCCCAAACCCCGACGTATATAAGGGACCCTCTGTACCCACTCCGCACTCTTGTTTCAGTAAGCGGGCACGTGTAGGGCCAAGCACGGGGCATGCCCAGTTCTGCCTGGTGTGCCGTGTGAATTGTATCGAACTCTTAGGGCCTTAGGGGCCGTCCATAAATGACGTCACGCACCTCGGGGGGGGGGGGTGCGGGGGTCAGACATTTGTGATGATGTGTGACGAAGGGGGGTTAAGAAATGTGACGTCATATTAAAATGCGCAACTTTAAATATAGACAACACGTTCTGCTTAATTAAATAGACTTTTTAATACATGTTTTCTCCTACATCAGAGTGCAGCGGCACATTAAATACGCACTACAATGACAATAGTTTCAAGCGATTTGAAGCATGTTTTTTTTGGGGGGGGGGTCAAAATCGCGTGACGTCATTTATGGACGGCCCCTTACAATCGCAGACGTTTGGTGTCAAGCATAAACGTGCGTGTGAAAACCATGAAGCAGCTTTCTGTTCAGTCTTTCTTCCCACTCTGTGCATGTATAAATAATAATAATATACGACAGCCCGAGTGCGCATTGCATTTATTTATTGGCCAATGGCTTGGTTGTGTTAAACGCCACGAGTGAGGATTTTCCCGTTACAATTATTAAGAGTATGAATCTATATGAACAGATTAAGACTGTTCTGTGCTTAATGTTAGTACGTGTTAATGCCCACCGATGTTATTGTGGGACTAGTTAAGAAGTTGATGGGTATCCCTGCCTCTTACGCTCTGCCATTAAATTAATAATGGCACATTTTGGGCACATTATTTTGCTGGGGAATTCCTGGGAAACGTGCATGCGAGCGGTTTTACGCATCGAAACGCAGATGTTTTGACATTTTTGTCGTTCTCAAGCATTACAAGGTTGTGGCTTGGTAATTGGCACGTTGAAACTTAAAATTCCTGGTTTAGGTGGGTGTTGATTTCACTCATAGCTTTGGGTTGATAAAAATAAGTTCCACTGGTTTTTACAACGGTTATGTCGTTAGGTAAATGTAATGCCAGCTGCTGCATTAGGATGGTCAGGACAGATATAAAGCTGCCCAGCATGGGAAAACTGAATCTATATTAACAGATGGTCCAACTCGTATTAAGACTGTTTCTGTGCTTAATATTAGTATGTGTTAATGCCCACCGATGTTATTGTGGGACTAGTTAAGAAGTTGATGGGTATCCCTGCCTCTTACGCTCTGCCATTAAATTAATAATGCCACATTTTGGGACGCGTGTCATATATGCACAAACTGTTGCACGGAAGCCAGCTTGTTACTGCTTTGCGCGTCCTACACATGCCTGCTTACTCTTGCAAGGATTGCCAGAGGTAACTCGAAGGGCAGCAGTGGCAAAGACAATTATCAGAGCATGTTTTGTTTGCATGTTCACCACAAGTACGTGTAGTTAGTGCAGACACGATTCATTGCAAAAGGTTTCTATTTGGTGTTTGAGCATCTTAACACATGTTTTATACTAGTAGGAACCTCCTAGTTACACCAGCCCACAGGGGATTATCGTGTCTGTCCGTCCGTCGTGCATCCAAAAATGGGAGGGGTGGGGCTGGGTGGGGAGGGTGGGGATGGGCTGGGTGGGAGGGTGGGGCTGGGTGGGGTGGCAGGGTGGGCTGGGTGGGGAGGGGCTGGTCACCCATTGGTGCCCTTATAAAACTCAACGTTTAACCTACTCACGCCGGCTTGTGCCCGCCCTCAGTCGGCCATATTTGCGGAATACACCACGCCGCCGTTGACCCTGGCCATTGACCGAGCAACCCAACTCCCTCCGCAGGAATGTGTTTGCCAGAAAGGGGGAAACCTATTGTCATTTTTTTCATGCGTAAGATTGTAACTCAGGACAAATCGGAGCAGGGAAACGTAAACATTACGATTGTTATCGTCACAGCCGATGACAAAAAATAAATCCCCGACTCAGAATTTATGCATTTAAAACCTAACTTCTCCGATAGATGGCACTAGCGCTTGGCGTATTTACTGCGTTGAGGAGGCTGATGTCACGGGGTTCAACAGGGTGGGTTTGTTTTGGTTCTTTCGGTAAAGTCACGTAGAATGGAAATAATAAAATTAAAAATTAAACATAATAAAATCATTCTCACGACGTTTCGGCCACAACGCAAGTAGCCGTCCTCAGGTGGAGAACAGGTCGAAAAAACAAGCCTGGGGCGTGTCATTCAGACTGTCTTCTCGACACACCTGTTCTCCACCTGAGGACGGTTGCTTGCGTTGTGGCCGAAACGTCGTGAGAATTATTTTATTATGTTTTATTTTTATTATTTTATTATTTCCATTCTACGTGACTTTACGGAAAGAACCAAGAAGAATCCCTGCAGTCACGAAAGCTTTAAACCGAAATTTAGGGTGGGTTTGTTATGTCCTCGCAGCAGCAGCAAGCGAGTGTGTACGACCCGCCTTGTGAATGAGCTGTCTGACAAGGATGTTTATTAGGGGTGGGCATCGAGTTGCGAGCCGCCTGTGTAACATGAAAAGAATGCGAGGGAGGAGGGGTGGAGGTTACGGCAGAAATTCTCGCCTGAGAGGGAAGTGGTAACGTGGAATGTACAGTAGCCACCAGACACCGGTAGAGGGCACTGCTTGAGAATCCTTTGCCACGGATCATAAATGCACGTCTCTCCTTCACACGTGGAACATTGTATGTATAACTTCTTTCGCACCGTACGTATCCAGCCGTGCTCGTTGGAGGCGCGGGGAAGGACAAACTAAACACAAAAAGCAGTTATAATAGGTTTTTTACCCTTTTATTTGGCACAAAACTGACATTTTTACAAGGGATCATGTTTGCATTAACCACAATACCTGCGGTCAAATGCAAACAAAAAACAGCACTGATAATGAATGCATTGTCCTTGAAATTGATTGGTCCATACCAGAGACAAACATGATCCCTTGTAAAAAGGTGTCGGATTTGTGCCAGATAAAAGGGTAAAAAACCCTATTATATTTTGCTACTGGCAAATGTAGTCTCATGACAAAAAGCAGTTTTAACGGGATGAGTTTTCAATCGAGGTGATTGAAAAGTGCACAGCTGCCAGTGGCTTTCTAACATCGGAATTCTTTGCCACGGATCATCCTAACATCGGAAGCCACTGTTCCATCCGTCTGGAACGCAGATGCGGTGACCACCGTCTTTTGTTCGACGGCCAGCCCAAAAGCCGCGACTGCGAGGATGACGAGCGGAGTTCGCGTGATCGTTTATGCTCTTTGACGAGATCAGCGAGGGTGTCGTGGTGAATTTGCGGCAGGCACTTTGTGTGGAACGAGTTCGACCTTATAACGTCAACATTAAAGGCACAAGCCACAGTAATGCGACTGTGGCCGGCAAACGAAAGTATGGACCAGTATAGTTGGTAAATACCCCACTGTAGTAGTCGGTTTTTACCCTTTCAACTGGTACAAAACTGACACCTTTATACAAGGCATCATGTTTGCAATAACCGCAACACAAGCAGTCAAAATGCAAACAAAAAGAAACAACTCTGATAATGGTAATGATATGCACTGTCCTTGAAGTTGATTGGTCCACACCCGAGACAGCTTTCCTTAGAGCCTAGTCTCCATTGGTGTTGGACCAGATGACGCCAAAAGGCGTACAACTCAAAACCCCACTATAGTCTTGCGCTCTTTCAATTGAGGAGGAACAGCCAACCTACACGAACTCTCTCTCCTGAAGCTCTCTCGCCAGCAGCAGACCTCAGACTTCGGTATTTTCGCTCGTGAACATTTTGCCATGAGACGCAGCCGTAGGGTTGAATATACGCCGAGAGACGGATGAATTTGGTGATTCTCGCTGCTGCTGTTGCCCTCGGCAGTGGCGCGTGAGCACGAAAAAACACCCCACATTGTTTGTTGTTCAAACCACCGTGGCCTTGAAAAGAAAACAAATCTAGAATTGAAGCTTTCGTGACTGCAGGAATTACTATACCCATTGGTTCTTTCGGTAGTCACGTATGTCGAAATAAAATATTTTTTTAAATAAATCACAAATAAAATATAATTAGAATAAATAACGACGTTTCGAACGCATGATGATGAGCGCTTGTGTTGCGTTCGAAACGTGATTTGTTCTAATTATATTTTATTCGTGATTTATTTTAATTTTATTTCTACATACGTGACATTACCGAAAGAACCAATGAGTAAAGAAAAAAACGTTTGTATTGCTTGCTTAACCCAAGAAAGCCTCAGTCTCGTGACTGATTTTCAAGAGAGACCTGGAAGGTTTTAGCAGTTTGGGGAGGGGAGTGGTGGGAGTGGTGGGCGATGGTTACTCCCGTGTGCGATGCCACAATTGAGTCTTTTTTGCGGTGGTACATTTTTCGTTTTCATTTCAAAGTTGGCCACATTTGGACCACGGCGCCAACACACAGCGTGGCCCACTCTTGCGAAGGACGTCACGGGATCTCTCACGTCCGCTGCGAAGCAAGACGCCGCCGCGTATTGGGCTACGGTAAAGTACCACGTGCAGTATTAATCTGCGTATATCATAGGCGACGTTTCGGGCAACGGCCCTTCTCCGTAGCACATTGACTGATTCGTCAATCCATTGCACAGCCTACTTGCTGTGATGTCGTAAACACGGGGCTCGATTAATAAAGAACGGGGCACACCGTGAGTCAAGCAAACACACACACACGTCCGCCTGGCGTATCGTGGAATAGCAAAGACAAAGATGCCCCGTATAGCCTTTAACAGACTTAAAGGGGCAAGTGCTGTTAGCGAGTACCTCTGAAGGCAGGCACAGCACACAAGGGTGGCTATCACCTCGCCCGATCGCCTTTGTCCCCCTGTGCTGACGTAGACAACGAACCAGGTACTCATTTGAGCATAAAGTCGACCGAGTTCTTGATCGTGATCGGGAATCCAAACTCGGTTCGCCGGTGCACGAACACCACCGCGCTCACCACTACACGACTGCCCCTCCCCCCCCCCTCCTGGCGTTTCTTGGAGGTAAATAAACAAAGATACAACACGGGCAATGGGCAGGTGGGAAGTGTTGTTGATTCGGGTATGCGCACCCTCTCAGAGAGGACGCTCGAGTTCATTCTGCAGAAGGGATGAGATATTCCGAGCCGAGTCACAACAACAACACTAATGCAGGCGTGCCTCGCTTAACGAGCGCGATAAGTTCCGCGAAAATTGCTCGGTAAGCGAAACTCGTTAAACGATCGTCGTTTTCTCCACAGAATCCCGCGTCAAAAGGTGAGTAACGTTTTAGCCCCAAAAGGTGAACCAATCAATACTGCTTAGGGGCCGTCCATAAATGACGTCACGTACCTAGGGGGTGGGGGTCAGACATTTGTGACGATGTGTGACGAGGGGGGGAGGGGGGTTTGAGAAATGTGACGTCACATCAAAATGCACAACTTTAAATAAATATAGACAACACGTTCTACTTAATTAAATATACTTTTTAATCAATGTTTTCTCTTACAACAGAGTGCAGCGCCACATTAAAAACGCACTACAATGACAATAGTTTAAATCGATTTGAAGCATGTTTTATTTTTTAGGGCGGCGGGGGGGGGGCAGAGCTTTGTGACGTCATATTTGAGGGGGGGTCTGACTTTTTGTGATGCCGTGTGACGAGGGGGAGGGTCAAAAATCGCGTGACGTCATTTATGGACGGCCCTAATTAAATATGGGATCAGCACGTGGTATTTTCCCATATATGCTGTGCATAGATGTAAGAAAGTGCGTATGTATAATAACAAAACAATGTAAAACCACAGCATCCAAGTGTGAGCGTATCTCAATATATACAATACGTTGGCACGGCACCTGCTCAAGGTGCGTTGCTCATACGCGCTACCGTGGGGATGTGTTTAGCTTGCATGGATTGTGAGATCAGCCCATGTATTCACCCTCGCATGATTGATACGCTCGGTGATTTGTGAATTAGAGCCAGGGACTGTGACTCTTTGGACAGATCATCGCCCGGACTGCCACGTGGTCGTGTCGGGTAGTGCAAGGTCCGACCACGTCCGTCCAGTGCTCGCCGAATTGCATTGGCTTCCGGTTGCTGAAGGAATGCATCGTAAGGTCGCACTCATTACACGCAAAGTGCTTGCCACAAATGAACCACAATACATCGCTTATCTCGTCAAGGAGCATGACACATTCTAGATTTGAAGTTTGGTGACTGCAAGGATTTATATTCTTAGGTTTTTTCGGTAAAGTCACGTAGTATAAAATAAAATAAAATAAATCCGACGTTTCGGAGGCAACACNGAAGCTTGTGTTGCCTCGTCGGTTTTTATTTTATTTTATTATTAATTTTTGTTTTACAGTAACTTTACCGAAAAAACCTAAGCATGCCATACATCTGAAGGNCATCAAGCTCGCAGCGTGATTTTGGGNCATNGAACAAAGAGTCACTGAATAGCGCTTCACCTTTTGCGATATTCCACCTTGATTTTAATCTCGAGATTGAAAATTCTCTTTTTTACACGCTTTTATTTAACTCTCTGTTGTTGTTGTCGTTGTTTCCTCAAATCTTGTAACTCAATTTTTACCCACTTCCCAATGTGGTATCGACTGCAAACTTGGTATACTTATGTCATACCGATGACAACACTATATTCTATCATAAAAAACATATATTCTTTTTATATGTTATGTTTCGGCTTGGGTCTAATTGTCCACGGTAAACTGACGTTGGCTGTAATTGGCCATGGTCCTTACGTTATGGCAAGCTTCGGGCCACTTCCTGGAGTCGTGGAGTTCTTCCATTACGAGTACATTTATAAAAGCGTGTTTAAAAATATATGTTTTAAATATTACTTGTGTGTTTAGTTTGTTGTCCTTCCCCACACATTCAATTAGCACGGCTGGCTATGTATGGTGCGAAAGAAGTTCAACATAAACATACATTGAACACATCATCAGGTGATGGCTGCTGGGTTGAGTGGTGTACAAATTAACGTAAGCAACTCAACAACACTGGCTATAAAAAAAATTCACAAGGCGACGTTTCAGGTGATGACCCCTTTTTCAATGTCCTTTACGTACTATGAAGAGGGCCCATCCATTGCCCAAAACGTCGCCTATTATATATTTTTCCTTTAAAGCCCACAGTGTTGTTGACGCATGTGTACAGCAAAGCATTTCCCCATGTTTAAAGCAGTGAGACGCTTCAACTTGTCCAGTCACCTCCGTGCGTGCCGGTGGTTCAACCGCCGTCGCCTACGAATGTCAACATATCCGACCATCTCACAACATCCGCCAAAACCCCGGCACCTTGCGAGTTGGACATATGCGACGTTGCACCGTCGAAAGGGATCCCACGCACCCACGACATTGTCTTCAGGATATGCATCGAGACCGGGTTACGTATCGCTCACGTTGCGCCGGACTTGGAATCGACCGCGTCTGTTCTGCCTGTGGTCCATGGGGTCCCAGGCCAAGGGGTCCCAAGCCGTGTGGGTCCACAGGCCCCCAGACCATATTGGTATCTCATCATCGTCGGCCACCACCTGGGATGGCATCACTTTAGTAGTTCCAATTTATTCACTGCGACCAACGATGGCGATTTATGTGATAACCATTTGAAACGAGTTGGGGGGGGGGCGGAGGGGGCAGTGGGATTATCGAGTGATTGCCGAACGATTTGCTACTCTCGGCGGGTACCGATGCGAGCTATTGGCAGCCGTTAGCGGACACTCAGGACTGTGACGTTTCTTTGACTGCGACCACATCCATCGTGGAATCCTCTGGGCTCAGGCAGTCCACTGCGACAGCGTACGGTGACTCTTAAAATGTAAGGGGTAGGAGGAGGGGGAAATGCACAAATGTGAAAATCTGGTAGACAAGCTTCGCGTTTCGATTTAAAGCTTTAGTGACTGCAGGGATTCATCTTCTTGGTTCTTTCGGTAAAGTCACGTAGAATGGGAATAATTATTTTATTATATTATTATATTATTTCATATTATATTCTTTATTATGTTTTATTTTTATTATTTATTATTTCCATTCTACGTGACTTTACCGAAAGAACCAAGAAGAAGCTTCGCGTTATTTTTAATTATTATTATCACCACAAGTCATTTTTATCGTGAAATTAGACGTTAAGGCAACCCAAGGGGAACGTTTGGCAGGATTTAAAGCAGCGGTGCTCAACCCCAAGGGTGCCCTGCCCCTCTGTGCCGGGAACACCTTTAGCCTGTCGGGGAAGGGCACCGGGCTGCAGCATGGACACTGTGCAGGAGGAATTTCAAACGTGCGCGGTGGAAACGAAAGCGCCACGTTGCCGGCGAAATATCTAAATAAACCAAAACCAACACCCGCCATTCGCCACTAAGTGACGGTGACGTCACCACGGCGCCTGTGCCAGGCCAGGTGCACTTTGAGGCCACGTGAAGTGTCGAATGCTCGCTGACAGGAGGTCAGGGACAGACCCAGCAGGTTGCATGGGTTGGCGACGGAGATGACTGGTAGATGCACCGCTGTACCCCCCAACTTGCTGTATTTTAGCCGCCCAGCGCTCCGCTCGTTGTTGTGTCGCTCCTCTGCCCTCAGTTGTTGTTGGAGGGCGACTGCCTCCAGTTGCCCAGCAGCGTTTTTCACGAGCCTCCTCCATAGAGGCCAATCTTGACACCGCTAGTACCAGTCGTCAGCATGTCCACTCAGCTCCACATCCTCCCGTACCGCATCAAACACACAGCGTGACACAAACGCCTTTCGTAACGCCGCGTTGAATAAAGGCAATAAGGGTTGAGAACTGCCGCTATAAAACATCCAAATTGTCCGAAATAATGGAACTGCCGTTTGCTACATCGGCGTCCGTGACGGCACAAGTCCGTCGTGTCCGCCCCGCATGTCCGTGCCGTGCGCGATTGCTCCTTACCNGCTTGGGTGAAGGGTTGTCGTCGCTCTGCAAGTTGATCTGTGGCATTATATCGTCATACACAGGAGTCTGGCCATCACACCTAGACGAAGGGCCTGAAACCAGTCGCAAGCTTTACTGCAATATCCAAAGATAAGGAGTCGGCAGCCTTCAAGTACCTTCAAGACTTCTTCCCTAAGCTGGCTTAGGCAAAGGTCAAAGCCGGTGTCTTCGTCGGACCACAGATAAATGAGATCCTGGAGTTGCCATGAATTTCCCAAGAAGCTCACTAGTAAGGAGAAAGCGACTTGCAACAGCTTTGTCGCAGTGGTTTGTGGCTTCCTGGGCAATCTCAAGGTCGAAAATTATGTGGAGCTGGTGAGAATGATGTCCCTCAAAGTCCACGTCCTTGATGCTCATCTTGATACATTCAAGGAGAACATGGGAACGTACTCGGAGGAGCAAGGCGAGCGCTTCCACCAGGATTATCTGGACTTTGAACGCCGCTACCAAGCACAGTATAACGAGAACATGATGGGAGACTACATTTGGGGGCTGATTCGTGAACGTGATTTACAGTATAATCGTAAATCCCGAAAAACTATTCACTTCTAAATCTTTTGTAGTATTTTTGTATTACTTAGTATAAATACATGTTAATTTTGATTCATATCCAGTTTTTTTTCTGACTTTATATGAACGAAAAGACACAAATTCGTCCGTTTTCTCATTGCAAATAGTTACATTTCAAAATATCACTGTCATGGTCACAAAAGCAAAGTTTGTGGGAATAATAGCCATTTTTTAATACTTTTCAGGCATACGCAATTAGGAAATAACACTTACTACCCAGGAACAAAAATTGTGTTACATAGTGAATTATCAGAGCACTTTTGTTTGCATGTTAACCACGAGTACTGTTAGTGGTTAATGCGGGGGGGGGGGTGTCAAACGCTTCCCCGTCGCGATTGCGAACTATACTCAAGCCCTACACGTTAATGATTACAACAATACAACACTCCATGTATTTGTTTTTATTGCAGTTGCTAAATATCAATAAAATACAGATTTCCGTGGCTGCTCCCGCCTCTTCCAGGATTGCCTGGCCAGTATGGAAGAGTAGGCCAAATTTCCCCGGACAGGAGCTCTCTTAAACTCCCCACGCAGCGGAGGACCTTCAACCAGCGGCGGTTGAGAGCAAATCATATTGGACATGTGCAACAAAGAGCTTCACGGCTCTTCAGATTTATCCAGCCTAAGGACAGGTTCCGATTCTGAGCAGCTGCAGGGCTGCTACGTGCGTACGCTGCAATGTAATGTATCATTTGTTTTACGTTGTGGTGGTGGTGGTTGTGGTGGTGGTGGTTGTTGTTTACCAAGGTAGAGCCTCGCTCTCTCTCGTAGGGACCACCACCACCACCGCCACCACCACCCCACCACCACCGCCACCCCACCGCCACCACCACCACCACCACCNCCATCACCACCACCACCNCCACCGCCATCACCACCACCCCANCACCACACCCANCCCTACCANCACCACCACCCACCCCACCACCACCCACCCCACCACCACCACCACCCCTACCACCACCACACACCCCACCCCTACCACCACCACCACCCCTACCACCACCNCCANCCCACCCCTACCACCACCCACCCCTACCACCACCACCCACCCCTACCACACCACCACCACCCCTACCACCACCACCANCCCACCCCTACCACACCGCCAGCTCTGTCCACCAGCGGTGTGATTAGTGAGTGGTGCACCATTGTGCGTGTGTTGTTGTTGTTGTTTAAATCGTTTGAACATCGTGCAGATGGAGAGGTTTACTACAGCGATGTAAAGGGTTGACGAGGTGTGGTGTTATGCTGCGTGGTGTTGTCCGCGAGTGTGAGATGGACTTGTACGAGTATCTCCACGTCGGCAGTAATGAATGCGGTGCGTGTTGTGTGTAAGTGCACACAGTGGGTGGCGAACGTACCTGCACTGTTCACAGGAGGCGCATTCCTGATTATGTCTCCGTTTACCTGTGCATATTCATAAGGCGAATTCGTTTTAGCCTGAAAGACTGTAAAAAACAAGACAAAAATCAAGATTATCCTTCTGTCATTCGGCTTACTTCACCATACTTCACCACTCTGGCCAGTGCCGGCCGGTGGAGTGGATGGAGGTTAGTCCAGGATCATGAAAAATAAGTATAGGTGTTTTACCCTTTGTGGAAATACAACAGGAGGTGTTATGATGTTCAAACACCAAATAGAAACCTTTTGCCAGGAATCAAGTCTGCAGTCACCACATGTGCTTGTGGTTAACATGCAAACATGCTCTGATAATATATATTAATACTGGTAGCAACCCACTGGATCCACCAGCCCACAGGGGATTATTGTGTCCGTCCGTCCGTCGTGCAGGGAGGGGCTGGTGGGAGGGAGGGGCTGGGTGGGGAGGGGCTGGTGGGGAGGGTGGGGCTGGGTGGGAGGTGGGCTGGGTGGGGGTGGAGGGTAGGGCTGGGTGGGAGGGGCTGGTCANCCCGTGGTGCCCTTATAAAACTCAACGTTTAACCTACTCACGCCGGCTTGTGCCCGCCCTCACAGTCGGGCATATTTGCGGAATACACCACGCCGCCGTTGACCCTGCCATTGACGAGCAACCCAACGTTCCTACCAGCTCCCTCCGCAGGAATGTGTTTGTATATTAATTGATAATGTATGCATTGGCTTCTTTAAAGAAGGCCGTCTCTGGTGTAGGCCATTCCGTTTCAAAGACCATGCGTATGTTACAAGAGCATGTTTTTGTTTGCATGTTTACAAGTACAGTGTGTGGTTAATGCAGTAACTTTATCCCTTGCAAAAGGTTGCTATTTGGTGTTTGAATATCGTAACACAACTCCTGTTTTATTGCCAGAAAGGGTAAAACACATTATATTTACTGGGAAAAAAGCTGTCCAGGATCGGTTCGGATATCACTCGCCATCCATTTTGACCGTGGGCAGGAACTGAATCCAGGTCGCCGGTTGCACGTAGGGCAGTGTTGCGAACCGTTGCACCACCGCTCTCTCCGCTCATGACACCCTTTACGAGTTTAAATGCCGATCGGCTCTTGGTTATCACCCTGCACCACCTCGTTCGCCAAGTGTGGGGCAAGAGGCATCCCACCCGCACCTTTGCCGCCTGCGATTGTGTCAGAAGCTTCCACACATTTAGCCAAACGCATAAATTCAGCCCTCTTGTCAATCTTCCCAGCCCCTATCCCCACTTAACGTTACCCATGGCGGGCGGGGTTTATTTGACCATACTCACCAGACGTGTCAGTGGGGTCGGTGAATGGGTGGATGGGTGGGCGAATTCAGATATCACTTAGGAGCAGCGCTTGTAGTCATGAGCAATCTGCTGCTGCATGACGGCCTCCGTAAGCCGTGGTCATCTCTCGCAGTCAGGCGATGCAATGCGGTTACCCCTCGCTCTATGCGGCGGTAGTAGTAGTCGGTGATGATGGGTTCCAAAAGAAGGCGCAACAAGACCCCCGTGTAGCCTTAATGGACAGGTTGTTGTTAGCGAGCACCTATAAGGCGGCACTGTGGCACACGAGGGGTGGGTGGCCAACACCATGCCTGGCCGCTTGCATCTGGTATTCATTTGAAGCCGAGTCGATCTATTGAAGGCCCAGGACTGGTTCGGATAATCGCCACCGTGTTTGTCGTGAGCGGGAATCGAACTCGGGCCGCCGGGTTCGTAGCGAAGTGCGCTACCGCTACACTACGCTCCCACGGTACACCCAGAGCCGGCCCAGCCACTAAGCGACCCTTGCAATTGCAAAGGCCCGTGGCCAGCAGAGGGCCCCTAGAGTCACTGCTAGCTAGTGGGTGAAAAAATCATACATCAAAGGGGCCTCCAACCAAATTTTGCTTAGGGCCCCAAAGGTCTAGGGCCGGTTCTGGGTACCACCACATAGCCCACGTCACCACCACCGCAGCACGTGATTCAAACCGCGTAGCAGAGCGAATTTTTGGTCGAAATAGGTGAGCCGCATGTTACGCACAAACCGAACCCCGGAATGCCGCTGGGTGTGAGGGGGGGGGGTAAGGGGTGGGGCCTGCAATCCACCTGGGCAGTAGCCACACGCGAGTTCATCTCATCACTGCAGATTTAGATTTGAAGCTTTCGTGACTGCAAGATTCATATTCTTAGGTTTTTTCGGTAAAGTCACGTAGGTAAAAATTAAATTAATAAAGTAAATAAAAATAAAATAAAATCACGACGTTTCGGAGGCAACACAAGCTCCGTTTCAGGTGAACCGTCACAGCACGATAGCTGTATATCACTGCGCTTGAGTGCAGATGCTGGGTGGATTATCACCTCCCCATGATCGAGGCACCACCAAAAACTACAACCCCCCCCCCATCCCCACAACATTGGAAGTGAAAGCCACGTGGTCATTCCAGAGTGCAGTAGTTAAGCGGGTGCGTGTGTGTGTTTAGCAGTTGTGGGGAGTGTTGTAGCGGTTAGCGCATTGCGATAAAGAACACGGTGACCCGGGTTCGATTGCCGCTCACGGTCAACACCGTGGCGATATCCGAACCGGTCCTGGGCCTTCCCCCAAGGTCGACTCAGCCTCAAATGAGTACCTGGTGCGTGTGCAAACATCGCCACTGGGGAGACAAAGGCGGTCGGGCGTGGTGTTGGCCACCACCCCTCGTGTGGCCGTGTCGGCCTTCGTAGTGTCCGCTAACAGCACTTGCACCAAGTCTGTTAAGCTATACGGGGGGGGGGTCTCTTTGTCTTTGCTTGGCAGTTTATCATTGTTCTTACCTTCGGAATAAAACTCCTTTATTTCAATGTGCTCGACAGTCAGGGCATCGTTAATAGTGCTATACACCGTGTCGAGGTCGACATCATCCTCCACAGCTGTGAACACAGCAAGACAGCCAGTTGCTTTCACTCATGTTATGCATTCGCACGCTTCGATGTTTCATCGGCAAGCAAACGTTTCCACAAGGCGACACTAAATAAAGTTAAAGTTCATTTATTAGGTGTAGCTCTGTGAGCCATTCGGCTCTTGAATCGGGTGCAAACGCAACAAACAAAAAACAAAAACATGAACAAGAAAACATCTTAAAGTGACTATGTGCAAACAGAAAATCTAAATACGCACCGCAACCCTCTCTAATGATTGTACTTCATCAACAGCAGCAGCAACAGACATTATCTATCCACTGCTGGGTGAAGGCTTCCCAAAGCAACCGCTACCTCTCGTGATCTTGTAAACGAACAAGTCATCTCTGGGATGGAAGTTCCCTCCTTTGGGTTGTACTCCAGCAGCAGTCTCGACCGCCGGTCATCATCCCCTCCTAGTGGAGTGTTTGCGCTCAAACCTCCGTTCGTACATTTTCTCTGTACTTTCTTTTCTCTCTCTCGCAATTTCATCCGGATTGATTGCGCTGTCGGTCTCATTTCGTGCAGACGAAGGATCCGTGCGGATTTCGACTCGGAAGCGGACATTGTAGAGCCACCTCTGAGATCACTTCACGTTACATGTTGGCAAAGTTCCCCACCTGCTCTAGCCACCTGAGAGCAACGTTCATCGCATGACAGCCGGGCCGATCAGTTTGCAGCCGATCCAAGGTAAAACGGACTGGAAATAACGCGCTGTGTGTGCTCTGTGGGATATCTGGGGGTGCACACAACCCCACCCCTCATTGGGGACGAGGCATAAAAGGGCAGCTCCCTGGCCAATCGGGGCCAGTCGCAGCTCAAGACCCAAGACACGCCAGCCAGCCAGTTAGGACCCTGGACCCCCTCGTCCCGCTTGTCCTTGTAAGGGCCGGGACGCTGTGCGGGCCAGTGGTGGGACTCCCGGCTCTACGTCCTTGTAAGGGCGAGTTCCGAGGAAGCCAGAGTCCAGACCCGCACCTTGGCTAGGTCTGGTCGGGTAGCCTCCCTAGGGTAATTGTAGCGGGAGAACCCCAGAGTGTAGCCAGAATAGTGTATCTAGGCTGTGTACCTAGGCTGTGTCGCTAGGCTGTGTATCTAGGCTGTGTACCTAGGCTGTGTATCTAGGCTGTGTATCTAGGCTGTGTACTAGGCTGTGTCGCTAGGCTGTGTATCTAGGCTGTGTATCTAGGCTGTGTATCTAGGCTGTGTATCTAGGCTGTGTATCTAGGCTGTGTACCTAGGCTGTGTCGCTAGGCTGTGTATCTAGGCTGTGTATCTAGGCTGTGTACCTAGGCTGTGTCGCTAGGCTGTGTATCTAGGCTGTGTACCTAGGCTGTGTCGCTAGGCTGTGTATCTAGGCTGTGTACCTAGGCTGTGTACCTAGGCTGTGTACCTAGGCTGTGTACCTAGGCTGTAACAGAGTATCAGGACTGTTGGAGTGCCGTATTGTAATAAAGAAGTTACCTCTACAAGTGTCTCCGGAACCCATTACACAAACACGCAAAGCACCTTGACTGGTAATCTTGCATCCTGGGCGGCTGCTTTTGTACAAGGCGACTCCTGCAGCGGACATGACCAATACGCAAACCACCACGCCCACGGAAATGAACGCGAGCTTCATTGTTCTTGAGACATTGCCACCTACGGGGTAGGAATCGTTGTCAAGTGGCGATGGAGGCACTGAAGGGAAACACACAAACACACGGCACGGACACGGCATGGACACGTGGAGCCACGAATAGCGGTGCTCAAACTCCCCGCAAATAGAGGGAGAGTGTCCAGCCGGACGTTGCATGTACACGGCCCCTCTCTGTGTCAGTGCCACCGCTGTTTGGCCGTCAGCTTCGTCACACCGCCGGTCAGAGCGACTTGTCGAAAGGGCAGTGGGGGGGGGTGCCCCCTGGGGGTTGCCCCTACGGTGGTGGCAAGACAGCGGTGGCAGTGAGAGTCGAGTTATTTCATCGCTAAAGTAACCGATGTATTTTTGTTGTTTTTTAATCGGTCAAAGTTATGTTTCGCTCGACCTCGTGCCGAGCGAGAGGCGCGATCTGTGACGGCCGGTCCTGGGCCTCCCCTAGGTAGACTCAGCCTCAAATGAGTACCTGGTGCGGTGTGTAAAATCGCCACTCGGGAGACAAAGGCGGCCGGGCGTGGTGCTGGCCACCCACCCCCTCGTGTGCCGTGTCGGCCTTCATAGGTGCTACTCGCTGACAGCACTTGCCCCGACTGTCTGTTAAGGCTCCACGGGGATCTTTGTCTTTGTACTTACCAGCAATACTTAGCCTGAAGCACCGACGGAATATATGCTGGTGTAAAGTTTCGACTACAAATTCGTAAACTCCAGTGTCGTTGGCGGTTATATTTAGAATGTGCAACGTCGCATTCTTGAAAGCGTACTTCTGCCGGTCCCGCGCGACGGTATGCTCTTGTTTTTGTACCAAATAAAAACAACAAATTCTTCGCCAGTTTTGTTATAGACGAGATGCACGTGCTCGATTTCGTCGATTGAACGATTCGCGGGAAGGCGACGCTGCCTCCCAGAGTTGCGCTCACGGGTGTATGGTCACCTTGGCAGAGCTGGACTGCCGCAGTTGGCAGAAGGCATTTATACTTAATTTGGAGCTTTCGTGACTGCAAGAATTACTCTTAGGTTTTTTCGGTAAAGTCACGTAGGTAAAAATAAAAACAATAAAGAACTGATTCTTCGGCCGTTGCCGATCAGCACAACTCGGTCTTCATGTTGTATTTTCCGAGCCACCAGGTTCTCTGCATCCTGAAGCTACATCGTTTGCAGAAGCTACAAATACAACACAGAGCATAATTTCAACCGTGATGACGGTTACAAACTGAGTAATGCATGGAAAGATGTGATTAACCATGCAAAAAGAAACTACACTTATTTGCCAATCTTATTTGACAGACAACCATCACAGTTTTACCATGTCTAGTGGTGGTCTCCCTGTTACAGGTTGAGTCACAAACCGCACCTCTCCATAACAAAGGCTCAGCCTTTGTTATGCAGTCTATTCTTAGTCTTAAGCCTCACCTTACCATATTAATAAAAGTATGCGGCCCTTGCTCCACACCTCCTCCAACCATTATATAAACGGAGTGGTGGCTTCTGCAATCTCTCATTTACTTGATACAGCTGTTGTGGCTGTGACGGTTCCACCTGATGACGGAGACCTGTGTTGCCTCCGAAACGTCGTGATTTATTATTTTATTTCTATTATTATATATTATTTATTTTTTATTATTTATTTTTACCGACGTGACTTTACCGAAAAAACCTAAGAGTATCACACTTAATTTGGAGCTTTCGTGACTGCAGGAATTACTCTTTGGTTCTTTCGGTAAAGTCACGTATAAAGAGAAAATAATAAATTAAATACTAGCATACGACGTTTCGATTGCAACACAAGCAATCATCATCAGGTATAAAAGAAATAGAAACACATCTAGTTTACTTAGAAATGTAATGTAATACAACAGATAGTCGGATAACATAACAGTCAACACCCTACCTGGTTGATTACGTTCTTCCTGAGAATGCAAAATTGAGAAAGAGATAAAACACAGAAGCAGAGACATATAGACAGACATGTAAGTAGAGACAGATATCACAGAGATACATAGAGAGAGAGAGACGTACAGACATTTCACACAGCAAGGACATTATCTTAAATTCACCACGCCGCGGCATATATCAATGGGCACAACTACGGATAGTCAATCTAGATTTGAAGCTTTCGTGACTGCAGGAATCCATACTCTTTGGTTATTTCGGTAAAGTCACGTAGGTAGAAAAATAAAATAAATTACGACGTTTCGATTGCAACACAAGCAATCATCATCAGGTGGGAAAACCACACCCCCCTCTCTCTCCGCCTTGCCCCTCCCCCTTTCTTACCTGTATAACCTCTTACCACGGCAACTCTCTCTCCCCCACTTCAGTAACAAAAATATTGCTGTGGTTTTCCCACCTGATGATGATTGCTTGTGTTGCAATCGAAACGTCGCGATTTATTTAATTTCATACCTACTTGCCTTTACCGAAAGAACCAAAGAGCAGGGCTAGTCAGTTACTCAATTAAGATTACACATTGTAATCGTTGCCTCCCCCGCCCTGCCTGCCCCCCCCCTTACTGACAGACGGGGCCGGTGCTGAGCTGCTTTGCGCCGCGCGCGGCCAGCTGCCACGGGGGTGCCCCTCCGAATATTGGAGACGAGACGTCAGCGCGAGGCGCTCCCAGTGCGCGCTAAGACCCGTACCCGGCCGGGTACAGGTACCCGTTTGCGACCCTGGTGCGGCCGGGTACGGGTAGGCCGTGAGTCACTGGTGAGTAACTGTTTGTCACTAATTTCCCAACGTCTTGTCTCTTCTCACAATTCAAGTTCCTAGAATCAACCCACCCACGCCTGCAACACGGCTTCATCCCAGAAGTCGCAATCAGGTACGGGTAGGGTAAGGGTATCGGGTACCTGATTGCGACCTCTGGGATGAAGCCATGTTGCAGCCGGGTACGGGTAGGGTACGGGTACGGCCGGGTACAGATCTGGCTGTTATTTAATAAAGTGGCTGTTATTTTTTATCGCAGTGCCAATACCAGACGTTGGTATTTTATTTTTCTAATTCTTCACTCCGGCGCAACCGAGGACGTGGGCACGCTTTTCTCACCGGAGGCGTCGGAGTTTAAAAAACGGCAGATAATCACTACGTCATCACTATTTAAAATAGCAAAATGTTTGCACATTCTTGCATAACATTACGTTATGCAAGAATGTGCAAAAAAAATAGCAAAACGGGTTATGCAAGAATGGAAAATTACTGTACCACTCCAATCTCGAAGACCGCATCATGGGGTGATGCATATACACGTGCAGTATTTCCATTGTTTAAGTCGTATGCAGTGTACAATGTACCGTGTCAAATATAGTCGGGCATATTTGCAGAATACACCACGCCGCCGTTGACCCTGGCCATTGACCGAGCAACCCAACAACGTTCCTACCAGCTCCCTCCGCAGGAATGTGTTTGAGGTCCGCCGCCGTCCCTCGTATCGAGCACGGTGCGTTGCGGCTCTTGAAATTTTGAGGTTTAAAAACATTTTTCGAACAAATATGGCTCTTGTTGTTGTTGTTTTGTTTGTCTACCAACCTCCCGGTCGATGTTGAATGAAGTCCAGTGAGGCGGAAACTGGGGTGATCCATCCCAGATATGACGGAAACTTCGCTCAATTTGGTGACATTTCGTCAGAGTTAAAGAAGGATTTGGATACAGGAAAGAAATTCAAGCTTGCTGCCTCCGCAGTCAGATTAAGAATACACGGCCATCCCACGACAACTTAGAAGGAACGGTTGTGCCAAGCATTTATTTTTTTTATTTTTTTGACTGTGGCAGATAATGATTGTTAATTACGACGGGTGAAGTGTGGCATTGCAAGCTTTACGTGACAATAGAATCGACCATTGGAACCTCATTTGCCAGTAAAAAATATGATAATTGGTTTTGTAGCCTTTTATCTGGCAACAAAACTGACACCTTTTTGTTTAGTATTCACTTTGACGGTGTTTTTTTTGTCAACACAGTTTAGAATTGTTTTCAAGCTATTTATTTTAAATGTAATATCACCTCCACTCAAGTGGGTATATCAAAACACTGCACACTAAAATAAAATGCAAAGACAATCAAGTCATGTTTAATTAAAAGCCACGATAAAATATGGAGACTTGCAACTCCCTCCCAAACACACCGAGGCTCGCAGCGTGTGCGTTTTCCCCTTTTTTCTGGCAACAAAACTGAAACCTTTTGACAAGGATTCATGTCTGCATTCACCACAAAACTTGCAGTCAAAAAAAAAAAACCACTATGATAATATATGCATTGTCCTTGAAACCGATTGGTCCACACCAAGGGACGGCTTTCTTTTGAGCCTGGACCCAATTGGTGCTCGACCAGAGGACGCCAAAAGGTGTACATTTGTTTGCATTTTGACCGCAAGTATTGTGGTTAATGCAGACATGAATCCTTGTTAAAAAGGTTTCAGTTTTGTTGGCAGAAAAAAGGGGGAAAACCCCTATTATTATATTTTTGTACTGGCAAAGGAGGTCTAATGATGAGTTCCACATCGTTGGGGTAACGCTTAAGAGAGTCGTGGTGAGGTCCTGCTCTGAGCAGCGTAGTGTTTGAACCCGGATTCGAACCGAGATGCAAAATTCGCGGCACAGCCGAACGTTCTCATCTCTGAGTCACGCGACTAGCTAATTTTTTTATTATAAATTTTGAAAATGTAAACACACGCAAAATCTCGCGTGTGCGTTTTCAAGCCACAACGCACCCAACGCCGACGACCGATGGCAGCTGAGAGAAACTGGGTGTTCCGTGTGGAGCTTATCACTGCTAACATTTGGCAGTGTTGCGCGCAGACACTGCGATAACCACGTGGGTTTTTGCTGGACCGCACACGTTCTTTCTCAATCGCACCTACAAGTTGCTTTAAAAGCGTCGGGAGAAATTTTTGTTGAGCGATCGATGTACTACGCAGTGTGTTTAAAAAAAATGTTTAATCAATTATCGTCTGGCATATGACAACCCGTGAACAGTATATTTCCATAATAGAGGTTTATACATTTATATTTGTGTAATGACACATATTTACACGATCTAACCCAAACAACTTCTCTATGAGATCTCTTTTACCAGTGGCAAAATATAGTAGTAGGTTTTTACCCTTTTAAACTGGTACAAAACTGACACCTTTATTCAAGGCATCATGTTTGCAATAACCACAACACAAGTAGTCAAAAAAGCAAACAAAAAGAAGCAACTCTGATAATGATAATAATGATGCCTTGAATAAAGGTGTCAGTTTTGTACCAGTTTAAAAGGTAAAAACCTACTACCAAACAACTTCTGTTATGGATAACCTTTGAACGTTGGTCGGGTCTCAGTCTGTGGGNTTCGCTTGAGTCGTTCCCTTTGGCTCGTCTACGAAAGAATTTAAGTCCAATTTTTCGATTTAAAGCTTTCGTGACTGCAGGGATTCATCTTCTTGGTTCTTTCGGTAAAGTCACGTAGAAGGGAAGTAATAACATAATAAAAATAAAACATAATAAAATAATTCTCACTATTATTATTTTATTATGTTATTATGTTATTTTATTACTTCCCTTCTACTGACTTTACCGAAAGAACCAAGAAGAGGAAAATTTAAGTCCACTATGCATTGTTCACTGTTGGTGTGAGGGGCATGTCATTTTCACGTTCACAATACTGTAGCTATTTTTTATTTTACCAGGTAAGGCCCACTGAGCTATATAGCTATTTTTAAGAAGCGACCTGTCACAAACATAGCTCAACAAAGTGGCTCATCATGTGCAAATTTATAGCAGACAAAATTTAAAATCTGTTGTTTCTAAATGTGGAGGGAACACTGGAGCACCGGAGAAAATTCCACGCAACGATGGGGAGAACACGCAAACTCCAAATATACAGCAGCAGCAGGGCGTCAGGGTAGGGATCGAACTCACGACCCTCCTGTATACCAGGCTAGGGAGATAACATCTCGCCATTGGCTAACCAGTGCTATCCCGTCAGCAATGGGTTAACTATATTCAGTATATCGTACACCTTGTTAATTCGACACATATGGGGCTCTGGCCTTGCCGACTTATCCAATATTCCGAAATATGTACAATGGTACTTCCTTGTGCCTCCTGCCCCAATAAAAAAGAAAAAATATATTTTCCAAACTCTTCACACACCAACAACAACAACAACCACCATTCGCCACTAAGTTGCGGTGACGTCACCACGACGCTGTGCCAGGCCATGTGCACCTTGAGGCCACGTGAATTGTCGAACGCCCGCTGGCAGGAGGTCACGGGGCAGACCCAGCAGGTGCCACGGGTCGACTGACTGAGACGACTGAGACGACTGGCTGATGCACCACCTGTGCCCCCTACTGTGCCAACTTGCTGTGCTTTAGCCACCCACACACACGCATTGACACACACACCCTGCATCAATTATATCCAAAACTTTGATTTGTCTCGCAGACTAAGGATTTATACTTCAGTCCCTTTCTATTACTTATTGAGGTCGATGTAGAGGACATTTCTGAGAGGGTTTGGCTTGCACGGAGTGCGTAAGCAGGGTAAAGTCCAAAGCGACGGGTCTGCACTGATGCTCACCACGTGCTCCACCACCAGACCGAGTCGTTGTTTTGGTCGCGGTGCACGGCGTCGCTCCCGTGCTTGCCGACATTGGACCATTCGGACGGCAATTCGGCTCATGGCGATTGGTAACACTATATATGCCGAAAGCTCAGCCGTGCCAAGTTATCCCAATGATCAAATACCTAAATAACGACGTTTTACTGTATTCATATACTTATGTTTTCATTTCCATTTTTGTGTCTTCCTCAATGCACCCAATAAACGTTACTTATCTGAGTCTGCATCCTCATGCAGCGTATGGAGTTCATTTCCTCTCGTCGCAGTCGCGGTGTCAGGCCTTGATCGTTGGTGGAAGCAATCGTAGTGGCCGTCACGCCTGATTGTTTCCCCACTCATGGTCACCGTCGACTAAAACTGCAATAAACACTTCGGTGTGGGGTAGGTGGTACAGTCCGTTCTCCTACAACGCCGCGTGTCTTCATAACGCGAATTGGCTATAACACGACTGAATGAACAGAACTACGTCACGCGAGGTGGAGTTAGCGGTTGTAACGGCTGCCTCGGCGTAGCATGGCACAGGACGGGATGCTGCTGGATGCTTTTAGACGCTACCCACCGTGGCTCAGCCTGCGAACGCATCTCATGTGTTATCGTCGACTGTGCTTTACCCTATATTACAACGTGATGTTTCCATTACGCGGTGTTCTTCAGGAACACAACTACCACATTATAGGGGAACTGACATTACATCCGGTTAGCACGGTTGGCTACGTACAGCGCGAAATAAGTTCAACGTGCATAGCACACACAGAAGTACATTTTTGATAATTGTTTTTTTTACCCTTCTATCTGGCAACAAAACTGACACCTTTTTTTACAAGGAGTCATGTTTGCATAGACCACAATACCTGCAGTCATAATGCAAACAAAAACATAACTCTGATAATGTGCACTGTCCTTGAAGTTGATTGGTCCACACCCGAGACAGCTTTCCTTAGAGTCGTCTCACATGGGTTGGACCAGATGACGCCAAAGGCAAATGAGGTTCCAAGTACATTTTTTGTTCTCGCGAATTTCATCGCAAAATTAAGTGTCCATTCTAGATTTGAAGCTTTCGTGACTGCAAGGATTCATACTCTTGTTTTTCGTAAAGTCACGTAGGTAAAAAAAAATGAATTAATTAATAATTTTTTATTTTTTAAAATCCTTTATATTAAGTTCACTTGCTTGCTTGCTTGCGCGCTTACGACGTGCAAATTTTCGGTCGTTTTTTACCCACTTCCCGTGATCCAATCGAGCTGACATTTTGCACACAGCTCGTTGTGCGTGACAATTTATTTTCGTGAAAATTTTTTCCAAAATTCACTTTTTAGGATTTTTTTTTATATTTAATTTAAAATACCAATGTGATAAAATGAAAGTCTTACTCAAGAAAAACAGAAATGAATAATAAAATAAAACGATGCCACGCATATAAAGGATTTATAGTGAAAAACTTTGTTTTTACGGGTAATTTTATTAATTTATTTCATTTTTTTACCTACGTGACTTCACCGAAAAAACTAATAGTATAAAGTGTCCAGTCAAGGTCTTGAAGTTATGGGAAACCATCACGCCTTACAAGAAATGATCGCTTGACAAAATATCAGATAGTCTCGTCGCAGGAGGTGGCCCGGTAGTTCAAGGTCAGAAATGAGGGCCTGGGTTTGAATTCAGGTTACAGCCACCTGCGATTAAAACCGGGCTCTCTAGCCCTGTGAGTTGATGGGTTGCAGCCTCGTCACTCATCACTGCACGTGAAAAAACCCATCGTAGTCAATTCGTTTGAGGCTTAATTTCACTGACGCGTGACGCCGGGAGCACGATCGGGATATAAAAAAAAGTGTAGGAAGTAGATTTTTAAAAAGGGTCTCCGGTTGTCAAACTGGAAACAAATCCGAATAATCTTCTTGGTTCTTTCGGTAGGTCTGTCGCCTCGACAGACCTGGTCTTCACCTGAGGACGGCTGCTTGTGTTGTGGCCGAAACGTCGTGAGAATTATTTTTTATGTTTTATTTTTATTATTTTATTATTTCCCTTCTACGTGACTTTACCGAAAGAACCAAGAAGATGAATCCCTGCAGTCACGAAAGCTTTAAATCGAAATCCGAATAATTTGACATCGTGTGATTTTTCTCTTGAAATGAAATGCAGTGTAAGTATAGTTTAGGATGTAAATACAGCACCACTGTTTTAGTGGCGATGTAACGATTCGTACGGGACGTGTGGATTCACACTCCTGTTTCACTGTCACCCAAAACCCTTCTGGGAAGTCGCCAAAATGTGCCTGATGACTTGGACCTGCAGGCCCACAGGGTGAGAAGACTGGAGCAACGCTCAAGTAAAAAAATAAACACTCCAAGTCCGATGCAACTGTGAACCCTCCCGGCTTACAACTTCCCCATGAACTGGGCAGCGTTGAGGCGGCTTATCAATCAGTGTGATCTTCTTCGTTTTTTCGGTAAAGTCACGTAGAAGGGAAGTAAGAAATAATAAATAATAAAAAATAATTATATTATATTATGGTTTATTTTTATTATTTTAAAATAATTATATTATTGTGGCTTATTTTTATTATTTTATTACTTCCCTTCTACGTGACTTTACCGAAAGAACCAAGAAGATGAATCCCTGCAGTCACGAAAGCTTTACATCGAAATTTAACATCAGTGTGGCCTCTAGGCTCACGTTAATGCATGGCTTCTGTGACACTTTCTGACATGCGGTGCGTCTTTGGCACTATTTCACCCGCGACGTTAACGGTAGCGCTTGCACGCGGGCACACACGAAGCCGTACGTCCCTCGGCCACAAAGATACCACGCGGGTGGGTTAGCGGCTTGACCCGACGGAGGGCAAGACCCGTTCAAAATCACACCTTTCAGCACACAACCCGAACGGCGCACTCGATGTGATCACGTGCGCACATGTGACAGCGGGACTTTCACGCTTTTCTCACCGGACAGCAGAGCCGCAATGCAGAAGAGCGACAGAACTCGGCCCTCGGTCCGTTCAGACGACGTCATGTTGTGAGCCAACCGCCCCAAGCGTAAACGCGTTTGCCCGTCCACCACCGCGGCCGCAGACCTGTGGCGTCAAAGAACGATTGCGCGTATGGGGTCGTGTGCGCGTGCGCCTGTGTACCCAGCCTGTACACCGCACAGAACCACGCCTCCCCTCCCTCCCTTACCACGGTGGGCAAGATTAGTCCGCAGCAGAGGAAGCTTTTCGCAATAGGATACGTAGAAAGGCAAACCCACGGGCGGCCACAGGGAGTTAGAGGGTTGGTCAATTTTGACGGTAGAATTCATTATTCCAAAAATAATCATAATTTAGGACACTCGGGGCAGCTGAGCCATTTTCATGGCCAACAAACGCGCGGTAATTAACTAGGGCGGCCGCTGGGTGTGAACCGCGAAACCTCTGCATCAAGTCCCAAATGGTCGACCATGTCACCACCGCCGCTCAGTTGTGTCACCGTCCGTCGGTGTCCTCTGGCACCAAATTCCAATTTGAGCCCAGCATGGAGTGCAGTGTTATTTGTGGCGGAAACTTGGGACTCTTGAAATACGAAGCTACGAGATGATTGGGGGTCTCGAGATGTGGCTTTGTGGAGTTGAAGGGATCGAGAGAAGTGACGATGTTCTAGAGCAGGACCAGGGGAGTATTCGATCAGAAGGTTCGCCGATTTTTCTGGGTCTTGCATCTTCACGCGGCGTATGAAGCAGTTCATTTCCTCCTGTTGCAGTCGGCGGTGGCCCGCGTTTCAAGTTTCAAGATTCATTTATTAGGTATAGCCCTGTGAGCCATGCGGCTCTTAAGTCGGGTGCAACCGCAAAAAAACTAAATATGAACACAGAACATCTTGGAATAAACCAGCAAATATTTTAAAAAACGTATTAAAACGCTGCGTGCAAAAATCCCAATAATGCGTTGGTCGTTTGTGGAGGCAGTCGTAGTGGTCGTCGCGCCTTGACGATTTCCCTCCATACTCTTTGGTTTTTTCGGTAAAGTCACGTAGGTAAAACATAAAATTAATAGAAATTAAATTAAATAACAAATCACCGATTTATTCTTTTATTTTGTTTCTATTTGTTATTGTCGATTTGTTATGTTATTTTGTTTCTATTAATTAATGGAAACAAAATAAAATAATAAATCACTGATTTATTATTTTATTTAGTTTCTATTAATTTTATTTTTTACCTACGTGACTTTATCGAAAAAACCTAAGAGTATGAATCCTTGCAGTCACGAAAGCTTCAAATCTAGATTTCCCTCCACTCACGGTCACCGTCGACTCAAGCAATGACAATAAGAAAGTTAACAATTATTTTCGTCACTAAGTTTCGCTCACAAAAGTGACAGTGCGCAGTCAACGTCATGAACTCACGGTGAATGTGAGAACGCACGCATCACCCAGGAATAATCCATTGACAAAATATCGGGTTGTCTCTTTGGAGGAGGTGGCCGGATAGCTAAGCGGTCAGAGCGCTGAGGGCCTGGATTTGAATCCAAGTNACAGCCGTAATGGGTCTCTTCCTGTTGAGTTGANGGTTCCGCCTGTCCCCATCACTCCACATCCTAGGTTCACACTNAAGGAATTCACCTTGGCGCGTAGATAAAATGAATAAAATAAATGAAATAAACTAATTTATAATATAAAATAATATAATAAAATATATCTAATATAAATTTCCCTTCTACGGACTTTACCGAAAGAACCAAGAAGATGAATCCCTGAGTGACTTTAAATCAAATTGTCGAATTCCTCAACGTCTGGCAGGAGGGGGGAAAGTGCTGTCCCCTACAGTGTGTGTCTATTGCCACTTGCACATCGGTCAGAAATGCTTGAGGCAAGGGAGCCGAGAGGGTCAGGTGTGGGGGGGGGGGNGTAGGAGCCAAGCAACTATCAACAAAAAAAATGTTCCTATGGAAACAAGGCGTGGAGCGGTCTGTACAGTGAAATGTGAATAAACAAGTATAACCCGTAAAAACAAAGTTTTCTATAATCCTTTATATGGTGGCGGCTAGAGTCCTCTCGTCCTCGGCTTGAGATGGCTGCCACCTATGGGTCAGAATTGCTGNACCATTAAGAATTGGTAATTAAATATAAAATTTTGTCCTAAAAGTGTAAAATTTTGGAAAAAAAATTTCACAACATTAATTGTCACGCACAACGAGTCTGTGTGGAAAAGTCAGCTCGATTGGATCAGGGAAGTGGGTTAAAAAACGACCGAAAGATTTGCACGGTCGTAAGCAAGCAAGCAAGCACCAAGACGCAAGCAAGCAAGCAAACTTAATATAAAGGATTTTAAAAAGGAGACAGAACGGAGGAAATCTGATCCAAATTGCTATCAATGGGCAAGAAACCCACTCAGGGTAAGACGGCATCCCGATTGGGTGGAGCGGTCGGCGCGGTGGTGAGACGCACTGTGGCCTGAACCAGGCATCGTTTCGATTCCCGGACACGGCTGCCATCACTTTGCCGGGTTCATAGCATGAGGCTCCAACGGGTTAAAACGCAGAGAAACATCGCAACCTCAGTGTACTCGCACATTGCAACCACGCCCGTGCCTTCTGATACATTTTCTGAGCGTACCAAATATAGTCAGCTCGTGGCTAAGCAAGCGCCCCGTCGTTGCGCGCTGAGCGGAAATGATACCCGGTCTTTTGGACACGGGACAGCAGCTCTGAATGTGGACACCCACGTCCGCCTCCCTTGTACGTGCGCACTTTGAACTTCCTTCGCGCCGTACGTAGCCGACCGTCCTAATCTGGGCTTTTCACACGACAGCTGGCTTGCGGCGGCGGAAGTGTTTACAGCGGTTTCGTGGCAATGTCGCCAGCGAGCATGGGATTCGGATTTCGGTTCCTGCTGGTTCAGTTGTTGTTGTTGTTGTTCAAGTTGCGTGCGTCAATAGCGCACGTGAATCGCATGCGCGGTTGTGCGACAAAAAACAACTTTGTTAAAAACAAACTAAAGTTTGTTTAACACGTAGGCTTTCGCGACCAATGTTATTCATAATCAACGTTTTTGGGTTTAGATCGCGTTTATTTATAAATGTGTCGTAACCCTCCACCACCCGACACGGCCAATCAGTAAAAATGTGTCACGTTGACAAAGACAAATAGTTCACTGCTTTAGCCCACCGGTGTGTTGAAGCCACAACATTTACAATTTGAGTACGACGTTTCGCTGGTAATTGCAACCAGATCATNGGGCAATCGCAGAATGGTGATCGGGCTCGCCAGAATGCTGTGTCTCTTATATATATAAGAAGGAGACAAGAGCTCACCANTCTGGCGATGCCCCATGATGCTGGTTGCAATTACCAGCGAAACGTCGTACTCAAATTGTAAATGTTGTGGCTTCAACACCGGTGGGCTAAAGCAGTGAACTATTTGTCTTTGTCAACGTGACACATTTTTACTGATTGGCCGTGTCGGGTGGTGGAGGGTTACGACACATTTATAAATAAACGCGATCTAAACCCAAAAACGTTGATTATAAACTAAAGTTTCCTGACATTTTTTTGGAGGTAAAGTGCAGCCCTGAAAGTGCCTGGCTACCTCACTGTTGGCGGAAGGGGTCTCCACTAGGGCAGCTCAATGGGGGGCTCTCTCTAGACCCTCGATGGTATTTTTGGCTCATCAAGGGACCCCTTTTTGGAAGTATTAAGATGAAACAAAAAAACGGCTTCATCCTATCTGGAATAATCCAGGAGGTGTCAAGATGTTCAAAGACCCAATCGATACACCTATTACGAGGCATGAAGTCTGCATTAACAACACACAGAACTTGTGATGAATCATGCAAAACAAATCGGCTTTGATCATGTATGCATTCTCTACTCTTTGGTTCTTTCGGTAAAGTCACGTAGGTAGAAATAAAATAAAATAAAACAAATCACGACGTTTCGATCGCAACACAGGCGATCTTTATCGAGTGGGACAACCACAGCAAGAAAATGCTGAAGTCGGCGGGAGAGCTGTTTTATTTTATTTGATTTCTACCTACGTGACTTTACCGAAAGAACCACAGAGTATGGATTCCTGCAGTTACGAAAGCTTCAACTCACGTGTGCATTGTCCTTCAAACTGATTGGCCTACACCAGTCTCGATGTAAGTCACCGGGAACCAGACTGAGACTATAAACTCACGGACCCTGGTGGGGACAACGTAGCGAAAGCACAAACGCTTAAGTGTGTGGGACACACCTGAAGAAGGACGCTTGTGTTGCGCCCGAAACGTCGTGATTTTATTTTGTTGTTTTTTCATAATTTTTTCATTTATTTTATATTTTGACCTACGTGACGCACCTGAGATTGACAAAAATGAATAACTCGTGGATTTCCCCTTAAGCCCAAATTAATACTCTAAAAACAGTTATACATCGTTATTCTGGGAAATACTCTTCGGTTTTTTCTGTAAAGTCACGTAGGGGGGAAATAAATAAATAAAGTAGAATGAAAACAACTACAATAAAATGTAATCTATTTTTTGTTGTTTTCATTCTATTACTTATTTATTAAACTTTTCACCTACGTGCCTTTACCGATAAAAACAAAGAGTATGAATCCTTGCAGTCGCGAAAACTTCAAACTTGAGAACCTGGCTTAATCACAATTCAGTCTACGCGAGTCTACGGGTCTCGATGCGAGTCTGTAAGTCACCGGTGACCACTGCACGGGAGAAGCCAGTTTCACGACCAACTGCGGCTCAAAAAAACCCAGATTTAAACCCAGGGCTCTCAGCAGTGTCGGTTCAGCGCTCTAGACTTTTGACCACATCCGGTCCACCTCAGCGGCCTATTCACTTTCGTGAACAGAATTTCACGAAATAATAGCCACAACAAACTTGGCCGTACTTACTGCACGAAGGAAAACCGTCCGTTTTCACAGCGGGCGGGGAGAGGGGAAACCTTTAGAGTCGGGTTGGCCACACAGAGGTCATGTGGTTTATGCTCTTAGGTTTTTTCGGTAAAGTCACGTAGGTAAAAAATAAAATTAAAAGTTAATAAAAGTAATAATGGAAAGAAAATAAATTAATAAATCACGACGTTTCGGAGGCAACACAAGTCTCCGTCATCAGGTGGGACCGTCACAGCTAAAATTACTGCATCAAGTGAGGAAAATTCCAAGAGACCAGCCCTTAAATACAAGTTAAGGGGGGAGGGGCTTATCTGAATGTGGTAACCAGGGAATGGAACGTGGGGGTGGTGGGCGGGGCTACAAGAGAAATTGGTCAACGTCGACCTGTGCTTATGCTCCAGTGTCTGAGTTCCTTGATCTACATTCAAGTGACCTGTCATGCTCTCCGTTTCATCAGAAATAACCGAGCGAAGCTGATGACTACAAATCTCAAAGCAGATCGTTTGCGCGTTACGTACGGCGCACAGGTCACTGGAAAAGGAAAACTATCTCCCCGTCACACCGAGCAGCTGATGCTGTGGTCACAATCAGGCTGAGGGCTGCACCAGGAACGCCTGGCTCGACCGAGAGCCAGGAAATGGCTCGGTGCCTGCACTGTTAACGGGGCAAAATTGTGTCCGCAACAGATTTAATGATAAATTCTGTAAAAAATTTGAGGCCCATATATGAATAATTTGGCGTGAATTTGCCCCAAATAGTTTTTTTTTCGGTGCGTTCTTTCCCCAAATAAGAGAGAGAGTAAGTCATCACTTGACGTGCGGTTTGTTCACACTATAATGCGTTCTCGCTGGAGCACGCGCGGTCCCTCCATTTATAACGGAACGCGCTCCATAACAACACGGAACGCGCTCCGTTACAACGCGGGTTCGAAGCGGCCAATGATGAACTAATTTCTTGAGTAACGTGGAATGATATAGTAACGTAGTACGGTCCAGTAACGCGGCGGCGTACCCTCAGTTGCTTGTCCTGCCGTATCACTGCGCGTAGTAGTAGTAGTTCGTCGTATCTCGTCAAACTTTCTCGTTACATTATTGACGAGCGAAATAGTTGAACGAGGAGTTAACATATTGCAACGGGAACAGTCTTCGAGCCGCGGCATCAAGCAGTGTAAGAGCAGACTGCAGTGTATCATCCGCACTGCTGAGAAGGTGACTGGCTGCAATCTGCCTACCCTCGAGGACCTGTACACCGTGAGGACCCTGAGGCGAGCGAGGAAGATTGTGGCCGATTCCTCTCACCCTGGACACTCTCTGTTCCAGCTACTCCCTCCGGCAGAAGGCTGCGGTCCATCAGGACCAAAACCTCACGCCACAAACACAGTTTCTTCCCATCCGCTGCTGGTCTCTTCAACAAGGCCAGGGGCTCAAGCTGACTTTAACGCTCACACTGACTTTAACACAATATCTGCATAATGACACCCTGCCATATTTGCACTATGTTACCCTATTTGCATTTTTGTAAGTTTATATTGTATATTATAGCTATTGTATATTTTAGATTTTATTTTATAAAAATTTTTACATACTTTAGCTCCTTAGTATTAGTTAGACTTGTACCTTTAGTATAGTTAGACTTGCAAACCACTTATTTAAGATTTAAGATTCCTATATGTTGAATGTATTATGCACCTTCCGGCCAAAGTAAATTCCTTGTCTGTGCGAACTTTCATGGCGCGAATAAAACCCTTTCTGATTCTGATTCACATTTGCAGCCATCGAGGGTGTGACAGCAGCAGCACGATGGTGATTTGTGTATTGTCAGGGGCCGCACTCGAGGCCACCAGTGGCACGGTGGGCCTTGCAATGGAAAAACACCGCTCGAACCACACTTTGGTTCTTTCGGTGAAGTCACGTAGAAGGAAAATAAATTAAAATAATAGAGTACGACGTTTCGATTGCAACACAAGCAACCGTCATCAGGTGGAACTAAATTCGAGAGACAATAACACGGAGACATACAGACAGACGCACAAGCAGAGAGAGACAACACAGAGACAAAGATCCCCCGTATAGCCTTTCGGTAAAGTCACGTAGGTAAAAAATGAAATAAAAATTATAAAATAAAACAATGAAAATCACGACGTTTCGGAGGCAACACAAGTCTCCGTCATCAGGTGGGACCGTCACCTGATGACGGAGACTTGTGTTGCCTCCGAAACGTCGTGATTTTCATTGGTTTATTTTATTATTTTTTATTTCATTTTTTACCTACGTGACTTTACCGAAAGAACTAAGAGTAAGAGCGAGAGACTTTTGACTTTTAGACAACTTTTATTGCCGCCAGCAGCAACAGCACTGGAGGCGATTTCGATTCGAAATACACAAAGTCACCAGCAAACAAATGAAAATAAACGCTACAAATCCACGTGCTGTGGCGCTAAAAGCACCGCGCACAACACGAAAAAAAGTCACGTGGTGGTTTTGGTGGTCATCGCGCACGCCACGGTGACGAGCGAGCGCTTCAGAAGGTGAACACGAGGGTGCCGTGCACGCTGGTCCAAAGGGCGAGAGAGAGAGAGAGCAAATATTGAGAACGTAGAGGGCGAGAAGGCGACACCTAAAAATATACAAGCGTGGCAAGATATGGTGGGCAATCCTCGGAGATGATGATGATAATAACACTGGCCAACAAAAAACATGGCCTGGACTTTTGCAGCTGTTTTAGACGAATTTCAGGGTGCTGATTCCAAATCTGATCTCAGATTTGCTCTATCACATCTCATTTTTATGCTATCGGCATATCCCATTTTCATTGATTTTACCCGAAATTAACTCACTTATGATTGCAAGTTGTTGTGAGTCGGTGACTGCTTTAGTGTTAAAATATGGTGCTGTATTTTTAGGATAGTGTGCTTATAATATAATTTTATGTAGATATCCACATTTATTTAATACTTTTATTCCGCAGTTTTTATTGAAAATGCTATATTTGATATCTCAAAAACCCTGATGTGATAGACAAAAACTGATGCCAGATTTGGAATCAGCACCCCAAAATTACCTTTTGAAATACCTTATACCAGAACAAGTATAACCCGTAAAAACAAAGTTTTTCACTATAAATCCTTTATATGCGTGGCGGCTAGAGTCCTTTCGTCATCTGGCTTGAGATGGCTGCCACCTATAGGTCAGATAATTGCATGGCAGCATTAAGCAATTGGTAATTAAATATAATATTTTTGTCCTAAAAAGTGTAAAATTTTGGAAAAAAAATTTCACGAACATTAATTGTCACGCACAACGAGTCTGTGTGAAAATGTCAGCTCGATTGGATCACGGGAAGTGGGTTAAAAAACGACCGAAAGATTTGCACGGTCCTAAGCAAGCAAGAAAGCAAGTGAACTTAATATAAAGGATTTAAAAAGTGTGTTGACCAGTGTAATGAAACCTTGGTAGAAGCCATGGACTGGAGTTCACCGAACGTTGAATGTGGTTTCTGTGACCGCGAGACGACAAACAGTTCACGGGGAAAGCCAGACGCGACTGAGTCAGACAGAGATCACGGCGAGATGCAGAGACCACGATAGTCTGCGGTGGAATTTGTTGTTATAAACGTGCGCAGTCGGCTTTCACCGTCGATGATTAAACACCGTGCCACATTTTGATGACTTGTACAGTGAGGGAAAAAAGTATTTGATCCCCTGCTGATTTTGTACGTTTGCCCTCTGACAAAAAAAATGATCAGTCTATAATTTTAATGGTAGGTTTATTTGAACAGTGAGAGACAGAATAACAACAAGAAAATCCAGAAAAAAGCATGTAAAAAATGTTATGAATTGATTTGCATTTTTATGAGGGAAATAAGTATTTGACCCCTCTGCAAAACATGACTTAGTACTTGGTGGCAAAACCCTTGTTGGCAATCACAGAAGTCAGACGTTTCTTGTAGTTGGCCACGAGGTTTGCACACATCTCAGGAGGGATTTTGTCCCACTCCTCTTTGCAATCTTCTCCAAGTCATTAAGGTTTCGAGGCTGACGTTTTGCAACTCGAACCTTCAGCTCCCTCCACAGATGTTCTATGGGATTAACGTACACAATTAGCAGGGGATCAAATACTTTTTTTCCCTCACTGTATAATAACGGTCGTAAACAATCATTTTCACTCCTTATCAATCCAGGACCGCAGACAAGCACGAAGGCAGACACGCGGTGAGCCTGCTCCAACAATTGCCCAAGCTCTGCGATTCTCGGTACATTCCCACACTTTCTATGGAGGAACGGACAGATTCACTTGGAGCGAAACGTCGGACATCACTCCGAACGGAAACACATCGGGGAGTGACACAGCAGCACAACCGTTGATACCTACGCGGGGGCACAGACAGATGTAACATTTCTTGGGACTCAATTAGCTATACGTTAAACATCTACTGCACAAGCACTAATTCTAGATTTGAAGTTTTCGTGACTGCAAGGGTCCATATTCTTTGTTTTTTTCGGTAAAGTCACGTAGGTAAAAAAAAACAATTAAAACGACTAACACAAATTCCGTCTTCAAAATTTCTAGAGCTCTCTCCACTTGATACAGTAATTTTGCTGTGACGGTTCCACCTGAAGACGGAAGCTTGTGTTGCCTCCGAAACGTCGTGATTTTATTTATTTTTAATTTTCCTTTGTGACTTTACCGAAAAAACCAAAGAGTATGCACAAGCACTATTAAGCTGTTCCGGTTCATGGCAGGAATAAAAACGTGCACATGTCCATCCGCTGCCACGTGAACGGCCACGAGTGTTGNTTGACCGCACTTCACCACGCCGGTGTCGACCGCCGCCAGTTTGGTGAAAGTGGAGACATCGACGTGGGGAGCGTCAAAGTTCATTGCAACGATGGGCACTGATGCACTGCCCTCTGCTGCTCGACATGTTGCCACGCAGCAGCCTATAACGCCTGTTATGCACGGTGGTCACTCACCTGAGCACTATGAAGGCGCGACCCCACTTCGCTTTGCGAGATATTACCAGGTCGGGCGCTTTTCGAGTGATTTGGTCACATAGAGGCTGTGGACACACATATATTCAGAATCAGAAACGGTTTTAATCGCCATGTAAGTTTGCACAGACAAGGAATTCACTATGGCGGGACGGTGCATACATTGAACTTATATAAAAGGTATACACTCTAACTATACTAACGTTACAAAGTAATACTAAAGGGCTAAAATCTTTAAAATTATGAATAAGTAGACCTTATAAAATGCGAAATGTAAAATGTTAATTAGCCGTATTAAACAATCTTAAAATACAAAAATACAAATAAGATTACACGTTGTAAGTAAAATGTAATTATTAGTATGTTACATAAGTGTAACAGCATTTTAAGCGTAAAAGTCATTTTAAGCCCTTGGCCTTGTTGAGGAGGCCAACAGCGGATGGGAAATTTTTTATGAGTGAGTGAAAAAAACATTAAGAGAGGCGGTTAAATTTCGATTTAAAGCTTCTTTCGTGACTGAGGGATTCATCTTTTGGTTCTTTCGGTAAAGTCACGTAGAAGGGAAATAATAAAAAAACATAATAAAATCATTCTCACGACGTTTCGGCCACAACGCAAGCAGCCGTCCTCAGGTGAAGAACAGGTTTGTCGGAAAGACAGCGTCTGAATGAACACACCATGCTTGGCAGCGTAATATACGCTGTATATACGACTGGCGTAAATACGCTGCCAAGCTTGGTGGTGTTCATCAGAGCTGTCTTTCCGACAGACCTGTTCTTCACCTGAGGACGGCTGTTTGCGTTATGGCCAAAACGTCGTAAGAATTATATTTTATTATGTTTTATTTTTCTTATTTTATTATTTCCCTTCTACGTGACTTTACCGAAAGAACCAAGAAGATGATCCCAGCTTAAACAGGGAAAGAATCAGTTCCATATCCAGGGGGTGAATTCCACTTGATTGTTTGTCTTCATATTGACCGCAAGTAAGCTTTGGGGGAAAGGGGGATTTGTCATATCATGCGCTTTGTGTTTGGTTTTTTTCCTTCTGTGCACCTCCTGCTCGATTGCCTGGACCCGCAGGGGTCAGTATCATCTTTTTATTCAACGTCTACGTTAGGCCGCTGTGAGCTATCACGGAGGCCCGGGTTGCAGTCCATCATAGGCCGAACAGATTTGTCTTTTCTCATGACCCAGATGCACTCTCGCCTGCTTAGCGGACTGTCTGGCAGTAGCCTGCATGGATCCAGCGAACGCTACTTGAATACTACAAGACGAAGCGATGATTGTAGGGCAACGTAATTATATATTGATGGGGGACACATACATTTAAAATTGCTCGAAATGCCCCCCCCCCCCCCATATATTCTATAAAATAGATTTCTGTTTAGATTTGTGGTTTTGTTGACTTTATTAATCCATAATCTCTGCCATTAGATAAATACAAGAAGGTNAAAAAAGAAAAAACAGAACAATGTAATACAATACACTATAGACATCATTGTCAAAAATAAATAAAAAGTCCATCCTTGTGTTATGATTTTTTTTTTATTTTAGGCAGGAAATTCTTTTCAAATTTAGATTTTTTTTTTCTGGGGGGGGGGGGGGGCCCAGACTCCCTGGAAGATTTGGTCTCCCCCCTGTTGACTCCATGGACGGTTGGTGTAGGGTCAGAGAGCGGCTAGGATGGGACAAGGAACTTGAGTCCATCAATGAATAGTACTACGCCCTCTCCCTTCGTCGCAGCTTGACCATACGCCCTCGCTTGGTCTGTGCCCAAGCGAGTCCACCTCGGAGTGCTCCGGGAGCTGCGGCCCCCTCGAAACACTGGGTCACGCATTTGGGTCAACCGTCTGGATTACGGAAATGCTTTGTGTGCCGACCTGCCTCGTGGACGATTCGGAAACTGCAGCTGGTGCAGAATGCGGTGACCGCATGCTTAGGGGCCGTCCATAAATGACTCACGCCTAGGGAGGGGGGGGTTCAGACATTTGTACGATGTGTGACGAGGGGGGGGGAGAAATGTGAGTCACATCAAAATGCGCAACTTTAAATAAATATAGACACGTTCTACTTAATTAAATATACTTTTTCATAAAAATTTATCCTACAACATCAGAGTGCAGCGCCACATTAAATACGCACTACAATGACGATAGTTTAAAGCGATTTGAAGCATGTTTTTTTTTGGGGGGGGGGTAGAGCTTTGTGACGTCATATCTGAGGGGGGGGTCTGACTTTTTGTGACGCCGTGTGACGAGGGGGGGGTCAAAAATGTCCAAAACCGCGTGACGTCATTTATGGACGGCCCCTAAGACATCAGCCGTTTCAAGCACGTAAACCCAACGCTCCGTGATCTGCAAATATGCCCGACTGTGAGGGCGGGCACAAGCCGGCGTGAGTAGGTTAAACTTTGAGTTTTATAAGGGCACCACGGGGTGACCGCCCTCCCCACCCAGCCCCACCCTCCCACCCCCCACCCAGCCCACCCTCCCACCCAGCCCTCCCACCCTCCCCACCCAGCCCCCCCACCCTCCCCATCCCACCCAGCCCTCCCTGCACGACGGACGGACACAATAATCCCCTATGGGCTGGTGTAACCAGGAGGTTCCTACCAGTAAAAAGAGCCATGTAGCTCAGTGGGCCTTACCTGTAAAATAAAACATAGTTTTAATATGTTTTAGTTTAATCTGTGATATACGCGGAGTGCCACTGCAACGCTTCAGAGACTTCGAAATCTCTATCCGCTGGCCTCCCTGGCCATCTAAATCTCGGTTGACTTCGTGAATGATGGCCGCGCGTGTGGCCTTGAGGTGTAGCCACGAGGTTGCTGGAGGGACCCAAACCCCCCCCCCCCCATCGCCGAGTGTTTTAACGTCGCTGCATTAACCCCGGGGGGGGACCCCCATCATCGGCGCCATAATGAAGCACCGCCCGGCTTGCGAGATCCGGAAATTTGAAATGCTCTCGGCGACCCCGGCAGGGGAGTACGCGGTCGGCGTGCGGTGTTTTCTTTACGCGTCCACACGCGCGCACGCAAAACAAACAAAAAAATCGACGCGCAAGCACTTTGAGCGAGGCGAGCGGACGGCTCGTTTCATGAACGCCCCCCCCCCCACGGAGATAATCGCCCCGGTGTGGACAAAGCCGCGCTTCGTAGGTCGATGATGAACGGTCGTGTTAAAAGGTGCTCGTCTATCATTGATTATTATCCATCATCATCGTCGTTAGTCTCCTCGCAATCGTATTCAAACTTGCGCTGCCGGCGTCTCGCCGGGAGACGGAACAAACATTTCCGCCGGGGCTGTCGTGGTGGCGAGCGGCGTCATTTCTCACCGCGTCGGAGAAGGGGTCACGTGGAGGCGATGTTGCAGAACTACTTCTGAGGTCCATTCAATTGGACTTACTGGTAGGACCTCCTGGTTACACCAGCCCACAGGGGATTATTGTGTCCGTCGTGCAGGGAGGGGCTGGGTGGGGAGGGAGGGCTGGGTGAGGAGGGAGGTGGGGAGGGGCTGGGTGGGGAGGGTGGGGCTGGGTGGGGAGGGGAGGGTGGGCTGGGTGGGGAGGGCTGGTCACTCCGTGGTGCCCTTATTAAACTCAACGTTTAACCTACTCACGCCGGCTTGTGCCCGCCCTCACAGTCGGGCATATTTGCGAAATACACCACGCCGCCATTGACCCTGGCCATTGACCGAGCAACCCAACGTTCCTACCAGCTCCCTCCGCAGGAATATGTTTATCTGCAACCAGGGTGCGAGCCGTTTGTTAACACTCCCGCAAAGATTCTTGGTCTCATATCAGGTGACCCAAAAATTATTCATTCCCAGAGGCTGAATGAAGCAACATTTTTGCGAAAAGCCATATTTGACACGTGGGCTTACGCGACCAATATCATCCATCATACAGGTTTTTTTGGGGTGAGATGCGTAAATATATAAATGTGTCGTTAAACCAGCAACCACCCGACACAGTCAATTAGTAAGGTTTGTCACGAAAACAGAACATGCCAATGACGACACATTTATATATTTACGCAATCTAACCCATAAAACAGTATATTGATGAGCCACATTTGATATAATGGGAGTTTTTTAATGCAATCATTGGTGACTGGAATGACACCATCAACTCGGTTTAATTTATAACTGGCTGAAATCTGGATTTGAACGCAGAATCTAAGCCCAGGGCCTCTGACACAGTATTGCCTCCGAAGCCATGTCATGTATTTCATGTCTAATCTTGTCCCCTCATTTTGATCTCTGCCGTGTTATCATCGTCACATCACGAGAGGCCAAGAATTCATTCGAATCTCCCTCACGGACCACTGCAACCCTCCGTGTGCGACAACGACCCGCACAAGCCTAGATATCACAGAGTTACGTCTGAGATCCCTGCAAGTGACTCTGATCCACACGGTGGTAGAGGGCACACTTTCCCACCGCTCGGCCATCTCGAGGGGTGTTCGTTGCGCGACAAACCGATGCTTCGTTTCTCGGTGCTGTTAATTTAGGCAAATTAAGTGCAGCACCAAACCTAATGTGATGCTTTTTTTTTTTGCGTGAATTTAATTGGCGATCGCACTCAAGACGATCACCTCATTGCACTCGAGAATCCGGCTTAAGATTTAAAAAAAAATCGTAGGAAAGTCCAATAAGTGTTAGGTTCTATTTGGTTCTTCGGTAAAGTCACGTAGATAGAAAATAAAATAAAATAAAATAATAAATAAAACAAAAAAAACAATAAAAATACAAATAATATTTGAAAATAATAAAAGCAAAAAACCCACGATGTTTCATCGCAACACAACGGTCTTCATCAGGCGGAGAGGTTATATTTCACGGTGCTGCGACGGTAGAGATGTCATATGGCAGAGACTTCGTAACAATCGGTTTACATAGGTCGCTAGACCCGTGCGGCTCCAACCTGGCTGAGAATCCCAGGACATCAGCGGAGTCAGCAAAGCACCTTGACCTCTGAACCACCCGGGCCACCTTCACTGAGCTCAGGAGCTGAAGGTTACGCTGGAGGTCACCGCAAGCGTCTGCGAGTGTGAGTGACCATGAAAAGTGCTGGGGATTTCTTCCCAAGGGCAATGGCGGTGGGGGGGAAGGGGGGGGGCGTTGTGATGGATGTTCTGAAAGCTTGACGAGGAAATTGCGCGTGAGAATGCGTCCGATTTGCGAATCTCGTCCATCAGTCGCCGCGTCAGTCCCGCGGTGTGAAAACAGTGGAGGGTCAAACCAAGCGACGCGCGCCGAGGTCAATTGCATTGGATTTTAATTAGCGGTGGGACAGAAAAATAGCACTGGGCTGATGCGGACCGGATCTTATCCGCGCTGATCCAGAGGAATTCCGCTGCATCGCAAACCGTGCGTGACGCGAGCACAGCATCGGTGTGCGGTTCTTAAATCATTTATATTAAGTTCGCATGCTTGCTTGCTTGCTTGCGTGCTTGCTTGCTTGCGTGCTTGCGTGCTTGCTTGCTTACGACCGTGCAAATCTTTCGGTCGTTTTTTAACCCACTTCCCGTGATCCAATCGAGCTGACATTTTCCACACAGACTCGTTGTGCCAGACATATATTCAAATAGAACGCATTCATGGCTTTGGCTGAACGTCAGAGTGTAAGAGCCCAGAGCGTAACCACTCCACAGACCGTGGCGGAGTAGTGCAGTTGGTAGCGCACTCGCTTCCCATGCCAAAGGTCGATTCTCGCGTCCTCCACAGGCGAATATATTTTTAAATCCTTTATATTAAGTTCGCTGCCACGCATATAAAGGATTTATAGTGAAAAACTTTGTTTTTACGGGTTATACTTATTTTTCCCTTCCGATGTCCTTTGTCGAAGCGCTTCTTTTTGCATAATGCACGGGCATAATGACTTTAAACCCCTCGCCAAACCGCCTACGCATTTCACAAGTAGTACTAATCGCATATCTGTATTTTCATAAATATGCTAAATTCCTCTTGATATGCAAATTATTTTGTCAAGGCGCTCTTAGCCCTCCATCCCAGCTTACATAGTCGCTCCAAGCCTGGGCTTGTCATTCAGACTCTGTCTCCTCGACATGAGGACGGCTACTTGCGTTGTGGCCGAAACGTCGTGAGAATTATTTTATTATGTTTTATTTTTATTATTTTATTATTTCCATTCTACGTGACTTTACCGAAAGAACCAAGAAGATGAATCCCTGCAGTCACGAAAGCTTTCAATCGAAAAAATTTTCAGGGTTGTTGCTTTAAATGTTACGTTGTTGCTTTGTCATTTCCGCGACCGGGGGCGTCGCGTCTGCAGCTGAAGGTTCGAGCCTGTCCTCGTGAGTTCTCGCCGAGGGTGAAACTAAATCAACGTAGAAAACCTGGCACGTGCAAAGTGCCCGACCCTTTGTCATTCCCCTGCTGGGTGAGGGCCTCCCCCATGCCATGCGAGTGGTGGGGGTGATTTCACCATACTTCACCATGCTGGTCAGTACGGGTAAACATTGGAGCGCAGTGAACTTTGCTTGCGCTGACCTCTACTACTCACGACATAGCCTTACAGCAGCAGCCTACAGCGCCTGTGTTAAACTAAACGTTAGATTTGACCAGGTAAGTCCCAGAATGAGCTATGTAGCTCCGTTTCAAAAGCGACCTGGTCATCACAAATGATGGCTCAACGAAGTTGATTCTAAATGTGGAGGGGAAAACTCCAAATATACAGCAGGCGTCAGGGTCGGGATCGAACTCATGTCCTCCTGTATACCAGGCGAGGTGGTTAACATCTCGGCGATCCAAGCATTATCCAGGCTCAATCCTGATCAGCCCCTGAGATCTGTTCAGATAGGGCAAATTGCAGGTGATTTGGTCAGCGTTTGCGTGTATATGCCGCTCGCTTGAATGACTCAGAGCATCTTAATCTCGTCTCAACCATTCCAACGACCCGTTTGCAGTCGAGCCTAGGGACCCCCAATGGCAGCTGTCTCTGTTCAGCACAAGGCGTACGCAGCATCTGCCTACAAGTGGCATTCGTTTGCCAGTAGGAGTCGATGTCGCTGCGCGGATTTCGGATTTTTTTTCTGCAAGCGATTAATACAATTTTGTTGAGCATGACGCCGACATGAGTGGCCTATATTCTTTTCCGCATAACATCACGGGGCCTTTAAAAATACGGCCGTGAAAGCAGAGGGCGCGTGTCTTTTCTTAGGGTTGACACACAGCCGCGGTATTAACCGGGCGGCCACCGTGCTCGAACCGCGGACCTGGGCAACATGCGGTATGCGACCTCTGCGCCGCGGTGGCCATCCCGCGTTAGATCCTCGCTTAAGCGAAGGAACAAAGAAAAAAAATGCAGAAAGGTCAAACCTATTCTCATTATTTCATCAACACGTTACCGATTATTACGATTGTGGAGCAGTATATTTTGATTAAATTGTGTTACCCGTTTTCGGGTTCAAGCGCGCGCACGATTAACGTGTCTTCTCTTACTGATTACATGGTCAAATGTAGGCGGACGCTGCACATGCACGAACTTACAGAATCCTCCGCTTAGCCCTATAGACTGCTTGGACAAGTACTATTAGCGAGCACCTGGTGAGCCTGGCACGGCGCACACGAGCGTGGTGGAGCTCACACCACACCTGGCCGCGTTTGTCCAAATCCCGCACCAGGTACTAATTTAAGGCTGAGTCGACCCAAAGGAGGGGCCCAGGACGGGTTCTGATGTTGTTCGAAGCCGGGTGGCTGAGTATGCGTCGTGCAAATGCGCAAACCACTCGTCCATAGGTCGACTCAGTGTCCACAATACACTGACAAAGACCCCCCTCCACCCCACCCGTATAGCCTGCCATCGACTGGGAGGCAGGCGGCTATGTCCACAATAGAACAGCTGTCGTTTGCCCTCTAATTGACGGCGATGTCACCGCAGTGCTTTGTGCCAGGCTAGGTGCACCTGAGGCCACAATACAAAAGGCAAAGATCCCCGGCTAGCCTTAACAGACTGTTGGGGCAAGTGCTGTTAGCGAGCACCTGTGAAGGCCGGCACGGCACACGAGGGTGGTCAACACCACTCCCGACCGCCTTTGTCTCCCCCCAGTGGCGATGTTTTTACGCACCGCACCAGGTACTCATTTGAGGCTGAGTCGACCTAGGGGAGTGCTCGCACGGAGATCCTCCACGATTAGGGGTCGTCCATAAATGACGTCACGCACTAGGGGGGGGGGTCAGACATTTGTGACGATGTGTGCGAGGGGGGGTGAGAATGTGACATCACATCAAAATGCGCAACTTTAAATAAATATGGAATTGTTATAACAACACTAATTGTTAGAACAACACTCCTACAACATCAGAGTGCAGCGCCACATTAAATACGCACTACAATGACAATAGTTTAAAGCGATTTGAAACGTGTTTTATTTTCAAAATGGAAATATGGTTTTGGGGGTGGGGGACAGAGCTTTGTGACGTCACATTTGAGGGGGGGGGGGTCTGACTTTTTGTGACGCCGTGTGACGAGGAGGAGGAGGGGGGGGTCAAAAATCGTCCAAAATTGCGTGACGTCATTTATGGACGGCCCCTTACGGAGGTTCCCCCTCTAACTCCATCGATGTGCGCCGCCAGGGTCGCCGGATCGATCAACGACGAGGCGGGCGAAACGATGGGGACGCGAGGTTCTGAAATCGCCTCGACGTCCACAAGTTGCACACCACACAGCAGCAGCNGGTCGTGTGTGTGGTGTGGTGGTGGTGCTGGTGGTGGTGGTGATGGTAAAGTGTGGGTACAACGGTACAACCACCTCTTCTGTGTTGTTGGTTTTTATTGGAACCCGTCTGATCGACGTGAGAAAATAGGTTTCCCCATTTTTTTCTGGCAACAAAACAGTTGTGTTAAGATGTTAAAACAACCAAACTGAAACCTTTTTACAAGGATTCATACTCTTAGGTTTTTCGGTAAAGTCACGTAGGTNAAAAAATAAATAATAGAAATAGAAATAAAATAATAAATCACGACGTTTCGGAGGCAACACCGTCATCAGGTGTGACCGTCACAGCTAGATTTACCGTATCAAGTGAGGTAAAATTCCAAGAGACAAGCCTTAAATACAAGTTAAGGGAGGGGGAGGGGCTGACCCACGTGACTTTACCAAAAAACCTAAGAGTATGAATCCTTGCAGTCACGAAAGCTTCAAATCTAGAACTTTTACAATGAATCATGCCTGCATTAACCCACAATATACATGTGGTCAGAATGCAAACAAAAACACACTCTGATAATTTATGCATTGTCTTTGAAACTGATTGGTCCACACCAGAGACAGCTTTCTTTTGAGCCTCGTCTCAAACGGTGTTAGACCAGAGGACGCCAAAAGGCGTACAGCCTTCTGATCACAAGCAGTGTGGTTTGTGCAGACGTGATTCCTTGTAAAAGGTTTCAGTTTGATGTTTTACCATCTCAACTCATCTTCTTGGTTCTTTCGGTAAAGTCACGTAGAAGGGAAATAATAAAATAATAAAAATGAAACATAATAAAATACACTTCTCACGACGTTTCGGCCACAACGCAAGCAGCCGAAACGTCGTGAGAATTGTATTTTATTATGTTTTATTTGTATTATTTTATTATTTCCCTTCTACGTGACTTTACCGAAAGAACCAAGAAGATGAATCCCTTCAGTCACGAAACTTTCAATCGAAAAATCTCAACATCTGTTTTGTTGCCAGAAAAAAAGATGGAAACCTATTTTCATATGTTGGTACTGGCAAAGGAGGTCCCATAATGTAACGTCCGATCAACATGCAGCAGTCGACCAAAATTGCCCTCCTCCAGAGTTCGCTGCGGTGCAAAGGGCCCCCTTCTGCAGAGCAGTGGCGTGATTACGCAATTGCAGGGCTGTGCCCATGACCTCTTTTAACCTTCTCCATTACATCATTACAGCCTAAGGGTGGCAGCTAACAAGCGGTTGTCGGGGCAACGGTTGCCACGGTTTCAAAATTGTTCGTCACAGGTGGGCTGTACCAACTGCGTTTGACAAAGTCTGCGGTGGGGTGGGCCAGGTGGGGATGAGATGCTAGCAAATAATTGACGGCACAAGGCCACTTTGTTGAGCTATATTCAAATCTAGAAATAAATTGAGTTCACTCTGCTCCGGACCGTACCATTATCACNACAAATGCTGACGTAAAAAAAGATTTGTTTAACAAAAATATCTAAAATAAAGTGGAAAACAGTTCTTTTTCGATTTAAAGCTTTCGTGACTGCAGGGATTCATCTTCTTGTTTTTTCGGTGAAGTCACGTAGAAGGGAAGTAATAAAATAATAAAAATAAAACATAATAAATAATTCACCTGAAGACGGCTGCTTGCGTTGTAGCCGAAACGTCGTGAGAATTATTTTATTATGTTTTATTTTATTATTTTATTACTTCCCTTCTACGTGACTTTACCGAAAAAACAAGAAGATGAACAGTTCTTTTTTAATGTTTTGTCCCACCCGTACATTTATGGGCCTTTGTCAATCCACTGCTGAACGACGGCCTCCCAACGCTATGACGGTCGTGGTGGTTGTTTGACCCCAGTACTTCATCACAATGGGCAGTCGGGGGATGTTTGCCAATGCCACGTGGTAAAGGTGAAAAAAACCCGGAGAACTCGGTCGAAAACCCACGCTGACAAAGAAAGAGAAAACACTCATCACCTCGCACAGATAGATTCAATCCGTGGCTGTGACGCCATCTTCTCGCTACATCGCAGGCCCCAAACCTCGACACACCTGGAATTCCCAGGTAGTCTCCCATCCAAGTACGAACCAGGCTCAACCCTGCTCTGACGAGATCGGGCGCATTTCGGGTTGTTTGATTGGAGGCGATAGAGCGGGAACGTTTGTGAAAGCGACAATTCAGAAGGGGATCGAGAGAGGCACTCCAGAGGGCATTTAGATGCTTTTGTTGCTGTACATTTCCACACGATAAGGGGCCGTCCATAAATGACGTCACGCGATTTTGGACGATTTTTGACCCCCCCGCCCTCATCGTCATACGGCGTCACAAAAAGTCAGACCCCCCCTCAGATATGACGTCACAAAGCTCTGCCCCCCTCCCCCCCATTGTAGTGCGTATTTAATGTGGCGCTGCACTCTGATGTTGTAGGAGAAAATATTTCTTAAAAAGTTTATTTAATTAAGTAGAACGTGTTGTCTATATTTATTTAAAGTTGCGCATTTTGATGTGACGTCACACTTCTCAACCCCTCCCCTTGTCACACATCGTCACAGATGTCTGACACCCCCCCCCCCTAGGTGCGTGACGTCATTTATGGACGGCCACTTTGTTGACCTATAATTTGTGATCGCCAGGTCGCTTCGGAAAAAAAAGCTAAAAGCTCAGCGGGATTTTCCTGGTAAGATAAAAAAAGAGTTTCGTTTTATTTGTATATATTTTTTATTATTTTTAAATCCTTTATATTAAGTTCGCTTGCTTGCTTGCGCGCTTACGACCGTGCAAATCTTTCGGTCGTTTTTTAACCCACTTCCCGTGATCCAATCGAGCTGACATTTTCCACACAGACTCGTTGTGCGTGACAATTAATTTTCGTGAAAAAAANTTTGCTAAATTTTACACTGTTTAGGATTTTTTTTTATATTTAATTACCAATTGCTTAATGCTGCCAGGCAATCATCTGACCCATAGGTGGCAGCCATCTCAAGCCAGAGGACGGAGGACTCTAGCCGCCACGCATATAAAGGATTTATAGTGAAAAACTTTGTTTTTACGGGTTAATTTTTTTACTTTTCCTATACTTTGAACTCCTATCATGTTCTTGTATTGTTTGTTGATGTAACGTTCTGACCCGCCCCTACTGGACGTCTGTGAAAAAAGCTTTATAGCTCATCGGATTCCTCCTGATTAAATACACATTCTGATTCTGGATACTGTATGGGGTCGTTATCCCAGAATTAAATTCGCACGAGGAATTCAGACAGATACATATTCAATTTTTTAAAGCCAGCGTCGTGGATTCTTAGCAAAGATTTCCAAGGTAAACTCTCTGTGAGTTTCCTGAAAATACACGGGGCACTCACGCTGCATTATGGGTGGATTTCGCACCTCCCATTGGCACGGTTGGCTGCGTACGGTGCGAAAGAAGTTCAACACACGTACATATTCCCCCACACCCCGATTGGCACGCTTGGCTACATACGGGCGAGAGAAGCTCTACATACATACATAGGCGACGCAGTGGACAAGCGCACTGTGCTACGAACCAGGTGACCTGGCCACGGCTCACATCGGTGGTGAGCGATGTTCGACATTTGAACCGGTGCAGGGTACCCCCCCCCCCCTTCACCAAACTGCACTGACGAGATTGGTGATGTATGGTCAAACAACTCGAATAGCAGTGTATTTTACTTAGGATAGTTGGGTAATATAGCTGTTTGAACTCACTGTTCAGATAACACATTTACAGCATGACAACAACGAAAAATCCCTAAACACATTGTCAATAACACCGTGGTCTTAAAAAAAGTACACCAGAGGTCATGACGTTTCGGGCAATGGGCCTTCTTCACAGCACGTAGAGAGGCCAGAGAGATAGAGTAAGCCAGCACCTTCTGTGTGCTGAGGAAGGCACATTGCCCAATACGTCACCCGCTATATATATTTTCTTTTAAGGTCACAGTGTTTTTTTTTTTACGAATGCGTTCAGTTTGTTTGTTACGTGAATTGTGCCTGTGGGCCAACGCAGCGGCGTCACCAGATCATTTCAAAAATATATTTCATGGAAACGTGGAGCAAGGCCTGTTGGGAACCCGCGTACGCTACGTTCGAGCCACTCTGAGCAAATGTCCAATGGTGTGATGTGCCTGGAGGTTATTTCCTCACGTCTATCATAAACGCATCCCGCAATCGATTTCATTACGGCTGGGGCTGTGAAGATGATATTTTCGTTGTCATTTTCATCAAAATCTCTTTTCACCTGGATAATGCTCGGAGATGGAACATCTGCTTGGCAAGCCGTGTCCACGGTGTCAAGTGGCGTGTACACAAAGCATTTCAGGTCTATAGCCCATATGGTGTGGAATTGATACCGTGAATATCACGTAGCAGCCAAACGGGAAATGGAAGGGAAACTTCTGCAAGGGAAAAATAAATGCGAAGACGAAAACGGATCAGTTTGTGGGACAAAGTGAGATAATTGGTGGGACAGTGAGAGGCAGTTGGCGGGACAGTGAAAGACAGTTGGCGGGACAGAATACCTGTCGACCCATACGGTTTATTTATATTCTTGTACAGGAAGATTTAGTTTTCAGGTCCATGCGGCATATAGCTGTTTAAATACGGGTCGCAAATGTTTTTTTGTTAATTTGTTTGTGTTTCTCCCTTGTGATGTGACTTTGTAAGATGAACGTTGAGATTTATAAAGGGCACGAGGCGACCAATAAGGTCTGAATTGGTCTGTAATCAGGTAGGACACTGATAAGGGGTTGGCAGGTATGGGACAGTGAGAGACAGTTGGTGGGACAGTGAGAGACAGTTGGCGGACAGCGACAGTTGGTGGACAGTGAGAGACAGTTGGCAGTTGGTGGGAGGTGGGACAGTAAACGCAGTTGGCGGAACAGTGAGAGACAGTTGGCAGTTGGTGGGACAGTAAACGGCAGTTGGCGGAACAGTGAGAGCCAGTTGGTGGGACAGTGAGAGACAGTTGGCGGACAGCGACAGTTGGTGGACAGTGAGAGACAGTTGGCAGTTGGTGGGACAGTAAACGGCAGTTGGCGGAACAGTGAGAGACAGTTGGCAGTTGGTGGGACAGTAAACGGCAGTTGGCGGAACAGTGAGAGACAGTTGGTGGACAGTGAGAGACAGTTGGCGGGACAGCGACAATTGGCGGACAGTGAGAGACAGTTGGCGGGACAGCGACAGTTGGCGGACAGTGAGAGACAGTTGGCAGTTGGTGGGAGGTGGGACAGTAAACGTCAGTTGGCGAACAGTGAGAGACAGTTGGTGGGACAGTGACAGATAGTTGCTGGGATAGTCTGAAACAGTTAGCGGTACTTTCCACGAGAGATGCTGAATATCGCGAGAGATGCAAAGCATCTGTGATGGACATTGATCCCTCAGTTTGATTTGAACCGATATCTGGTGGATTTTTGTTGTTGTTGTTTAACTTATCACAAGCATGGTGCACAGTTTTGAAAATCAACCTCGTGCTGATGAGAAATATGCAGGCAGGGTCTATAGATCTATTTTTGTAATGTTTGTTGTAACATTCTGACCTGGACATCTGTGAAGAAGTCATCGGATTCCTCCAGTCTCAACAAATTTTCTTATTCTGAGTGAGGTTCCATTAACGTTGCCCTTTGGATGCATTCAAACCAACCATTCGTGGTGCGTCCAGGGCAGACCTCGTTTTGGCCCCAGCTAATGTGGGTGCCGCCAACTTGATTGGGACAATGGAGAAGAACCAGGGAGAAACTGGGGAGGTGAATGAAAACGAAGAATAGGTTTGACCTTTCTGGCAATAAAGCAGGCGTTAAGATCNTTTTTTTTAACGATCAGACGAGAAAGATGCTCGGTCTTTCGGCACTTTGCTTCGTTCATCATGTCGCTTTTTTATTATTATAATGTTCAAGCTTGCTTAGGGATTTAGAAGTGTTAAGATCTTCAAACACCAAATAGATAGCTGTTGCAAGGAATCAAGTCTGCATTAACCAGTACTTGTGGTGAACATGCAAACAAACATGCTGTGATAATATATGCATTAATAATAATAGTTCTTTTTTTCTGGCAACAAAACTGAAACCTTTTTCAAGGAATCATGTTTTACATTAACCACAATACCTGCGGTCAGAATGCAAAAAACACACTCTAATAATGTATGCATTGTCCTTGAAATTGATTGGTCCACACCAGAGACAGTTTTCCTTAGACCCTAGTCTCATACAGTGTTCACCAGATGTCTTTTGTTTGCATTCTGACCGCAGGTATTGTGGTTAATGTAAACATGATTCTTGTAAAAAGGCTTCAGTTTTGTTGTCAGTAAAAAAAGGGGAAAAACCCTATTATTATATTTGGGCACTTGCAAAGGAGGCCTCAGTTTCAAGGGCCTCCCCAAGGCCACCGCCACCTCTCACGATTCCGCAACGCAACGCGGTCCATCCAGGCGCCTGCAACTCGAGCCAATTTTACCGCTCCGTCTCCTTCCGGCGCGCTCTCGGACGCCATCCATTCCGTGGCGGCCACTTCGTTGATGCTGCGTATGTCGGAGCCTCGCCTAGGTCGCCTCGGCCTTAAATGAGTATCTTCTGCGGGGTATGAGAACACCATTACGGTTTTGGCCACGCCACCCAATCGTGAGCCATGCCGGCCTTCACAGGTGCTCGCGAACAGCACTTGCCCCATACAGTCCATTCATTTTTTCGGGGGAGATATTTGTCCGTGTGCGTGCGTGTGTGTGTACGTGTCTGCAAGCGCGTGTGTGTCTGTATTTAACTCCACCGAGGTTGTCCTTTTTTACCACTGCATTCATTCGCGCGCTATTGTGCTAAGAAAAACCACAAGGCCATTCCGTGGGATTCATCACAGCAGCAGCAGCAGCTTCGAGTTACAGGACACCGAGTGGCAGGGGCCTGGGCAGAGGTCGCAACCGGGTACCCGATAACCGGCTACCCATACCCGGCCGGGTACCCGTTTGCCACTTCAATTTTTAGTTGGGGGAAGTTACCGCAGTGGTTATGGGGAATCATTAACGGTGTTAGAGCCATTTTGTCCCTGGCTGACCCGTTTGTATTGTTTGTACCGTTTGTTCTGTTGCATTGAGATTATTTTGATGCTATAAATGTTCAAATGATGGGCCACTTTGTTGGGCGATATTTGTGGCCAGGTCGCTTCTGAAAAATAAGTGAATATCTCAGTGGGCTTTGCCTGGTAGGATGGGGATGGTTTAGTTTTACTTCTATGTGTTTGGGCGATTTGTTTACCTTTCTTGTGCTTTACACCACTCTCGTGTTTTGTATGTTTGTTGATGTGACGTTCTTACCCGCCCCTACTGGACATGTGAAAAAGGCTTATAGCTCATCGGATTCCTTCAGGATAAATACACATTCTGATTCTGATCCTTTGTCTGGTTTGTACCATCTGTCTTGTTTATTTTATCTGACCTATTGTATCTTCTTGGTTCTTTCAATTCATCATCGGGCAATTCGCCAAATTGCCGATGATGCATGCAATTACCAGCGAAACGTCGTACTCAAATTGTAAATGTTGTGGCTTCAACACACCGGTGGGCTAAAGCAGTGAACTATTTGTCTTTGTCAACGTGACACTTTTTTACTGATTGGCCGTGTCGGGTGGTGGAGGGTTACGACACATTTATAAATACGCATCAAACCCAAAAACGTTGATTATGAATAACATTGGTCGCGAAAGCCTACGTGTTACTTCTTTCGGTAAGGTCACGTAGAAGGGAAATAATAAAATNAAAAAAATAAAACATTATAAAATACAATTCTCACGACGTTTCGGCCACAACGCAAGCAGCCGTCCTCAGGTTANTTTATTACCCTTCTGACTTTACTGAAAGAACCAAGAAGATGAATCCCTGCAGTCATGAAAGCTTTAAATCGAAATTTTACCTACTGTATTTTATGTCTTTATATTTGATGTCTATTGTTTTATTCGCCTACATTTATGTCTTATTTACAGCGCAATAAGCTAACTCATGCACCACGCTGCATCCCTAAAGGCGTGTGTATTTTCGCATGCAATTTCATAAATCATAACCGATCAACTCTTAACACACACACACCAATTACAATGCACATAACTTAAGCCGAGAAATCACTTTTAATTGACAAATGGACGCATCATTGCATGCCTATTTATTATTATTATTCTTTAGAAATACAAGCGGGCCCCATGGTATCGTAAAATAAAAATGATCTCATAAAGTTAATCCATCACGGCGTGCATTGGTCGTACATTCAGTTCAGCATAAATTGAATAAACGTTCCAATGTCCCTTGAGAGTAATTGGCTAAATTTGCGATGGAGTAAACTGAGAATTATCGTAACATGGAACGATTCGTTTTTTTTTTACCACTTCTTATAATTAAATACGAACACTTTTCACAATGAGATATGTATTTGGTACATATCGGTGCAATTGTTTTGTATTTATGTATTGTATGTTATATTATAACTTCTGCTTGAGAAGTCCATGGATTTAAATATCTGACATTGGTTAACCTTGCCAGGCTGCCTGCAATTTTGAACTAACATTCTATATTTTGGGATGTTTGCATAATTGCGTATGAGAGTGTGTATGTGTTCAAGTTGGCACAGTAGGGGGCACAGGTGATGCATAAGCCATTCATCTCAGTCAGTCGACTCATGGCACCTGCTGGGTCTGTCCGTGACTTCTAACCAGCGGGCGTTCGACACTTTACGTGGCCTTAACGTGCACATAGCCTGGCACAAGCACCGTGGTGATGTCACCACCACTTAGTGGCGAATGGCGGTAGGTTTACTTAGTCTTAAATGAGTACCTGGTGTAGTGTGTAATCTTTAGCACTGGCCCACCCAACACCTCGTGTGCCGTGCCAGAATTCACGCTTGCAAACAGCAATTGCTGCAACAGTCACTCAAGGCCACGCAGGGGATATTTGTTTTTGTGTGTTGGGGTGACGGTGGCATGGTGGTTGGGCAATACGCTATAAACCCGGCAACCTCGGTTCCATTTTCAGCCACATCGGTGGTGATGATTTGAACTGGTCCTGGGGCTGCTCTAGGTCGAATTGGCCCAAAATTAGTACAGTACCTGGTGTGGTGTGTATACATCAGAGCCAGGGTGAGAAAGCCAGCTGGACGTGGTTTCTGGCCACACCACAGGCGCTCACTAAAGGCATTTGCCCCAAAAGTCTGTGAAGGCTCTAAGTGGGATCTTTGTCTTGTAGTTGTGAGCACATTTATCGACAAACCCGGTAACTAGAGTTCGACTCCTACCATTGCATAGGATGCCAATGTTTCACTGTAGACCAAATCGGGATACACATCTCAGTCAACCTAGGTCTATTATTTAAACAAAATGTGGATTACTGTGCACTGTCACATTACTCTACAAACCCAGTCACCATAGTTACCACTTGTTTCCACTGTAGACCGAACTGGACCACACGTCTCAGGCAAACGTAGGTCTATGATTAAAACTGTGTAGCACTGCTCGCTGTCATATGAAGTTCAACACAGTACTGGTACCAGATCTCTGTGCAAGTCAATCACTGCCATCAGAACACAGGTGCGAATTCCCGTACTGTCTGGGTCAAACCCAGACAGCTGGAAACCTCGGGATAACATCAACTGCAAGTGAGGTGACCCTGTCCCCATGTGGTAGAACATATTTGCCGCAACGACCTGAAATGTCCTGACGCCACATCACTGTGTCCGCACGCACATGTATAATTCACCGTGCGATCCTGTTCATACGGCGGTGCGCGCCGAATGGGTCTGCAATTTTATTGGTGACCTTTGACCCCTAAAGCCACAAAGCAGCCTGGCCTTGATAATGGCATCCTCCATCACACCGGAATATCGTGGCAGCGTATTTTAAATAAATTATCTGCGCAAATGAATATTTTAATGAATTATTTCCACAATCAGACATGTATAGCTTTCTGATGTGTGTGTGTGTGTGTTTTGGGCAGCTTCAAGGAATACATCAGCATTTTTATTTGTATCAAATCAGTAATATTAATAATAATAATAACTTTGATTTAAAGCTTTCGTGACTGCAGGGATTCATCTTCTTGGTTCTTTCGGTAAAGTCACGTAGAAGGGAAGTAATNAAAATAATAAAAAATAAAACATAATAAATTATTATGTTTTAATAATNAAAATAATAAAAATAAAACATAATAAAATATTATGTTTTATTTTATTATTTTTATTATTTTATTACTTCCCTTCTACGTGACTTTACCGAAAGAACCAAGAAGAATAATAATAACCGCAACTTGTGTGATGCGTCACGCTGCCTCGGTATTCATTCCCTCCCCAAAGCGACGGAACGACTCAGGTGGTGCGAGGAGAGGACCACGGACGATGGGCAAAGGCGGCAGCAGCAGCCCCCCCCCCCCCTCCCCAAGCTCTGGCAGTCCTCTATACAGGGTGCTTAAAAATTTTTCAACACTTATATGGTATTCATACTCTTAGGTTTTTTCGGTAAAGTCACGTAGGTAAAAAAAAATTAAAAGTTAATAAAAGTAATCATGGAAATAAAATAAATTAATTAATACACGTGACTTTACCGGAAAAAACCTAAGAGTATGAATCTTGCAGTCACGAAAGATTCAAATCTAGAACTTATATAGGACTCATAATATAGGTTTTTGGATCAGATCGCGTTATTTATAAATGCGATCTGAACCAAAAACCTATATTATGAATAATATTGGTCGCGAAAGCCGACGTGTTAAACGGACTTATATGGGACTATCGTTTTCAATGGAACAATAAACTGATGATGCACTGTGACGTGATAGCAAATGTAACGTTAATAGCTTCAAAAAGTCAAAAGTCTCCCACTTACTCTTTGTTTTTTTGGTAAAGTTACGTAGATGAAAAATAAAAAAATAAAAAATTATAAAATGAAAATAACTAAATTAAATCACGACGTTTCGGAGGCAATACACTTTTAAATCCAGATCGAAAACTCATTTTTTGAGAACTTCTTTTTGACATTAGTTTGTTTTCCTTCCCCAGACGTGTCCTTCATGCTTGTCTGCGGTTGCTCGTCACTTGCGAGAGCTGCAAATTTGCACGAAGCAGGGCAAAGTTTTGGAGACACAAGCGGGATAAGTTGCAGTGGAAATACTAGAGCAAGCAGAGTGATTGAAGTTTTAGCCCTAGTCATGATTCACGGTCACGTTTCAGAGTGCCGTTCCAATATCTCTTGCACAAACAAATGCCATGTCTTTCCGCCCGCCCGAGGGACATCCAGTGTGGAGATGGAGCAAAGGGATGATTCGATGTGCGGAAGCGACATGGATGTCGCATCGTGAGACTGTGAGCAGTGGCGACGGATTGGGGAGGCCTTCAACCAGCAGTGGACAGATCATGGCTGATGATGATGGTGATTGCCAGCGACCCATTGTTTGTGATGGAGACATCGGCAGGATTTTTGGCAAAATTTGGAAAAATATAACATTTATCAAGATCGTGTAAATTGTGCTTTTTAAAATCTTTTCCCAATTGTTTGATTGACACTTGTGAAATCAGTGTAATTTCAATTGACAAAGAATACATTTTGACCTCTTGCAGAGAAGTGTGACCTCCTTTGTGTGAGAAAGCGGCGCACGAAAGTGGATACCACAGAGCTACCTCTGAAATCCCTCCAAGCGACCCGGTCTGCACGGTAAAGGGCAGCACACACACACACACTCTACCATCATAGAGGAACGTTTTTCGCGCGACGATGGAATTCGTATTTGAAAACTCTCAGAGCTGGAATTCAGGCAAATTAAGCAGCGAACAAAATGTTACATATGCTTGGGGATAATTATCTGCACAATCATTGGTGACTCGGTTGGCTCCGGCAACTCGCTTCGCTTGAGAGCCACAGGCAGCGGCTGATACGCCGATTCCAAACGCAGGTTCTCGTCGCTCTGAGCTCTTGAGCCACCCGGCCACCTCGTGAATTGGGCCCTTCGTGTCGGACTCAACATCGCTGACGAGTGGAGGCGAGGAAGACTGTGTAACGTCCGTATCATGCATGTGTGTATGTTGAACTTCTTTCGCACCGTACGTCGCGAACCGTGCTGATCGGAGATGCGGGGAAGGACATCAAACTAAATACAAAAAGCAGTTCGAAAGAAATTCGTTTTCAACCTAGATGATTTAGAAGTGCATAGCTCCAGTGGCTTCCTAATATCGGACGGAAGAGCGTTCCAGATGGTTGCAGAAGCGCATCCAAAAGCGAGCGATGCGGTGACCGTCTTTGTACGACGGCCAGCCAAAAGCCGCTGCTGTTGTGACGACGACCAGAGTTGGCACGATGGTTCATGTTCCTTGACGAGATGAGAGAGGTATTGTGGTTCATTTGTGGCAAGATCTTCGTGTGGAATTAGTGCGACATTATCATTTATTCGTTCGGCAACCCTAAGCATATATTATCTGGAAGGGGTGGGGGAACCCTTTTATATTCATAGTGATATCCACCTCCACAGATGTAGTGAGATGAGAGAAATGCAGAAAGAATGAGAGAGATTAATTGGGCATTTCACGTCAATTGGCTTGTTCACGAGGATTTTCATTTGGGCTGATATTTCACGAACCAGTATACAGCACCGTATATCATTTTCATGGGTCCCCTTGAGCTACTTGGGACCCTCAGCTCACGCTCGGCTCGCTCAACAGCTGCAGCCACCGCCGGTGGTCTCAAGGGTTTGTTACTGAGAAGGCGGCGGCGGCGGCGGCGGCGGAGGAGGCGTCGTTGTAGAACGCGAACTCGCGGTTAACGCGCAGCGGGAACGACGGGGCTGAGACGCGGATGGAATTTAGCGAGTGATGTAATTGCAGCGGCATCGTCACCACTGCTGCTGCTGCTGCTGTTTTCCCGGAATGAATTTTTTATGGCGGCCAAGATGAGCACAATAATGGCTGAGCACGTGCGCGCTGTGCACGTGCGCGCTGTGCACGCGCCCGCACCGCACGTCTTTGTCGCGCGATGCCTTAGGGGCTTTTCCAGAGGACGTGAAAAGTTCGAGAGAAGAACCTCCCAACCACCCAAACCCCCACACCCAACCTCTCTCCCAACCTTATCTCTGGGCTGCAGCAGCGAGAACGAGAGAGCGAGACATGCGTTTGGTTCAGCTCGCTCGCTCGCTGCCAAAGGGACCCTCTCTATGCCACGAGCCCCTCACCCACGGCTCACGTGAGCGAGAATTGCCGAGCCATTACCCTGCCGAGAAATTTACGTCGCATCTCATTTAGAGGATGATTGCCTGGGTAAAGTGGTGCTGTGGCGGCGGCGGCGGCCGTGGTGGTGATTGCGCCTATAATCTAGACCATGTGACTCCTGACCTTCCCGGACCAGCCGACCACTGTCAACCCTCAAAACGTTGTGTTGCCAAGCACCACGTCCCAAAATGTTTACCGCATTAAAAACTCATCAAAGAGAGGACTATCGGGCAGCCTCAAAGGTGATCTGGCAAACCACCCCAACGCCTTGGGAGGAGTGGACGGGATGCAGCCCGGCTGTTCTCAGTAAGGGTGGCGTGACATTGACCTCGACGACTAAGGTGATAGTCGAGAGGTGGAAGGAACACTTTGAGGAGCTCCTCATCTCAGCGGACGTGCCCTCCTCTCAGGAGGCAGACCTGGGGGGGGGGGGGTCCTTCACGGCTGCTGAAGTCGCTGTGGCGGTCGAGGGCCTTCGTAATGTCACACATCCGACCTTCACATCTGCCCTGACCAATTAGCATCCCTTTGATGCTGCTAATCCTGCATAATGCACGGGCATAATGACTTTAAACCCTCGCCAAACCTCCTACGCATTTCACAAGTAGTGCTAATCGCATATCTGCATTTCCCATAAATATGCTAAATTCCTCTTGATATGCAAATTATTTTGTCAAGGCGCTCTTTGCCCTCCATCCCAGCTTAAATAGTCGCTCCAAGCCTGGGGCTTGTCATTCAGACTCTGTCTTCTCGACAGACCTGTTCTCCACCTGAGGACGGCTGCTTGCGTTGTGACCGAAACGTCGTGAGAATTATTTTATTATGTTTTATTTTATTATTTTATTACTTCCCTTCTACGTGACTTTACCGAAAGAACCAAGAAGATGTACCTTTATTGTATATATATATTACTGTGTGTGTGTGTGTATATATACGAAACTGTCATTTTACTGTATATGTTCAGAAATCCCACCTGCTCACGCACAACAACGCTTCGTTAATTTCACATTTCATTATCTTCCTTCTGAAGCTCAGCCAAGCGGGGGAGAGGAGGAGGGGGGGGGGTAGTCAGTTCACATGCAAGGTAGATTTTCGTAGCCAATATATATTGATCGACATACATAGGTTCAGCCAAAACTAAAAATACCAATAATTACCTCTCACAACGTTCAAAGCGGCCGCTACCTCGAATCGTAATTTTTTTTCAAAAGCCTACGAACAAACCTAGTTTCCTATATATTTTTGTTACCCCCAGTCAACCTATTCTTCGAGTGCACGATGTAGCAGCTGTCACATATCTCTCCGGGACCTTTTCACATATCCGCCCGTGCCTCTGTCCCTGCGAGTCGAACTCGAGTGGAACAACGGACGGAGCCATTTGTCACCTGTTTGTGACAGCGCCGTGGCTGCTAGTGGAATGTTTTGTTCGTCGTGACGCAACTACGAAGTGCATAACCCCGGCGTATGAATTATTTATTGATACATTCAGAAAGAAAAAAAACTTCTTTCATAGCAATGCACCGACGCGAGACGCTGCCGCGGAGTAATGGTGAGCGAGCTGCCGGGCTTGTGGCCCAGGCGGGGCTCTGGTTCGATTCCATCTCTTGGCGGGCAAGTTGAACGTTGAACTTCTTTCGAACCGTACGGTAGCCAACCGTGCTAATCGGAGGCGCGTGGGAAGGGCGACAAACTAACACAAGAAGCGGTTCTCAAGAAATAGGGTTCTCAAACTAGATGATTTAAAAGTGCATAGCTCCAGTGGCTTCCTAATAACGGAAGGAAGAGCGTTCCAGACGGCCGCAGAAGTGCAGTGATAGGGGTTGGGTAGTGATAGGGGTTGGGGTAGTGATAGGGATTGGGGTAGTGATAGGGGTAGTGATAGGGGCTGGGGTAGTGGTAGTGATAGGGTAGTGATAGGGTTGGGTAGTGATAGGGGTTGGGTAGTGATAGGGGTTGGGGTAGTGATAGGGTTGGGTAATGATAGGGGTTGGGTAGTGATAGGGTTGGGTAGTGATAGGGGTTGGGTAGTGATAGGGGTGGGGTAGTGATAGGGGTTGGGTAGTGATAGGGGTTGGGTAGTGATAGGGGTTGGGTAGTGATAGGGTTGGGTAGTGATAGGGTTGNGTAGGAAGTGATAGGGTTGGGGTAGTGATAGGGGTTGGGGTAGTGATAGGGGTGGGGTAGTGATAGGGGTTGGGTAGTGATAGGGGGTTGGGTAATAGGGGTTGGGGTAGTGATAGGGTTGGGTAGTGATAGGGTTGGGGTAGTGATAGGGTTGGGGTAGTGATAGGGGTTGGGTAGTGATAGGGTTGGGGTAGTGATAGGGTTGGGGTAGTGATAGGGTTGGGTAGTGATAGGGGTGGGGTAGTGATAGGGGTTGGGGTAGTGATAGGGTTGGGTAGTGATAGGGTTGGGAGTGATAGGGTTGGGGTAATGATAGGGTTGGGTAGTGATAGGGGTGGGGTAGTGATAGGGGTTGGGGTAGTGATAGGGGTTGGGTAGTGATAGGGGTTGGGGTAGTGATAGGGGTAATGATACTGATTGGGGTCGCCTACCTCACTGCCTCCGTCCACTCAGCACTAGGCGGGGTACGCGGCAACTTATAGTCCATTGGCAGTTCGCGTGGTGGCGGGGTAATACAATGTGTGCACTGCCACTTCTCCCAAGACGTCTGATTGGCGTGGAAGGAGGCACGAAGATGCCCTCTAGTGGATGCCCTCGAAAGCCTCCTCTAGAGATGTGGCGTGACCAGTAAGAAATTGCAGAGCTGCGCCTTTAAAACATTTTTTTATTTGACCATGTTTGACCCACACAGCTGCTCTGTAGCTCTTTTTAAATCCTTTATATTAAGTTCGCTTGCTTGCTTAGGACCGTGCAAATCTTTCGGTCGTTTTTTAACCCACTTCCCGTGATCCAATCGAGCTGACATTTTGCACACAGACTCGTTGTGCGTGACAATTAATGTTCGTAAAATATTTTTCCAAAATTTTACACTTTTTAGGACAAAATATTATATTTAATTACCAATTGCTTAATGGTGCAATGCAATCATCTGACCCATATGTGGCAGCCATCTCAAGCCAGAGGACGAGAGGACTCTAGCCGCCACGCATATAAAGGATTTATAGTGAAAAACTTTGTTTTTACGGGTTATACTTATTTATATTTATAAAAACCTGGGCATCACAAATGATAGCTCAGCGAAGTGGCTCATCACGTGCATTTACGCGCAACCAAATATCTCAACGCGTGATTTGATTCTAACTGTGGAGGGAAAACCCAACGCAACCACGCGGGAGAAACTAGGTTTCGGTAAGTCACGTAGGTAAAACATTAAATTGAAATAAAATAAACGACGTTTGCAACCCTCCGCATGTACCGTCACAGCATTTGTGCCAAATGCACGCTCGTTCTTCTTTGGCCCGCCCCCCTCCCTCCCGATACTCATATTGGCTACCACCTGAAACTCCCCCCCCCCTCTCCTCCCCCTCAACTTACTTTTAAGGGATTACATCTTGAATCATTGCCTCATTGATGAAGCAAATCTGGCTGTGACGGTCCCACCTGATGACGGAGACTTGTGTTGCCTCCGAAACGTCGTGATTTTTATTTTTTTTATTTTTTTAATGTTTTACCTACGTGACTTTACCGAAAAAACAAGAATATGAATCTGCAGTCACGAAAGCTTCAAATTAGAACCACGGGGAGAAAGCATGCAAACTCAAAATATACAGAGCAGGGTCAGGGTTCGGATCGAACCCATGTCCTCCTGCGTACCAGGCGAGGGAGTTGACATCTCCTGGCCACCGTGCGTCCCTGTTATTTTGTTGACGTCACTGCCCGTGCACTCAGCCCAGACTCTTGTTCCATCGCAGCTGTTTCCCGTCAGTAATGAAAGCCGACGAAACATTCCACAGTAAATCGATTTAAAGCTTCTTTCGTGACTGCAGGGATTCATCTTCTTGGTTCTTGGTAAAGTCACGTAGAAGGGAAATAATAAACTAATAAAAAATTTACATAATGAAATACAATTTCACGACGTTTCGGCCACAACGCAAGCTGCTTGCGTTGTGGCCGATTCAGCAAGCTGCTTGCATTATGTGGCCGAAAGTCGTGAGAATTTATTTTATTATGTTTTATTTTTATTATTTTATTATTTCCCTTCTACGTGACTTTACCGAAAGAACCAAGAAGATTCCACAGTAAATTTCTCATTTAGCCGTCATTATTCAACAACAACAAAAAACCCGAGCCAAAAAACCACAGCATTGCTGTTCCCAAATGAGAATTGGATATGGGTTTTTTCTCTCTTCCTAAATGCATTTAGAACGCTTGTCGGGCTGGATGGATGCTGCAGCACGCGGCGAAATGGTCAGCACGCCGCGACTCGCGATGCAGAGGTCGCCGATTAACCCCAATTTCAACAGCCTCCGTCCATCCGGCAGCATCCAACCGCGTGGCGCTCCAGTCGGCGGAGTCAACGTGCGAGCGCTCTTCCGAGAGCGTGGAAGAGTAGGCCAAAGTACCTTCGAGTGGAGGAGGCCCTGGACCTATCCGGGCAAATCGGCAGGGCTGCTGCCGTTCTACCGGACTTGTCCCATCCCCTGTGCTCCAATGCCAGCTGCTGCCGAGATGTTGGTGTGAGTGGGCAGGAGAAAATGAAAGCCGGCTGGTCATTTCGATTGTACTGCCATTAACGGAGCAGTTAAAATCAAAAAAAAAATTGCTCATCCCAAAATACCGAATCATGTAATTTGCAAACGCATTACGGTTTGCTACCCCATTGGCTTAACAAAGCAGATCGGCGCCGGGGGAGACAAAGGCGGACAGGTGTGCCGTGGTCCATACCACCCTCTTGGGTGCTGTTCCAGCCTTAGAACGTGCTCCGTTGACAGCACTTGAGGCTGTTATTTAATTGTTTTTGCCGTTCTTTTGTTTGTTCTCAGTATCGCGAGTTGCGTGTTTGTTTTTTATACTGAGCGTTTGCTGCTCTGTCTTGTACAGCGATTTGAGAAATTTGATTTTCGTTAGACGGCCCGTGTGTTGGTGTGTTCCTTATATACGACAACGGCAAGGGTGCAGCCTTGAAATTTCGAATAATAAATATGCGTTTTTTAAAGTTTGTACAGCAACAACAGCTGTAAATCTGAAAGAAACAAGATGCATTCACCGGTCACAGTTAACTCATATCAGCGTTCCTTTTTTGAACACGTCAAGGCGCAGCCCTGCAACTGCTCGCAGAGAAAACAACGTCTGAAATTAAAAGCCTCCTCCAAATCTCAACACGTTCTTCCAAATATTTTAACACTCTCCTTAAAGCAGGAGGACCCCCCCTCCACCAGTGGCAGCTGTCCCTGTGCGGCGCAGGTTGAACTCAAGCACAGCCTTGTGGAGTGGGCTTTAGCCTCTGCCGGCAGGAGGGTCATCGTGGCACGCGGATTAATCGACTTGGCAATTTTGCGAGCTATGGAGCCAGCGCTCACGCGATAATCCATCACCTGTTGGGAATAAAAGGTGCCGCAGCGTTTTTCACCACTCGCCGTCGCTGCAAACGATATTTCACACTCCCCCGAGCTGGAATTGAGCCAAAATTAAGTGCAGAAGCAAATTCAACGTGACTTTGGGCAAGACGTCGGTGACTGAGCAGAGCTCCGTCAACTCAATCCTCCCACCGGCATCATCACCGATGAGCGTGGATTGGCAACGTATAGCGCAAAATAATGTCAGCATACGTACACACGCGCGCACTCACGCGCGTGAGAAGCCGACCTGGGTTTTAACCCAGGATCTCGGCCGTGGCAGTTCGACCACATTTTTTACAACGCCGCGTGCGGTGAGGTCACAGCGATGACGAGACGAGCCCAAGTGAAAGACCACTCGTGTGCGGATCGCATTACGGGCAGCAATTGCATAAGAGGGGCTGTGACATGGGCATTGCAGCGACGTTAATAGACTCGAGCGAATATATTAGGGGCAATAATTTAATAACGCAGGCTACTCATGTGATGGTTAGAGCAAATGAGTAGGATTTGATTCCTGTACAGTACTCTCAATAATGGTTGTGCCATGGAGAAAGGTTCCACACCCCCCCCCCGTTCCCCCGTCATAATAATGTGATAGACATTTCAGAATGTGAACAGCCCTTCTATACGACACTTAGAATAATGCTACTTAAAGAATATCGACTTGTAACGCACCGTCCAATATTTGTTCACTCTCCGAGAGAGAGAGAGACAGATAATGATTTAGAAGCGTGAGGAGGAGGAACCGCAGACGAGCGCTAAGGCAGCAGCAGCAGCAGCCTCTAAGCTCTGCGGTCCTCTATATGTGTGTTGTGTTGTTTATTCGCACACAAAAACGCAAGCGAAAGACAAACAGTGCATATAAAAACAAGGTAAAAAAAATTGCAGGTGAGGTTGGAAACCCAAGAGGGCTTACGCGAAAACCACACCGAAAATATAAACAATGTTTTTACAAAACTGAGTGATCAATCAATTAAACAATGCATACACATTAGAATTAAACATGTTACACTCATATTCTTGGTTCTTTCGGTAAAGTCACGTAGAAGGGAAATAATAAATAATAAAAATAAAACAATACAATTCTCACGACGTTTCGATTGCAACACAAGCGATCAACATCAGGTGTGAAAACCACAGCAAGAACATTTCAAATGTTCTTGCTGTGGTTTATTTTTATTATTTTATTATTTCCCTTCCACGTGACTTTACCGAAAGAACCAAGAATACAAATCCCTGCAGTCACGAAAGCTTGAAATCGAAATGTTAAACTCAGTGTTCAATAAACGTGTTTTTTTTGTGCATGCGCCGTCAGGGTCGTTATACGTTAAGGTGGTATCGACCAAACTCACGTAGTGATTGAAACTGCAGCACCCGTAAAAAGAGAACAAAAACTCACACGCGTACGAGCGGGGCGACTGTTCCCAGATGGAACAGATGGAGTTCACATTTGCTGCACCGCCTTCTCCTGGCGAGCCAGGGCGCGTCGCCTCCTCTACGCCAGAGGTCGCAAACGAGTTTTGATTCATTATTTGGTTCTTTCGGTTAAGTCACGTCTAAAGATAAAATAATAAATTAAATTAAATAAATTATTTTTTTATCTTTAGACGTGACTTAACCGAAAGAACCAAATAATAATTCCTGCAGTCACGAAAGTTCTAAAATTAAGATTGAGTTTTGATTCCTTACCCGTACCCGTACCCGGCCGCACCAGGGTCGCAAATGGGTACCCGTCCCGTTCCCTACCCGTACCCTACCCGAAATGAGTGACAAACGGTTACTCACCAGTGACTCACGGCCTACCCGTACCCGGCCGCACCAGGGTCGCAAACGGGTACCCGTACCCGGCCGGGTACGGGTAGCCGGGTATCGGGTAGGGTACGGGTATCGGGTACCCGGTTGCGACCTCTGCTCTACGCCCACGGGAAGGGAGTTTCGCAAACACGTGTGTGATGCAGCACCCTCGCTGATGCCTCCACAGTGCTGGATTGTGGGTCACACGCAAAGCCACCGTCACCCGCCGTGGGAATGGAAATTTACGCCACTGAGGGTGGGGGGGGAGTAGGATTGACGCTTCTGCGAAGGATATGTTGGTTTTATTTCCCAACTTATCGGTCACGAGGTCGGTATGGGTCTCGTGACATGAAGACTCATACCGATCTCTGGGGGCAGTGCAACGCTTCCGTGTCAGAAAGTGAATATCACAAACTACTGAAAGTGACATCTGGTCCCACCCGCCGTTGCTAGTCACAGCTGGTAAAATTTTTTATTTTTAGCGATTTCTTATCTTTCCTTAATTTGCTCTCCTATCGCGTTGTTTGGATTGTCTGTTGTTGTAACTTTCTGATCTCCCCTCCCGTGCCCCTACTGTGGACATCTGTGAAAAAGAGCTTATAGATTGTCGAATTCCTACTCCAATATAAATAAATGCTCCCTGATTTTCATTTACATTCCCCAGAGCTGAAGTTAGCCAAATTGAGCGCAGAGTCAAATTTGAATCTTACACGATCATACATTTAATTAGCACCTTAAGGAAGGCGCTGTACGGTGAACTATCGATGGCACAAGGTGTTTGGCGACATGAAACGAGATGAGTGGATGGAAAATGTGTACAATGAGGTGGTGGTGGTGGCAAGAGAAAATGATGAGTGGGGTTTAAGAGAAGATCGGAAGGTAGCGAGAGAGAGAGAGAGACTGTGCGACAAGGAGGCCAGTTTATTCCAGTGAAGAGGGGCAATCATCGGTGACCGGGCTGAGATGATCAACTCGCCGCACGCAAGAACGCCCACTTCGCCACAAGACGCCAATTCTGCAATACTTCACCACGCTCCGTCAGTGCCGGTCAGTGGTGGCGGCAGCGGCGGGGGGAGGGGGTGGTGCCTGGGACCTGTTTATCAATCGCCACTGATTTTAGCCGTAGGCGAGGAATCAAGAGTCGGACGGCCAAGTTCCAAACGTAGCGCACCAACGACAGCGCCACCACTCCACCTCAACGGGATTGCTGTACATTGCTTATTGCCACCGGACGTTGACTGATTGATTCAATTTAATTGGCGAATGATTGACCACGGGCAGGGCAAAGGGGCGTCCTCGTTGGCCTTGCCGATGGGGAAAGGGAAAAACAAAAACCCCGCAAGCAACATCGTGAACACAGCTTGCCCGAGCGATCGCCTCCGAAAAGGATAATGAGACGCATTCAAGTGAGCATTCGATATGGTCCGTCCGTACGTGGGACACAGCATCGAGTCTCCGAGATCACCTCTCGAGCATTGGCTGATTAATTCATCCACAGCCCTGGCTAAGATTACATTTTCCCTTTGTAAGGCGAGGATTCTACGCGGCCTGAGTCATTGAAATGTGAGAAACGCCATGAGGAAGCCTAAGTGCATTGACAATCGACTTCTGGATGAAGGCCTCTCCCCCATGCCGTTGTCCGTCAGTCGTGGCGAGGGGGGGTGTTGCCTGTCCATACTTCCCACTCGTCGGTGCACGTTGGTAAAGGCCGGCAGCGCTGACGCATGAGCGTAGAGGTGCAGTACACAATTGGTCGCGCTGCGCTGCCCTCTGCCACCCATCGTGTTGACCCTCGGAAGCCTATAGCACCTGCAATGGACGGCGAGTGACCAGTTCAAGCGCCATCCAGGCGCAAACCTGCTGAGCTTCCGTGATCTCTCCAAGTCTCACCCCCCCCCCTCCGCGCCCCTCCACTCCTTCCCGTCCCTTCCCCAAGCCCTTTCGCGAAACCCCGAAGGTGTAACCCCCTCGTCTTCGCGGTCACCCATTCCTCAACCCTTNGGGTACCCCGCCAGATCCATTCATTTAACCCCCCGCCCCCCACGGATGCATCTTGCTCAATGCAACAAGGGGGAGGGCTGCCGTGATGTAAGGGCGAGCGGCACACGTGGGACCTGCAATCCCGAATCCCTTAAATCCCTCCCTGCCACCCGCCTCTGTCCAGCCAGCAGTTCCAGCAACAAGGCAGCCGGTGTGAGCTCGCCCGCTCACACCTGCACCTGCAATTCGCTACGTGGAGCCAGGCGTCACCCTGCACTCTGCAAGTCGCTACGTGGAGCCAGGCGTCACCCTGCACTCTGCAAGTCGCTACGTGGAGCCAGGCGTCACCCTGCACCCTGCAATCGCTACGTGGAGCCAGGCGTCACCCTGCACTCTGCAATTCGCTACGTGGAGCCAGGCGTCACCCTGCACTCTGCAAGTCGCTACGTGGAGCCAGGCGTCACCCTGCACTCTGCAATCGCTACGTGGAGCCAGGCGTCACCCTGCACTCTGCAAGTCGCTACGTGGAGCCAGGCGTCACCCTGCACTCTGCAAGTCGCTACGTGGAGCCAGGCGTCACCCTGCACTCTGCAAGTCGCTACGTGGAGCCAGGCGTCACCCTGCACTCTGCAAGTCGCTACGTGGAGCCAGGCGTCACCCTGCACTCTGCAATCGCTACGTGGAGCCAGGCGTCACCTGCACCTGCAAGTCGCTACGTGGAGCCAGGCGTCACCCTGCACTCTGCAATTCGCTACGTGAGCCAGGCGTCACCCTGCACTCTGCAAGTCGCTACGTGGAGCCAGGCGTCACCCTGCACTCTGCAATTCGCTACGTGGAGCCAGGCGTCACCCTGCACTCTGCAAGTCGCTACGTGGAGCCAGGCGTCACCTGCACCTGCAAGTCGCTACGTGGAGCCAGGCGTCACCCTGCACTCTGCAAGTCGCTACGTGGAGCCAGGCGTCACCCTGCACTCTGCAAGTCGCTACGTGGAGCCAGGCGTCACCCTGCACTCTGCAAGTCGCTACGTGGAGCCAGGCGTCACCCTGCACTCTGCAATTCGCTACGTGGAGCCAGGCGTCACCCTGCACTCTGCAATTCGCTACGTGGAGCCAGGCGTCACCCTGCACCTGCAAGTCGCTACGTGGAGCCAGGCGTCACCCTGCACCCTGCAATTCGCTACGTGGAGCCAGGCGTCACCCTGCACTCTGCAATTCGCTACGTGGAGCCAGGCGTCACCCTGCACCCTGCAATTCGCTACGTGGAGCCAGGCGTCACCCTGCACTCTGCAATTCGCTACGTGGAGCCAGGCGTCACCCTGCACCCTGCAATTCGCTACGTGGAGCCAGGCGCGAAACGCCGAGAGGGTTTCTCGGCTCGCCCGTCGCCCCCACTGATGTCCTCTACTCCCCCACTCCCACTAATTTGTGCAGATACTACTGACCATTGTATGTAGGTCGTGTAGGCACATATACACTCACTGGGGGGGGGGGGGTGATACAATTTTTTGGGGATCAACAATTGTTGTAAACTTGTTGGATCAACCTTTTACCCCCACATCTGGTGGGGGGGGGTTCACTTTTTTTTAATAACTTGCTGATTCAGGCCTTCTGAAAGACTTTCGAATAGAAGATAGATGCATCACAGATGACAGGTGAATGCAAAATGGTGATCGGGGATTGGCCCACAGAGCCCCACGTGCACGGCAGAGAAGGGGCACGGCTTCCCACGTGAGATTTGAGGCATTTAGCTGCGGCGTTGTGACGTGGGGACGAGGCTCTCTCTCATCGCTGTCGCAAGATTCGCCACTCGCCCTTCTGAAGGTGAGTTTTGGAATAAAAAGTGTTGCTGTTTCACAAACCTCCTCCGCCACCCCCCTGTTGCTCAGCTGTTGTGGAGTCGCCCCACAGAACACAGAGCCGAGTCTCCAAACTTCATACCTGTCAACCCCTTATCAGTGCTGCCTACCTTATTACAGACCAACGCAGACCGTATTGGTCACCCCGTGCCCCGTACAAATCTCAACGTTCATCCTACAACGTCCCATCACAAGGGAGAAACACAAATAGACAAACTACATTTGCTGCCCGTATTGAAATGGCTGTACGCCGTATGGACCTGAAAACTCAATTTCCCTGTGCAATAATACGGGTAAACCGTATGGGTTGACATCTTTGCTATATTTAGCTATCTCTATGGGTTATATGTATCTCCGTGGGTCTCTATGGATCTCTATGGGTCTCTGTCTATAATAATACCTGTCAACCCCTTATCAGTGCCCTACCTTGTCACAGACCAATTCAGAAATTATTGGTCACCCCGTACCCTTATAAATATCAACGTTCATCCTACAGTCCCATCACAAGAGAGAAACACAAATAGACAAACTTTTTTTTAAATTCCGTATGGACCGGAAAACTCAATTTCCTGTACAAGAATACGGGGTAAACCGCATGGGTTGACAGCTATGGAACTTGATTATATATTTTTGTATTGTTGTTGCCGTCTTATTTAGCCGACCTGGGTTCACCACGGAGGAGGAGAGGAGACAGAGAGGGGACTTGGCTGCAAGAGCGTGGGGTACAAAACCACTCACCGTTCGTCGACCGGCGGGGGTCACGTGTGGTGGGGTCACGTGGGGGGGGGGGGGACCCCAGCTCTTCCCACATGTCTGGGGGCGTCCATAAATGACGTCACGCACCTTGGGGGTGGTCAGACATTTGTGACGATGTGTGACGAGGGCGGGGGGGAGAAATGTGACGTCACATAAAATGCGCAACTTTAAATACATATAGACAACACGTTCTACTTAATTAAATATATTTTTAATCATTGTTTTCTCCTACAACATCAGAGTGCAGCGCCTCATTAAATACGCACTACAATGACAATAGTTTAAAGCGATTTGAAGCGTGTTTTATTTTGGGGGGGGGGCAGAGTTTTGTGACGTCATATTTCANGGGGGGCCTGATTTTTGTGACGCCATGTGACGAGGGGGGGGGGGGTCAAAAATCGTCCAAAATCACGTGACGTCATTTATGGACGGCCCCTTAGTGGAGGCCGTTCCGCCAGCAGTGGGAGTGGATCGAAGCGCTTTCAGGGCTGCGCCTTAACTTTGAACAGGGCAAAGAGAGGGAGCAGCTCTCACCTTGACTTCGGAAGAAATGTGTGTGTCCTTCAGGTTGACAGGCCCTTGCTGATGCTGCTGCTGTACCAACGCAACAGCTGATTTACCACCAGTGCCCCTTGCGTACGCCTGTAAAGAAATTGGACTGATTATAAAACATACTTCAGTGTGATTTATACACCGTATATTAGAACAATGAAAGAACAAACTCACACACTCCGCATATAAATCTTGGCAGGACAGCCACAGCATCAATACGTACACCCGACATTAATCACAGCAACGTGTACGCTAATGCGTGCGTGTCTTCTCACACCTCCAAAGACAAAGATCCCCCGTATAGCCTTCGACCGGCTCTTGGGGCAAGTGCTTTTCGGAGGCCCTTATGAAGGCCAGGCCGGCCCACGAGGGGCTGGTGTGGCAAGTCGTTGGCACGGCCGCCTTTATCTCCCCCAGTAATGATGTCTACACACCGCGGGAGATACTCATTTAAGGCTGAGTCGACCTAGGCGACGCCCGGATATACGCAGCATTACAACGAAGTGGAATGGAGCGCGTCTGAGAGCGCATCGGAAGGAGACGGAGCGATCCAGCAGTGGATTGACCATGGGTGACGATTCGACGATGATATCGGATTACTGATAATAAAAATCTGGAGAATCGTGACAAGTGGTGGCAATGCTGTATTTTCGATTTTCCACGTGGCCTCGTTGTCTTTGTACTAATTTATATTTGCGTCATTGCTGTAAAGTACAGTGCTTAGGACGCCACGGTGGCTATGAGATGTTAGCTACCTCGCCTGGTACACAGGAGGTCGTGGGTTCGATCTCGACCCTCACGCCTGCTATATAATTGGAGTTTGCGTGTCTCTCTCTCTCTGCACATCATCACGGTGGCTAGGAGATGTTAACTACCTCGCCTGGTCTACAGGAGGTCGTGGGTTCGATCCCGACCCTGACGCCTGCTGTATAATTGGAGTTTGCGTCTCTCTTTCTCTCTGATCATCATCACGGTGGCTATGAGATGTTAACTCCCTCGCCTGGTACACAGGAGGTCGTAGAATTCGATCTCGACCCTGACGCCTGCTGCTGTATATTTGGAGTTTGCGTGTTTTTCTCTCTCTTATCATCATCACGGTGGCTAGGAGATGTTAACTACCTCTCCTGGTGTACAGGAGGTCGTGGGTTCGATCTCGACCCTGACGCCTGCTGCTGCTGTATAATTGGAGTTTGCGTGTCTCTCTCTCTCTGATCATCATCACGGTGGCTATGAGATGTTAACTCCCTTGCCTGATACACAGGAGGTCGTGGGTTCGATCCCGACCCTGCCGCCTGCTGTATATTTGGAGTTTGCATTTCTCTCATCATTATCACGGTGGCTAGGAGATGTTAATACCTCGTGGTAGGAGGTCGTGGGTTCGATCCCGACGCCCACTGCTGTATATTTGGAGTTTGCGTGTCTCTCTCCCCGTGGTCGTGTGAATTTTTCTCCGGGTCCTCCGGTTTTTCCCCCTCCACATTTAGAATCAACATCACGCGTTTAAAGTATTCGGCTGCACTAATTTCCACGTGATAAGCCTCTTCGTTGGGCTATCACTTGTGGCCAGGTCGCTTCTGAAAAAGAGTTGTATCGCTTCGCTTACCTGGTAAAATAAAAATAAATAGTTTAGTTTTAGTTTACTTCAGCTCATTTGCGTAATTAAAAAAAATTGTATTCGCACAAGTCAAAAACAAACAGTGCAAATAAAAAAAAACGAGGTCAAAAGGTGTGCAGGTGATCTTGGAAACCCAAGAGGGCTTTATATTGAAAACCACACCGAAAACAAGGGCAATGTATGTACAATTGTTCAATCAATTAAGCAACGCATACTACTAATTACAATTAAACATGTTAAATCTTAACTTTGGAGCTTTCGTGACTGCAGGAATTATTATTTGGTTCTTTCGGTAAAGTCACGTATAAAGAAAAAATAATAAATGAAATAATAACATACGACGTTTCGTTTTTATTCTCTCTCTTTGCCTGTTTATTTAGTGTAATTTTTTCTGTCGACACTCGTTTTTTGTCGTTCTTAGGTTCTGCTTTGTCTCCGTTCCTCTTGTTTTTATGTTTTGTCTTTCTTTGAAATTTTCACACTTAAATTCTAACTTAGCAATCTTTGAAATACGTAATCGACCAGGCTATGCGTTAATTGTGTGTTGACCGACTCTCTGTGTCGTTTTACATAACATTTCGATACTTTGCTAGGTTATTTAATTTTAGTGTGTCTCTTTCTCCCCTAAGCCTGCTCACTCCTTTTGTTGTACTCATTGACATGTAAATTTTGTCTCTAACCCTCCCTCTCGCTGCCTCCGNCCCCCTCTGTCTATTTAAGGCCACCCCACAGAGACGATCATCCCTCTCTGTACCTGTGTTGCCCGCTCTGTGTATCTTGGTGATATCTGTCTGCTTATATGTCTGTCTATAATTTTTCTGGTTAGATTTTATGTCGCTATTTCATTATACCTGATGATGATTGCTTGTGTTGCAATCGAAACGTCGTATGTTATTATTTCATTTATTATTTTTTCTTTATACGTGACTTTACAGAAAGAACCAAAGAATGTTAAACATTGTGTTTGTCATTTGACTGATGCAGCTCTCTCACAAATGCGACTCATTCCTTCTTCTAACTATTTGCGTTCTCACCTGCTTAAACAAAATCAACTTCAAACTAACGAATTACTGATAATGATCTCCATCACTCACACCATCATCATCACCGCAATCCAGTGAGGTGAGGGGGTGGTACAATGACATCCAGATACGCCACTTCCAGCAGTGGGCGGAGCTGGTGAGGAGGGAATCGACCAATGGGAAGCCGGAATGAGGCTCTTTAAATGCTGTGTGTGGGGGGGGGGACATCCTCACTGAGCCACACTGCGTACGTGGGCGATTCCTCGGAGCAGTCAATTCAGGCAGGAGTCAGTCCGTGTGATGTGTTTCTAACCGAGTAGGAGGTTGGTGGTGGTGTTGATGATGATGATGCTGCTGCTGCGTTCTCAGCCCGTAGATCGTACGGGCGATGATGATGATGCAGAAGGCGTGGTGGGCCAGCCATCTCTATTCACTCATTTTCATTGTATGCGTTGTTGTTGTTGCTGCTGCTACTGCTGCTATTATTGCTGCTACTGAGAGTGGAGTTGACATCGTATGCAGCAGCAGCAGTATACATTACGAGCGTTTGATGATTTAAGCAGGCAGGCCAAACAGGCGTTCTGGTCTGGTCGCGTTTAGTCAGTGGTTGGTTGGTGGTGGTGGTTGTTGTTGTAACGATGACTTCGCTGTAATTGCTAACGCTGAGAGATGGTGACATAATTGCCCGCACGGCGGCATTCGTCCACGAGCAAATATACGGCGTAGAAAAAAACATCAGCTCTATATATGCAGCACTGTGGTACAGCAGCAACAAGAAAACACCACGGCCGTTAGCGAAAGCTTGCGTCGCTTAATGTTTTAGATTTTTTATTTTCAATCACCAAAAGAGAGGAAGAAAGCAAGCAAGCAAGCAGGGAGAGGAAGTCAAAGTGGATCGCCGATGTCGTATTCGCCCAGCTGAGTGTTGGTGGTGCTGCTGCTGCTACGTGAACGAGCGCCCACCTCGTTCCGCGAACTCCCAGCTCGGCTACACGGGAGATGCGTTCCAGCGTCATCACGACCACACCACCACCACCACTGGCTTGACATACGTGACCCGCGACGCGCCAACGCAGAGTGGAATTCATCGGCAGCAGCAACAGCAGCAGCAGCGCCGTCCGTTTGCCGCAGTGAGACGATCGCGCCCGGATGGTGCAATCGCTTCTTCCTCCGCGCTCACATCGTCCTGACTCTCGCCCTCTCTCATGTGCGCTCGCTTCTCTCAAGTCTAGCGCACATCCAATTCTCTGGCTGTTGCAGTGTTGCCGTTCTCTCCATCTCTCGCTCGCTCGCTCTCCACATCCATCCCACAGCTCGGACTCTCACATTTCTCGCCCGCCGGCTCGTTCTACCGGCTCTTCTCCAACGCTCCGCTCACCACCAGCTCGCTCGCCCACTCTGTCTCTCTCTCTCTCGGCTGCTTGTTTATATTCTCGCTCGCCAGCGCTCCTCTCTGTAATTATCGCGATCCGGATAATCACTCTCCAGTTCTCTCGCTCTTATCATTCAAGTTGATATTTCTCGACTCGCACCACGCACGCACGCACGATTCATCCCGGAGGAAGGCCGTTCCGGAAGAACCCAGCATCATTCAATAGCGGTCACATTACTAACATCATTATTATTATTAAGCCATCGGCAGCAGAAGAAATTATCTCGGCGATCGCAACAGCAAAACCGAGGCCGCTGTTTGAGAGACGAGAGGAGAGAAAAGGAGTTCCCAACGAAGAAGTGCAATTGAAGAGGCGACGGCGACGACGGTGATGTGTGGCTGCGCCCAGTGAAGGAGCGTCACGCGCGTGGGATGCTATTGCCATCGTCTCGAGATCTTCCTACAAGCCCGGCCCACCGTCTCGACAGCTAAAAAGGTACTCCGCTTTTTTTTTAAATCCTTTATATTAAGTTCACTTGCTTGCTTGCTTGCGCGCTTACGACCGTGCAAATCTTTCGGTCGTTTTTTAACCCACTTCCCGTGATCCAATCGAGCTGACATTTTTGCACACAGACTCGTTGTGCGTGACAATTTATTTTTGTGAAAATATTTTTCCAAAATTTTACACTTTTTAGGACAAAATATTATATTTAATTACCAATTGCTTAATGGTGGCAGGCAATCATCTGACCCATAGGTGGCAGCCATCTCAAGCCAGAGGACGAGAGGACTCTAGCCGCCCGTTTCAAAGACCAATGTGGGCTGGGTTGTGGCCCATTGAACACGCATATAAAGGATTTATAGTGAAAAACTTTGTTTTTACGGGTTATTTTTTGTATTTGCACCCCCTTTTGTCAATCCACTGCCCGATGAGCCTTGGAAACCGTGCCCGTAAGTGGCCTTGATTGACCATACTTCACTACGCTGGTCTGTGCGAGTTGGTTAAGTTGGTGGTGGTGGGATTCACAAGGATTGGTCCAAGATATTCATCCACCGTATTGGGCCGAAAACCTCCCCACGCACTATGCTGGTTCAGGAAGTTATCTCTGACCCTACTTCACCACGCTGGTCACAATGTGGGTTGGTGAAGGCTGGCAGGTTCCAGGAAGACGGAACCATTAGCCGTGTCTTTTAGCCGTGGCCGAAGAATCGAACTCCGTTCAAGGGGGGAGTGTTCAGCAGCTATCCCCTCCACTGGCCGCTTCACGTTAAATATCGACTCAAAGTGTACCTAGCCTGGCACGAGCGCTCTGGTAACGTCACCGTCACTTTAAAAGTGACGTGGGGTGAGTCGCTACGCTGCTACTGCTGCTGTTGTTATCGCGCTGTGCGACTCTCTCGACACGTCTCGGAAGCTAAGCAGGTGCCGAGCCTGGCTAGAGCTCGGATGGGCGAGTGCTGGTGTGGACAGCGGTTGTCGCAGACGGCGGCCGCAGCAAACCCATTGTTGCACTCTACTCCTATGCTCCCACGTCTTTCATCTATCCCGCATTGACCAGCGTGATGAAGTATGGTCAAAGAAATACCACCTGACCACCGCGACCAGCACGGCGTGGGTAGGGGGGGGGGCGACACTCATCCAGCAGTGGATTGACCACAACGGGGGCCTGTGTGCTTGGTGTGTGTGTGATCGCTCACAGCTCTTCCCCAACAGTATGTTAAGGCTACACAGAGGTGGGGGATCTTTGTCTTTGTGATGTACAACGTCGTGTGACCGGGGCCGGCTTCGAGCTGGTATGGCGCCTGGACGTGTACGGGTTTTTAATGTACTGTCGTGTACTGTCACGAACAGGTTCTAGACTGCATCCTGCCGAGTGGTGCCGAGGACGCGCTGATTCGCTACGCAAGTACAATTGTAATGCGTGGAGCGGTGGCGCAGCGGTTAGCGCAACTGCGATGTCCTAAAAGGGCGGCAGCCGAGTTCGATTTTCGGTCGCGGCAGGCGTCGGTGACGAATGATAATATCCGACCAATTTCCTGGGTTCCCTCACCCGCATTACACGACCCGTATCGACCAGCGTGGTGAAGTATGGTCAAACAACCCCGATGACTGACGGGAGAGACGTCATTTCGCAGTAGATTGAGTGAGTTAGGGATGCTAATCATGATTTTAGTCATTCACACACAGTACATAGGCGTAGCTGATTGATATTATCAGCTATACGTTGTATATAACCACGTGTGAATTAGAACGTGTGTGACAACTGTGTTGGTGATGGGATCGATGCTTGGCACATACTTGACCACGCTGGTCACTGTGGTCTTGTGAACGAGGTTCGAGGACTGGCTGAGGATGATGTTAGCCGTGGACAGGAATCTAACTCGGGTCGTCGGGTTCATAGCGCAGTGCGCTAACCACTGCGCCATGGCTCCACGCGGTGTGCAATTGCATTCGTTGCCGCAGTGATGAAATAATTAATTCATGATAAATACGGAATATTTTGTCAATCAAAACAGTCGTTTTAAAAATACCGTTATTGTATTGACCACGAAGAGAGCTGTTCGCTATCGGGACCAAGCAAACACAATGATGTCATCTGCAGCATGCATATGCACTGTTTCCACTGCACACAGAGCCGAGCTGCCAGACCCCGCATCCGCGAACGAGATCACATTTCCCCAGTGCCCCGATCAGTCCCCATCAAATCCCGGATCAATTCCAAGATCTCACTCGCCGTTTACCAAGACTCGTCCTACATTCCCCTCTCATCTCGCTATCCTACCCCTCGCTCTCATCCCTCCACGCACTCTCCTAACTCTCCCTCTAAACTCACTCTACTCCCTCCACGCACTCACCTACCTCTCCCCTCTCATCTCAATCTACTCCAATCCACCCACTCTCCTACCTCTCCCCTCTCATCTCAATCCACTCCCCTCCACGCACTCTCCTACCTCTCCCTCTCATCTCACTCTACTCCCCTCCACGCACTCTCCTACCTCTCCCTCTCATCTCACTCTACTCCCTCCACGCACTCTCCTACCTCTCCCTCTCATCTCACGCTACTCCCATCCACGCACTATCTTACCTCTCCCCTCTCACTCACTCTACTCCCTCCACGCACTCTCCTACCTCTCCCTCTCACCTCACTCTACTCTCCTCCATCACTCTCCACCTCTNCCCTCTCACCTCACTCTACTCCCTCCACGCACTCTCCTACCTCTCCCTCTCACCTCACTCTACTCTCCTCCATGCACTCTCCTACCTCTCCCTCTCACCTCACTCTACTCCCTCCACACACTCTCCTACCTCTCATCTCAATCTACTCCCTCCACGCACTCTCCTACCTCTCCTCTCTCATCTCGCTCTCCTACCTCTCCCTCTCATCTCACTCTACTCCCATCCACGCACTATTTTACCTCTTCCCTATCATACCATTCTACTCCCTCCACGCAAACTCCTACCTCTCTCATCTCAATCTACTCCACTCCACGCACTCTACTGCTTTTCCACTATCATCTCACTCTACTCCCATCCACGCACTATCTTACCTCTCCCTCTCATCCCATTCTACTCCCTCCACGCACTCTCTACTTCTCCCTCTCATCTCACTCTGCTCCACTCAACGCTTTCTCCTACTTCTTCCCTCTCATCTCAATCTACTCCTCTCCACGCACTCTCCCCTCCAGCGATAGAGACTTTCTGTCGAACCCCCTGTCAACCTAATCTAGATTTGAAGTTTTCGTGACTCAACCTTTACTCTGTGGGAGGTCCCTCCTCATTCTGGAACTCCTCCCTCCTGCCCTCCGTGCTGTTGATTCCCTGCCCCTGAATGAGTTTAGACTGATAACCGTAGACTCTTCCTCTGCTTAAATCACACTGAATTTGCCCTAATGTCAAATTTAGCGAGCTGAGTAGTTTAGGGTCTGGATGGTGCTTGTAGTATGGCTGACTATCGGGGTTGCATGGGTGGGCAACAGAAGGCATTGGCGCAAACTCCATTGCTGTATTGTACTTCTATGCTCCCCGCCTTCATCAAACTACGTTGACCAGCGTGGTGAAGTATGGTCAAATGGCCTCCAAGATCTGCGCTGCATTGTGAGGCCCTCTTCCAGCCGTGGACTGTGCGTGCTATTGCCAGTTTACGCCGTCACATATTGGGACTTGCAAGTTCATGATCTCTGATTTTCTCCTATGATGCAGTTGTTTTTAAAATTTGTAATAGTTGACATCAAGGCCGTAATTATAATATATATTGGGACGGACACATCCCCCCCCAATATTCAAATATGCTCAAATGCCCCCCCCCCCCAATATATTGCGATAAAAATAATAATTGCTATGTAAATAAAAACAACAATTTGCTAAACCTTGGCCACTATCTGTACTTGTCTTCATATATATCAATGCATAGATTTCTGTTTATATGATTGTGGTTATGGTTGGACTTTATTAATCCCTAATCTCTGCCATTACATACAATGAATCAATAAACAGAGCAAGGTAATACAATACACTATTAGACATTATTGTAAAAAATAAATGAAAAGTCCATCCCATGTGTTAGTGATTTTTTAAAATATTTTGGGCAGGAAATTAGTTTTCAAATTTAGATATTTTTCTGCGTTGGGACCCCCAGACACCCTGGAAGATTTGCCCCCCCCCCCCCAATGTTGACTCAATAGCTACGGCCTTGGTTGACATGTTACCAGTTCCCAGAACTCGTCCCTTCAAATTGACATTCTCCCCCCCCCCCCATTCCCCTAGTTCTGGCCATTGACCTTGCAGGTTCTATTTGTGTCCTGCTTTTGGTACGTGGTGCGCATTGCAGGATGTCGCGGACGTAGTGCCCCTTACGAATGTGCACGGTACATTATTATGGGGTATACTGGACGTGGTGTGTGCCGGTGCGCGGAAATTGATTCCGAGTCACGGGACCAAACAGAGCCGGCTGACATTAGGCCCCGGCAAATAGGGGCCCGTTGCTGTTGCTCGTGAAGGTGCCGAGTTTATGATTTTTTTGAAAGAAAAAACAAAGTTTGTAGGCCTCGCCGTCTCAAAGCCTAGAAAAAGTATTTCTGAAAAAACTGACATTGTTTCATCGCGCAAACGCTGATGGATGGGGGGAGGCCTCAGTCCAGCAGTGGATCGACCATGGATAATCGTGGCAATTCTGACTACAACTTACGCGGGCACAGCACGCGTGTACCACGTGGTGCGGAGCGAGCGGATACCGGGGCGGTGAGCTCGGCGACCCGAGTCGGATTCCCGCTCGAGACCCCAAAAACAGTGGCGAATATTTGAACAGGTCCTGGCCTCCACCGAGGTCGACTCAGCCTCAAATGATGAGGACCTGGTGCGGTGTCGTGAACATCAGCCACCGGGAAGACGAGGGCAGTCTGCGTGGTGCGGGCCACCCACCCCTCGTGTGCCGTTCGGGCCTTCATCGGCGCTACTCCGATCACGGCACTTTTCTCCAACAGGAGTCTGTGGATGGCTCCATCTCTGTCTTTGCTATACACCACAGGTCACGCATAAACAAAACTCTCCCCCCCCCCCCCCCCCCATTGCTTCCTATCATCTATTTTATATTCATCTCATCGTCGCCGTAACATTCGCTCACTCGTTGTTGGACCGTTCTTAATTCTCTAAGGCGCTCTATAAATTACGTTCAGATACGAATTGGAAACCGTCGAAATTATGCCGCCTCAGGCGGTAACCCACTGACCCAGGGATTAGGTCAGTGACCTGTGTTTATATAATAACATAGTTCACAATATGCCTCCTTCCCATATTTGTGTCTCCACATAAACAAACAATATATATACACAATGTACACATCCCATTGGTCACACGGCCTCCTGTGTGAGTGCATCATCTCGGTCGCAATTGGTTTAATGCCAGACGACCCTTCACCGGTTTCGACATTCAATGAACCCATCGGCCGAGTCGGGCTCTGCCTAAAACCGGTCCTGGCACAGGCGCAGCTGTGCCATTTCTTGCTCACGCCACTGCTGGCGGAAGAGCCCCTTCGCTCGAGCGAGCCCATCGGGAGGGGTGTTTTGCCCTCCTTGGAGGTCTTGAAAGAGGGGTTACCCACCACGCTTTGCCTCGCCACACGCGATGCTGCCGCTCGACTAAACCGCGTGCTGTACTCGCTTATACTGCCGGGTGGACAGAGGCGAGGGTGGGGATTTAAGAAAGTAAAAAAGAAACACCTGCCCGTAGTCTCAACTGCCTGAAACATCTTAATACCAAGGGAACTTGCAGAGCTTTGGCAGTTGCTGATGCCGGCTCTACACGTGGCTGCTGCTGCTGCCTTTCCCCTGCTTGTCTGCGGTTCCTCCTCGCGACTCTCACTCCCTCCCTCCCCCTCCGACAGCGAGCGAACACCCGAGTGTCGGTGCGACATTGCAAGTTGAAATGAGGCGGTGGGCGATGGGGAGATGGCAGAGTCTGTGTCCGTGCGGAGCTTCGAGTGCTTGGCGGTTTGCCCCCCCCCCCCACCTCCTACCCCCTCCACCTCCTACCCCCCCCCCTCCACCTCCTACCCCCCTCCACCTCCTACCCCCCCCTCCACCTCCTACCCCCCCTCCACCTCCTACCCCCCCCTCCTANCCCCCCTCCACCTCCTANCCCCCCTCCACCTCCTACCCCCCCTACTACCCCCCTCTTACCCCCCTCCTACCCCCCCTACTACCCCCCCTACTANCCCCCCCTACTACCCCCCTACTACCCCCCTCTACCCCCCCTACCCCTCCCCCTCCCCTCCTACCCCCGTGAAGCGAAGTTTTCGCTCACTGAACCGGTCGGAGGAGCGTCTGCGTGCGCGCAGGAGGCCCTTCCCAATCAAGGGCCTCGTCGAAACTCAACGCTGAGATGGAAACTGTTGAAATTGTGAACTTTCTATTTTACCGGGTAAGTCCCACTGAGCTATGCAGCTTTTTTTGAGAAGCGACCTGCTCATTACAAATGATAGCTCGACGAACATCGCTCATCATCACGTGAGCATTTATAGCAGCCCACTAACTGTAAACGCAGCACCTTGATTCTAAATATGGGGGGGGGGGGGAATTGGAGGATTCGGATAAATATCCACGGGGATAATAACATGTAGATTTCAAATACAGCAGCAGGCGTCAGGGTGAGGATCGAACCCAAGACCTGCTGCATACCAGGCGAGGTAGTTAACATCTCCTAGCCACCGTGACACCCTCTCGTGTGGCGAATACACCAAAGTGCCCGAATAAAACGAGGAAACCCCCCCCCACTCCCCCGCTGAACAAACAACAACATTACAAGGTGCCCTTCCCCCTCTAACCCAGATTAAATATACGCTGCCAAGCTTGGTGGTGCTCATTCAGACGCTGTCTTTCCGACAGACCTGTTCTTCACCTGAGGACGGCTGCTTGCGTTGTGGCCGAAACGTCGTGAGAATTATTTTATTATGTTTTATTGTTATTATTTTATTATTTCCGTTCTACGTGACTTTACCGAAAGAACCAAGAAGACGTTACACACCAATTTAGGTGCTGTCAGCAACCAACTTGCTGTCCTGCATTAAAGATGCGTTACTCATATCGGCAGGTACAATGGGGGTAGTGGGGCAGGTGGGGTTAGGGGCGATGGGTTGGTTTTGTAAAGACCGCATTAGATTAAGAAAATTGGGGCATNCCCCCCCCCCATCTCTTTAAACATTTTATGGGTTTTTTTCTTTTTCCGGCAGCAAAAAAAACTTCAGGACAAAGTCCATCACGGGTGACAGAGAGAGCACTCAGGAGTAGGGTTACCGTACGTTCACCGGCTCCATAGGGACACCGCGTGTAATGAAGCGAGCACATTGATATCAGCAGCGTACGTTGGTGACTGAACATTTAAGGCACAAAGAATTGCAAGCACGAGGCTGAGATCCATTTTGTTTTTGTCTCGCTACAGCCACGATATATTCATTGGTATGGCTGCTCCTCGTCTCTCTGCTACTGCTGCTATCATTATTTGCTACACCCACATTCTCTCCATTAGTCTGTCTCCTGCGTGTCGCTCTGCTACTGCTACTATCATTCTTTGCTACAGCCACACTCTCTTCATTAGTCCTCATCTCTCTGCTACTGCTACTATTAGTCGTTGCTCAGGGCACTCTCTTCATCGCTCCGTCTCGTTACTCTGTGGAATAAATTGACCTTGCCATTGCTCGCCGTGCCAGTACAGATGACCTCATTATAATCTTCCAGCAATCAAGCCGAGGGCATCGTAGATTGGACCCTCTCTAAAGCATAAAAAACACAAAGACAAAGATCCCCCGTATAGCCTTAACAGACTGTTGGGGCAAGTGCTGTTAGCGAGCAGCACCCAATGAAAGCCAGAGTGGCACACGAGGGGTGGGTGGCCAGCACCACGCCCGGCCGCCTTTGTCTCCCCAGTGGCGATGTTTACACACTGCACCAGGTACTCATTTGAGGCTGAGTCGGCCTAGGGGAAGGCCCAGGACCGGTTCAGATAATCGCCGCTGGTGTTGGTGGTGAGCGTGAATCGAACTCTGTGGCACAGTGCGCTATCACCGTGCAACGGCTCCACACACAGAGGGTGGCACAAAAGTCAGGACACAAGGTTATTCATCCACATTTTAACTATTAAATCACTAATTTAATATTTTATCTATTGTAATTATTGACATGGGATTTGTCTCCTTCCTGTGGGGTTTCACTCGTCGTGTTGGATTCGTAGCGCAGCGTGCTAACCACCGCACTACCGCTCCCCACACAACAACAGCAACAACCGCCATTTCGACACTAAGTGGTGGTGACTCCAACCAGGGCGCTTGTGCCAGGCTAGGTGCACTTTAAGGCCACGTGAAATGTAGAATGCCCGCTGGCAGGAGACTACGGCACAGACCCAGGTGCCATGGATTGACTGACAGAATAATGGCAGATGACTGGCAGATGCACCATCTGTGGCCCCTACTGCCACAAATACACAAAAACAAGACAAAGATCCCCCGTATAGCCTTAATAGACTGTTGGGGCAAGTGCTGTTAGCGAGCACCTATGAAGGCAGACGCGGCACACGAGGGGTGGGTGGCCAGCACCACGCCCGAACGCCTTTGTCTCTCGAGTGACGATGTTTACACATCGTACCAGGCATTTGAGGCCGAGTCTACCTAAGCGAGGCCCAGCACCGGTTCAAATAATCGTCACCGGTGTTGGCCGTGAGCGCTAATTGAATTCGAGTCGCCAGGTTCGTAACGCAGCGCGCTAACCACTACGCCACCCACAAAGATACACACACGCACAGACCCACACGTGCACACACACGCACGCACGCCTCACCCCCATCTCTGTTGGTAGCGATGGTGCCGGGATCGTGGGGGTGACGGGGGGGGCACTGAGGAGCGGCCAGGTGGTCAGGACGGGGCGACAGTGACACGCGGAGGGGCCCCGCGGGCACGTTTAAAGGGGCAACGTGGCCACCATCACCATCATCATCGCTACCATTAGCGCGTGGCGAACTGCACTCGGAATTGGCTTGGACATGTCCCTTAATTGACAGCGTTCAGGGGCAGTAGCCCAGACCAGAGGTTTTTTGGGAAGGAGATTTTTCTAAATTCTAGATTTTGCGGCTAATTTACTGGGGCATGTTGGAGGGTGCTTTCAGATGCGCTTCTGCGGACGTCTGGAAAGCTCTTCCCTCCGATATTAGGAAGCCACTGGAGCTAGGCACTTTTAAAACGAATTTCTCAAGAACCGATTTTTGTCTTTAAAAATGAATCTACGTATTGTATTTTCATTGTTTAAGTCGTAAATTTGGAGTGTATAATGTACTGTACAAGGGACGCCTCTCCTTACGAACATTCGACTTACGAACTTCCAGAGATACGAACATCCGATTAGCGCGGTTGGCTCCGCACGACGCGAAAGAAGCGCTGCATACGGACGCGGCCCTGCACAGTCGAAATCCATCTCTTTTCTGCCCATACCCTCCACCCCCTTGCCGAATCTCGTGGCTTTATCTCTGCGTTGGCTGCCGTTCCATCACCAGTCTCGCCCATCGGCCGTCATCATCATCGTCCGGTACAGCCACGACTTGTCCGTCCACGTGATCTATTTCCATTCCGAGATGTATGCAAGTTGCAGGGTGGGGCCGGGTGCCCCGTTCACCGCCGAATCTCGCAACGTGCAAAGCTGCTCAGCGTTCATTTTATTTAGATGGGCGTAGAAGCGCCGTTGCTTCTGTGGTGTTGTTAAGTACGAACTTCTAAACTTCTTTATGGCACACACTGTTTATTGTCTTAATACACAGTCCCTATCACACACAGGGGTATATGGTCCCCTCACCCGTTACCCTGAGGAGACACAGCCTCCGGACCTTGCAGGCTGTCTAATCTCCCTGCTCTCCCAGCGTCCTCTGGCTGGACCTAGGGGATCTCTCCCCGACCACTGGTTACTCTGAGCCCTAGCCCTGACAAGGGCTGGAGGGCTTGGTCCAGGGTCCTAGATGTCTTCGGCCGACTTGGGTCTTCGTGTAGCAGAACTGGCCAAGAGCTCTCAGCGCTCCGGCTTTTATACCTGTTCGTGGCCGGGTTGTCCAATCCCGGCCACCTTGTGGGACCCTCCGATTGGTCCTTCCCAATCTGGCGTTTTGATCCTACCTCACCCCATTTGACCCTGACCGTTTGATTAAGCGGGAAAACCTTGTTTACTAACTGCTCTCTCACAGCTTGCGAACAGCGAGTAGTTATCACTACTACACCTACACAATCGCATATGTAGGGTGGCCTAAAAGCAAGGACACAGGGTTATTTTAATTTAACACTGGCATAAAACATTTTGATTGTTTATTCTCTGAGGTAATATTTTATATTTTCTCATTATTCATATTTGTCTCCTTCCTGTGGGGTTCATCTCTACTCCTTCGTTTACAACACTCGACCAAGACCCCTGCGTGGATTGAGACAACACAATTGATGAGTGTTCAAAGGTTAAATTTCGATTTAAAGCTTTCGTGACTGCAGGGATTCATCTTGGTTTTTTCGGTAAAGTCACGTAGAAGGGAAGAAATAAAATAATAAAAATAAAGCATAATAATTATTTTATTATAATGAAAATAAAACATAATTATTATTTTATTATGTTTTATTTTTTATTATTTTATTACTTCCCTTCTACGTGACTTTACCGAAAGAACCAAGAAGATGTTCAAAAGGTTACACAGCTGTAATCTTAAAAAATAATGATCCTCAATTGATTTAAAAATAAAATGAATCCGCCAAGCAGTCGTGTTAACGGAAGTCCGTTTGAACATTCGTGAAAAAAAATTAAATCACCCTTTGGTGATTTGTTAAAAATGATTCTAACCCACGTGTCCTGACTTTCGGACCACCCTGTGTAGAGATAGATCCAAAACATGGAACTTTGAGAGAGACAAAATGGAATGACAGATGGAGAGAGTGCTTCACTCGCTTGCTCGGAACCACACTTAGAGTCGGTGACGCACTCCGTCATTAAACGCATTGTGCATATTAAATTATGTATTTTCCGATTTTACTCCCGCGGGCATTCAATCGTTTAGAAAGCGCCCCTTAGAACAGTAATGCAGTTTGGGTATTTTTTTATATGATTATTTACATTTTTATTTTTATTAGATTTATTTTAGCAGGAAGGGCCCACTAAGCTCTTAAGTGAGGTTCTATTTCGTGGCGGCCTGCGACGGTGCAGTTGTCACTACGCACGGCACAGATCTCCGTTACAATCACGGTGACATAGCTCGCGATACAAGCAGCGACCATCGGTTGTTTTCATCATCATCATCGTTACGCTGGTTTACCCGGGATGGCCTTACCAAGTCTCATGGCTCTCTCATTCAAGTTTTCACAGTAGGTGGAGGTCGTGGGGATGGGTGGTGGTGATTGCTATGTATGTCCCAATTGAGTCATCTGCTGAGCCACATTTCACACCTGCCAAAGTGGGGCCATTGCTTCGGCATAAAACGACGGTCTCGCTCTTGCGACTTTTAAATATGCACCGGCGGCATGTTTCACGACGAGCACACCCGCAGTATTAATCGGACGGCCGCTGGGTTCGAACCGTGAAGCCCTGCAACGGGTGATGAACGCAGCGCCGCCGCGAGCGTTGGGCAGCGTCGTGCCCTCCCGCATGCGGTTAACCGGGTAATCTTAAGGGGTCGTCCATAAATGACGTCACGCACCTGGGGGGGGGGGGTCAGACATTTGTGACGATGTGTGACGTCACATCAAAATGCGCAACTTTAAATAAATATAGACAACACGTTCTACTTAGTTAAATATACTTTTTGATAAATGTTTTCTCCTACAACATCAGAGTGCAGCGCCACATTAAATACGCACTACAATGACAATAGTTTAAAGCGATTTGAAGCATGGTTTATTTTTTTTTGGGGGGGGGAGCTTTGTGACGCAATATTTGANGGGGGGGTTGACTTTTTGTGACGCCGTGTGACGAAGGGGGGGGGGGGTCAAGAATCGTCCCAAATCGCGGACGTCATTTATGGACGGCCACTAAGTGTGGCGAGATTTATGGTATCAGTGGTCATCCAATGTTATGGGAATAGTTCAAGTTCAAGTTCATGTATTAGGTAGAGCCCTGTGAGCCATTCGGCTCTTGAATCGGGTGCAACCGCAACAAACAAAAAACAAAAACATGAACAAGAAAACATCTTAAAGTGACTATGTGACTAAGTGCAAACAGAAAATCCAAGAAAAGACAGCAAAACACCGTACTTGACTATCTCTCTCCCGCGGTGGGTGCTTTCGCGACCATTGTCATCCATAAGAGGTCATTTTTTGGGTCAGATCGCTTAAAATAAACGTGTCGCTAAACCCACCACCACCCGCAGCAGCCAATAGGTAAGGTTTTGTGACGTCAACAAAACCGTGCCTATTCGTTACCAGTACAGCACACCGGTGTGTCTGAGAGCAAACCCGCAACATCGACAATTCGAGTCCGACGTTTCGCCGCTAATTGCAGCCAGCCTGGTCAGGCGACAGCCAGAGTTGCCCCCTGCCGTGCAGGCGAGAGGTCTCTGCAAGGGAACTCGGAGATGGCTCTGTGATATCCAATTCCGTGGGGCAGTTCCTCCAGCACTTGCCGCTCAGTCACAGATGGAAATGAATTATTTATCTCGTGATGTGAAGCACAATTGGGACAATTGGGGGGTGGGGGGATAACAAAAAAATACTGAGCAAATATAAAATTCCCATACAAGACATTGCGATGTGCATCATAGGAAGGAAACGAGATATCTAATTACATTTAGACGACGCTTATTTGTGAGAATAGGCGTTCGGTCAGAGGCAAAAAGAAGATGGTGTTATTTTTTTATATTCCTGTTGCTAAAAAGTAATAAGACGAAGAATGACAACTCTTTGTCGCATCGACCGCTGGGTGAACCTCATCAACGCCTCCCATGTCGTGGTCGGTCACTGCAAACATTTGACCATACTTCACCACGCTGGTCAGTACGGGGAAGGTTAGGGGGGGGTGCTGAACAATGCAGCGCGCTAACCACTGCGCCACCGCTCGTCGCAGATCGTCATCGTCATCATCATTATTGCTTATATCATGATTTGGTATTTATGCCGTCGCGACGTTATGCCGTTCTTCTCCACTCTTTGGTTCTTTCGAGAAAGTCACGTAGGTGAAAAAATAAAATAAAAATAAATAAAATCACGACGTTTAATTTGTTTATTGTATTTTTTCACCTACGTGACTTTACCGAAAGAACCAAAGAGTATGGATCCTTGCAGTCACGAAAACTTCTAATCGAGAACATTCTTCTCCGCCGCGCTTGTTGCGGTGTGGGAGATGCGGCAGCGGTGGTCCCATGTGTTGTGCCATTCTCCACCCCCCACATCGCTGGGATGTATGCCCTCTGCACAGCTGTTCACGACTATTTTTATCGAGGGCAAAAGTAAATATATATATAGCCACATCGATATAGACTGCATGAGTATTATATGCCCGGTTGCGAATGTTGGGCCACGACACACAATACCGCAGGCCCACGCCAGGTTTTCCCGCGGAAATAAGCGATCCATAATTGAACAGAGGGCTACGTATGTACAGTTGATCGTCGATGATCTGGCACCGCGCGATCATCCGGCTGCTTCTGACATTATCCGTCGGTCCCGGGACGATCCGGCGAAACTTTACTCCTTGATTCCAAACGTGTTGTACAGCATGTACGCTAAACACTGGGAATGGCTTTAAAAGTCTGTGGATGTCACTGGTTCTTCATGTTCTGCAGATTTAGATGCCACTGGTTCTTCATGTTCTGCAGATGGTTCTTCATGTTCTGCAGATGTAGGTGCCACTGGTTCTTCATGTTCTGCAGATGTAGATGCCACTGGTTCTTCATGTTCTACAGATGTAGATGCCACTGATTCTTCATGTTCTGCAGATGTAGATGCCCCTGGTTCTTCATGTTCTGCAGATGTAGATGCCAATGATTCTTCATGCTCTGCAGATGTAGATGCCACTGGTTCTTCATGCTCTGCAGATGTAGATGCCACTGGTTCTTCATGTTCTGCAGATGTAGATGCCACTGGTTCTTCATGTTCTGCAGATGTAGATGCCACTGGTTCTTCATGTTCTGCAGATGTAGATGCCACTGGTTCTTCATGCTCTGCAGATGGTTCTTCGTGTTCTGCAGATGTAGATGCTACTGGTTCTTCATGTTCTGCAGATGTAGATGCCACTGGTTCTTCATGTTCTGCAGATGTAGATGCCACTGGTTCTTCATGTTCTGCAGATGTAGATGCTACTGGTTCTTCATGTTCTGCAGATGGTTCTTCGTGTTCTGCAGATGTAGATGCTACTGGTTCTTCGTGTTCTGCAGATGTAGATGCCACTGGTTCTTCGTGTTCTGCAGATGTAGATGTCACTGGTTCTTCATGTTCTGCAGATGCCACTGATTCTTCATGTGGCATCTACATCAAATACGGACAGGTTTGTTCGTATCTCTGGAAGTTCGTAAGTCGAATGTTCGTAAGTAGAGGAGTCCCTTATACAGTACGTTATACACTACATATATACGAAAATACTACACGTAAAATTAATTTTTCATGACTGATAACTACAATCATAAAAACAGAAAATGAACAGGTCGATCCGGCGAAAAGTTGCATTGCGTAAATCGGTATTCACATCAGTCCGGCGATCGTCAAATACATGGTTGTGTTGAAACAAGAGCGTGGTAGTAGTAGTACGTACATCACCCAATGCGGAGTCTTCAAGATTGCAGTTGTAAGCACCGTACAAGTAAATACAGCAACTTTTTTACATTGGTATATTTTATTTTTATGCCAATTTCGTATAGGAAAAAAAATGTCAATCACTAAAAAAAACACAACACACACGACACCTAAAAGCGGCCACGTTGGGTAATAATGTGCAAAAGTTAGCAATTTTAAATAATAATAATAATGATGTAGTGTGTTATCCGGCGCTTTTGGAAAATCCGGCGCCCCCTTCCACCCCGATACATCGATGATCTCCTAATTCTAGATTTGAAGCTTTCGTGACTGCAATGATTCATATTCTTAGGTTTTTTCGGTAAAGTCACGTAGGTAAAAACATAAAAAAGTAAAATAAAATTAAAATCATCTTCTCCAACCATTATATAAACGGAGTGGTAGCCTGCAATCTCTCATTTACTTGATACAGCTGTCGTGGCTGTGACGGTTCCACCTGAAGACGGAAGCTTGTGTTGCCTCCGAAACGTCGTGANTTTTATTTTTATTTAATTTTATTTTACTTTTTTATGTTTTTACCTACGTGACTTTACCGAAAAAACCTAAGAATACGATGATCTCCTGTATGTTGAATTCACCACGGTGGGGCGTGTACAAAAGAGGCAAATGAAAATGCCCACCCCCAAATTGAATGAACGAGCAAAGTGGATATGAACAGATGAATAATGCATGGCAACAAATTGGTCCGGTGCAACAAAGAACCAAACAAAAGGGATGGCATTGAAGTTNAAAAAAAAAGTTTCACGATCCTCACTCGCTGTTTTGTTTGTGCTGCTTCCCGGCGCCACAGTGGCTAGGAGATCAGTTGAACAACCTCAATTTAACACGTAGTAGGCTTTCGCGACCAATATTATTCATAATCAACGTTTTTGGGTTTAGATCGCGTTATTTATAAATGTGTCGTAACCTTCTCAACACGGCCAATTAGCCAAAAAGTGTCACGTTGACAAAAGACAAATAGTTAACTGCTTTAGCCCACCCGGTGTGTTGAAGCGTGAAACCACAATATTTACAATTTTTGAGTACGACGTTTCGCTGGTAATTGCATCCAGCATCACTATTTGTCTTTTGTCAACGTGACACTTTTTTACCGATTGGCCGTGTCAGTCAGGCCTTCACGACCAACATTAATCCATAATTTGTGTTTTTTTGGTTCCATTGCGTAAATATGAATGTGTCGTTCAACCCGCCACAAACATCGCTGTTGCCTGATGATGCTGGTTGTAATTGCTGGCGAAACGTCGCGCTACTCGAATTGTAAAATCTTATGGGTTCGCTCTCCTACACACCGCTATGCTGTGCCGTAACGAATTGACGTGTTTTGTTTATGTGACAAACTTCACGAGTTGGTTCTGTTGGGTGGTGGCGAGTTAACGGTATATTACGCGATCTAACCCAAAAAAACCTCTATTATGGCTAGGAGATGTCATCTCCCTCACCTGGTATGCAGGAAGTCATGGGTTTGATCCAAAGGTCGCAAACGGGTTTTGATTCCTTACCCGTACCCGGCCGCACCAGGGTCGCAAACGGGTACCCGTACCCGGCTGGGTACGGGTAGCCGGTATCGGGTAGGGTACGGGTATCGGGTACCCGGTTGCGACCTCTGGTTTGATCCCGACCCTGACCCCAATTGTATATTTGGAGTTTGCATGTTTGCTCTCTCTCTCTCTCCCCGTGGTCGCGTGGATTTAAATTTGGGTCTTACGGTTTTCCCCTCCACATTTAGAATCTACGTGCGTTTAGAGCAGTGGTTCCTAACCTGGGGTACACACCACCCATCCCCTGGGGGCGCGGGATGCCCTTTCTGGGGTTGCGAGACATGACCACATTTTTTTAGAAGGTAAATGATTGAAAACACTAATTAAGCATGGGCACGAAAGTACAAAAACTACTTTGTTTCATCAAATCTATGTATTTATTAACACTATAAATTCTAGACTTGAAGCTTTCGTGACTGCAAGGAATCATATTCTTAGGTGTTTTCGGTAAAGTCACGTAGGTAAAACATCAAAATTAATAAAATAATAAAATAAAAATAAAGATCACGACGTTTCGGAGGCAACACAAGTCTCCGTCATCAGGTGGGACAGTCACAGCCAGATTTGCTACATCAAGTGATGGAGACTTGTGTTGCCTCCGAAACGTCGTGATCTTTATTTTTATTTATTATTTTATTAATTTTGATGTTTTACCTACGTGACTTTACCGAAAACACCTAAGAACACTATAAATGTTTTAACGATTGAGAATCAAAGGGATGCAGGCCGCAGCAAAGGTTAAGAACCACTGGTTTAGAGCATTTGGCTGCTTTACATTTCCACGCGATAAGCCACTTCGTTGAGCTATCATTTGCGGCCAGGTCACTTCTGAAACAGAGCTACATACCTCAGTGGCCTTACTTTATAAAATAAAATTGTTTGGTTTTAGTTTGGATGTTCTCCCTGCCTGGTATGCAGGAGGTCATGATTTCGATCCTGACCCTGCCGCCTGCTGTATATTTGGAGTTTGCTTGTTCTCTCTCTCTCTCTCCTAGTGGTCGCGTGGATTTTATTGGGTCCTCCGGTTTTTCCCTCCAAATTTCTGAAACAACATCAAGGTTATTAGAGTTTGGCCGCTATAAATATCCACGATCAGCCACTTCGTTGAGCTATTATTTGTGATGCCAGGTCGCTTCCGAAACCGAGCCATCTAGCTCAGTGGGCCTTACCTGGTAAATAAAAATATAGTTTAGTTTTAGTTTCATTCTGTTCACGTTGCCATCTGTACGCTCGTTTGCGTGCTTGTGCCGCTGTACAGCTCTCCGGCGTGTTCTTGCGTGACCGCGTGTTGCTCGGGCACGAATGTTCAACGTTTCGCCCAACGCTTTGTGGAGTTCAGTTCCTGAAGATCCGATGAAGCCCCTAGGGCGGGGAAAATGTCGCAAACCGTGCCGGAATAACGCGTACGCCCAGAAAAACTCCACCGGACAGCGAACAGAATCCTTGCCTCTTTAAGCGCATCGTGCTGGCATGTAGCGGCGTGCTAAATGCATTATCGGTCGGAAACATCCATTCCTGCTGTCCACAACACCCGTTTTATTCGAGCGGCAAGGTGCAAATCATCGCGAGCATCCATCGCGTAACAACAGGCAGACGGATGACTCTCAACATCAATTCTGACGGAGGACACGCAACCCGGAAGTGACATTCCATATTATAAAATGACACTTTCACAGATTGATTTGCACTCCGCGAATTCTGTTTGCCATTCGTCAAATACCATCGGGTAACAGACTCCAGAGATAAGGAGGAGGGGCTCGAGCCGCTGGAGAGGCGGGCGTGGGGCTGTGGAGGAGGAAGAGAGGAGCCATGGTGCATCGTGGTGTGAAGGCCGACTGAGGGGGTGAGGCTCTGATCCGAACCCCACAGTTGTCAACCCATACGGTTGACTATACACTATATACATTCTACACTAGTTATAGGTTTATACCCTTTTATCTGGCAACAAAACTGACACATTTACATTATGATACTTCCTTTGCGAGTAGCAAGGTGTCAGTTTTGTTGCCAGATAAAAGGTTAAAAACCTATACTATATCTTGCTACTGGCAAAGGAGGTCTCATATGTAATGCTTGCCCCGAGCTCTCAATACTCTGACGGTGCGTGTCTTTGAGTTGTGCGCCTTTTGGCGTCATCTGGTCCAACACCATGTGAGACTGGGCTCTAAGAAAAGCTGTCTCGGTGTGGACCAATCAATTTCAAGGATAGTGCATACATTATCAGAGTTGTGTTTTTTGTTTGCATTTTGACCGCAAGTGTTGTGGTTAATGCAAACATGATCCCTTGTATAAAGGTGTCAGTTTTGTTGCCAGATAAAAAGGTAAAAACCTATAACTATATATTGCTACTGACAAAGGAGGTCTCGTAATATGCACTACACTATTACATACCTGTCAACCCATACCGTTTACCCCGTATTCTTGTAGAGGGAAATTGGGGTTTCAGGTCCATACGGCATACAGCCGTTTCAATACTGGCAAAAAAAGTTGTTTTGTAAATTTGTTTCTGTTTCTGCTTTGTGATGGGACTTTATAGGATGAATGTTGAGATGTATAAGGGGCACGGGGTGACCAATAAGGTCTGAATTGGGCTGTAATAAGTTAGGCGCTGATAAGGGGTTGACAGGTTGTGACCCTGACTGACGCCTGTTGTACATTTTGAGTTTGCGTGTCTCTCTCTCTCCTTGGTCGCGTGGATTTTGCTCCGGGTCCTCCGGTTTTCCTTCACATTTAGAATGAACGTCGCACGTTTCGAGTGTTATGGCTTCTGCTTTCAGTGTCCACGTGATCATAAGCCACTTGTAGGGCTGTCGTTCGTGGCCAGGTCGCTTCTCAAAAGAGCTGTATAACTGTGGGCCTTACTGCTCGAATTAAAAAGATAGTTAATAAATCAAATCAACTTCTTGGTTCTTTTGGTAAAGTCACGTAGAATGGAAATAAAAAGTAATAAAAATAAAAATAATAATAAAATAATTCTCACGACGTTTCGCCACAACGCAAGCAGCCGTCCTCAGGTGAAGAACAGGTCTGTCGAGACGACAGAGTCAGACTCTGAGAATTATTTTATTATATTTTTTTATTATTTTATTATTTCCATTCTACGTGACTTTACCGAAAGAACCAAGAAGAGAATCCTGCAGTCACGAAAGCTTTAAATCGAATAAAATCAAGTTTAGTTAATAATAGTTCATATTTGGCGACCCACCCTGCCCCCTTCTCCCCCCCCCCCCCCCGTTTAAGAAATATTGTTATATTTACTTTTTTTAAAGCACGAATCTTCAACGTTTGGCCACATGCTTCCACTAATTCCCCATTCATTCCATCCATTCATTCATCATCATTATCAATTTTCGCTTTCGCCGAATTTACGCATCACAGATTCGCCCCCCCCCCCCCCCTCATTGCTTNCTCTCGTCTCTTTCCTTCACTTCTCTGCACCATTAGGCGCCTGTGTAAATTATGTTAACATCTGACAACTGTATTCACATTCTTGGGTTTTTGGTAAAGTCACGTAGATAGGTTCAAAGAAAATAAAAAATAACAAAAAAAACTACGACGTTTCGATCGCAACGCAAGCAGTCGTATTCGATGAAACGTCGTAGTTTTTTTTTTTTTTTTTTTTTTGTTATTTTTTTGAACCTATCTACGTGACTTTACCGAAAGACCCAGGAATATAATTCCTGCAGTCACGAAAGCTTTAAGTCAGATTAGATAACTGGTCAATCTGTAATGCTTTGCTGCCGCTGTTGTCTGCCGGCCCAGTTGCACGTGACAAGAACCGGTGCAGCAGTACAGCTCATGGGCTTCACTCGGGAGATAAACGTCTGACTTGTGAGTGTAGACACGAGAGACGGAGATGATGTGTAGCGAGATGAAAGACCGGCGATCAGAGGTCGCAAATGGGTTTTGATTCCTTACCCGTATCCGGCCGCACCAGGGTCGCAAACGGGTACCCGTACCGGCCGTACCCGTACCTACCCGTACCCGGCGGGTACGGGTAGGTTACGGGTATCGGGTACTGATTGCGACCTCTGGGATGAAGCCATGTTGCAGGCACGGGTAGGTTGATTCTAGGAACGTGAATTGTGAGAAGAGACAAGACGTTGGGAAATGAGTGACAAACAGTTACTCACCAGTGACTCACGGCCTACCCGTACCCGTACCCGGCCGCACCAGGGTCGCAAACGGGTACCCGTACCCGGCCGGGTACGGGTAGCCGGGTATCGGGTAGGGTACGGGTATCGGGTACCCGGTTGCGACCTCTGCCGGCGATGCCGACGAGACAGAGGTGCGGTGAAATGAGAGAGGCCTAGGCGAGAGAGGGCGACGTGTAAGGGGGCGAGAACGAACGGACGCACGCGGATGAGACGGGGTTGCGTCGGTGCGACGGAGTTACAGGCGAGAGAGACAGATCTCGTGAGTCGCGAGACGTGTCGGCAGACTGAGAGACGGAGGGCGATGAGGGAGTGTGCGTAACCGCCGGGCCCTCAACGGCCATGTGCGGTTCTCGTAGCGACGACCGCTGAACTCAGGCGGGCGACATTATTCATACGGTGCCACACAGCTGCAGCGTGGCTTGTGGAGGTTGGCTACTACGAGGAGGGGAAGAAAGCTTGCGGGCAAGCAGAGGCTATCGCGATGAAGTGCCAGTTGATGTTAAATACCTGGTAGATTCCTTGTGGTTTGAGTCGATGATTGACGCACCCCTCTATTGTTTTTCACGAATCCGTGGCCCCTTTCTTGAGCCACTTGCGACCTCCCCGAGCTTTTGCTTAGGACTTTGCGAACACCTCTCGCGTGCCACAGACCCTCGGAGGAGGATGCGGCGACTCCGTCGTCTCCGTGCCGACGGGTCTCACGATTCCCTCGGAGAGAGATTACAGCTATCAACTCAAAACGCCGCGCTCGGTGACAATGGCCTTGAGAAAAGGTGGGCGATTGAACGTGGCGGGCTCAGAGGTCATTAGCAGAGGTCAGCAATGGGGTGAATAATATTGAATAAAACGCTTGTCCGCTAAAGAATCTCATCTCAATTCCCACTGGTAAAGCAAGGTGATTTATGGATCTCAAAATGCATTTTTTTTCCAACTGAGGCTTTCGACCATTTAGAGGATATATATTTTGCAGAGGGCCATTGTGCTCCACCTTAAAGCCAAACTGTGTCTGATTTAACCTCAGCTTGCATGCATCGATTTAATTTTCGTGCCTTTAAACCACCGCTGCGTTTCAATTGATTCTCCCCTGCTGTGTTTTCTTCCGGGTAGAGTGGTGGCGGCGGGGGGGGGGGGGGGGCGGCCCTGAAATTTAAAGCTTTTAAAACAGAGCCAGATTACTAATTCTAAATTTAAAAAAATATCAATATTCTCTGTAAATGTCAACAAAAGACAGTACCGTAGCTATTTGCGGAGTCTCAAAGGGCGTGGGGGCGTTGCCACCTGTCCAGGGAAAATTGTTGACCGCGTTCCTTCGGCTGGCAGGAATTGATTTGTGCCCGCAGACCTGGTACCCTTATTGCATTGTTGTGTGTTGAGATTCATCGCAGCACTGTGCGATGTTGCAGCAGCAGCACAGTTCTGATGAAAGTGTACGCACGTACGCACGTTGAACTTATTCGCACCGTGCGTAGCCAACCGTGCAAATCGGAGGTGAACATGGAGCCTGGTGCTGACTGAGAAACGTGCCCGGGCTTGGTCTACAGTGGAACGAGTGGCAACCCTAATTAGGCCACGTCCATAGTGGGGGGGGGNGGGGTGCCCCCCCCCTCCACATCAAACTAAATGGGGAAGTATGACAGCGTGACGTCTATGCACGCGGTCCCCCCCCGCACCCCCGCCAAAACGCAGTGCCCGAGGGCTGTCCGTGCCCCCANCCCCCCGACTCGCCGTCACCCTAGGGACGTCTCTGACCCTGATGTTACCAGCTTTGACAACCTCGACGAGGAAGCGACGAACGCTGACACCGTGGACGGGGCAGCGGCGGGGTCGCATGGACGGGCCGCGTGGACGGGCCGCGTGGACGGGGCCGCGTGGACGGGCAGCGTGGACGGGCACGTAGACGGGCCGCGTGGACGGGCCGCGTAGACGGGCAGCGTAGACGGGGCCGCGTGGACGGGGCAGCGTGGACGGGCCGCGTGGATGGCGCGTGGACGGGCAGCGTGGACGGGGCGCGTGGATGGGCCGCGTGGACGGGCAGCGTGGACGGGCCGCGTGGACGGGGCAGCGTGGACGGGCAGCGTAGACGGGCCGCGTGGAGGGGCCGCGTAGACGGGGCAGCGTAGACGGGGCCGCGTAGACGGGGCCGCGTGGATGGGGCCGCGTGGACGGGGCCGCGTGGACGGGCCGTGGACGGGCAGCGTGGACGGGGCAGCGTGGACGGGGCCGCGTGGACGGGCCGCGTGGACGGGGCCGCGTGGACGGGGCCGCGTGGACGAGGCCGCGTGGACGGGGCAGCGTGGACGGGGCCGCGTGGACGGGCCGCGTGGACGGGGCCGCGTGGACGGGCCGCGTGGACGGGCCGCGTAGACGGGGCAGCGTGGATGGGCCGCGTGGACGGGGCCGCGTGGACGGGGCCGCGTGGACGGGCAGCGTGGACGGGCTGCGTAGACGGGGCTGCGTAGACGGGCTGCGTGGACGGGCTGCGTGGACGGGGCTGCGTGGACGGGGCAGCGTGGACGGGGCAGCGTGGACGGGGCAGCGTGGACGGGGCAGCGTGGACGGGGCGCGTGGACGGGCCGCGTGGACGGGGCGCGTGGACGGGCCGCGTGGACGGGGCGCGTGGACGGGGCGCGTGGACGGGGCCGCGTGGACGGGGCCGCGTGGACNGGGCCGCGTGGACGGGGCCGCGTGGACGGGCCGCGTGGACGGGGCGCGTGGACGGGGCGCGTGGACGGGCCGCGTGGACGGGGCCGCGTGGACGGGGCCGCGTGGACGGGCCGCGTGGACGGGGCCGCGTGGACGGGGCCGCGTGGACGGGGCCGCGTGGACGGGGCCGCGGGGACGGGCCGCGGGACGGGCCGCGGGGACGGGGCCGCGGGGAGGTCCGGCTTGGCTCACGAGCGACAGCGGGGAAGGCGACGCCGCTCGCCGCCCCGATCACCATTCAGTCCTGGCCAATGTGAACACTTATTCACGGTGCTAAATGACGAGCTGGATTGTTATTTTTAAATCCTTTACATTAAGTTCACTTGCTTGCTTGCTTCCGCGCTTACGACCGTGCAAATCTTTCGGTCGTTTTTAACCCACTTCCCGTGATCCAATCGAGCCGACATTTTGCACACAGACTCGTTGTGCGTGACAATTTATTTTCGTGAAAAAATTTTCCAAAATTTTCCACTTTTTAGGAANTTTTTTTTTCATATTTCATTTAAAATACCAATGTGATAAAAATGAAACTCTTACTCAAGAAAAACAGAATGAATAATAAAATAAACCGATGCCACTCATATAAAGGATTTATATTGAAAAACTTTGTTTTTACGGGTTAATTTTTTATTATTATTTTATTATTTCTGCAAATCGGCAGCGAAGCGAGTAGTTGCAGCGGTGAAATTAGCTCAATACGACCAACTGTATGTCGAACTGGACACCCCAGAAGGTGCCAATAAGATCTATCGACTGGCAGAGGCGCGCCATCGTTCGACTCAGGATATTGGTCAGGTCAAATGCATAAAGGATGAGAATCACAGCGCTCTCAGAGACCCGCCCGCCACCCTTCAACGCTGGAGCGACTACTTCTCTGGAATCTGCAACCAGGAATTTCCCCACCCACCTATTATTAGCGCTGAACACGTCCTCGTCCGGTTTCACCTATCACCATCACTGAAGTGGAACAAGCTATCAAGAGAATGAAGAATGGGAAAGCGACTGGCCCGGACGATATCCCTGCTGAGGCCTGGAAGATCCTTGGCAGGCAGGGTGCTGCCTTCCTTACCCAGCTCTTCAGCACCATCACGAGCACCAGTGAGGTCCCAGAAGCCTGGTCGACCAGCACGACGGTTCCAATTTGGAAGGGTAAAGGGGACGTGGCAGAATGCTCGAATTACAGGCCAATCAGGCTCCTGTGTCATGCGATGAAGATCTTTGAGCGAGTTTTGGACACGAGGATTAGAAACATCATCACCCTATCACCCAACCAATGCGGCTTCGTCAAAGGATGTGGCACTACGGACGCCATATTCGCGGCGAGGCTCCTGCTGGAGAGGCACAGAGAGAAGAACAAAGCTGTGCACGTGTCGTTCCTCGACCTTGAAAAGGCATTTGACAGGGTCCCCCACGACCTCATCTGGCACTCGCTTCGATCCCATGGAGTCCCTGAAACCTACGTGCATTGGGTGCAACTCCTATACAAGAACGTCACCAGTGCAGTCAGGTGTGCAGTGGGCATATCACCGCCATTTCCCATCAGAGTTGGAGTGCACCAAGGATCGGCCCTGTCACCACTCCTGTTTATCCTGTGCATGGACACGATCACTGCCGACCTGCACACGCCCCTTCCATGGTCAATTCTCTACGCGGATGACGTCCTCCTCTCAGATGAAGAGAGAGGAGAAGTGGAAAGACAAACGCGCCTGTGGAAGGAACGTTTGGACGAAAACGGGATGAGGTTCAACATCAAAAAGACGGAGTATATGGAGTGTGGCCCCCAAACCGACGAAGAAAGTGACGGACTTTAAGTACCTGGGCTCCACCATCAGCTCAGATGGTAGCATCACGACTGATGTGAGGTCACGAGTCAATGCGGCGTGGATGAAATGGAGGCAAGTCACCGGAGTCCTCTGTGATCGGAAAATGCCGGATAGGCTGAAGGGAAAATATACAAGACCATCGTCCGACCGGTGGCACTCTATGGATCCGAGTGCTGGCCAGCCACAACTGTACACGAACAAGCTCTCCACACCATGGAGATGAGGATGCTCAGATGGAGCCTCGGGCTCACTCGATGGGATCGTGTCAGGAACGAAGACGTTCAGAAGCGACTTGGTGTGGCCCCCATTGCGGACAAGATGCTTGAGGCAAGGCTTCGGTGGTACGGCCATGTGATGCGAAGTGAAGAGTCATCAGTGGCCAAGACTGCCGTGCGTATTGAGCCAGAGGGCCGCGTCCACGCGGACGTCCGAAGAAGCGATGGATAGACCGAATAAAGGAAGACATGAAGACGGTCAACGCATCCCCTGAAGATGCCCTGGACCGAGCCAAATGGAGAAGACAATGCCGAAAAGCGGACCCTGCGCCACAGCGGGAACAACGCTAGGAAGAAGAAGGCGGTGCAGAGGGGTGGGGGTTGGTCGGTCGGCTGGCACGTTAGTCGTGGAGGCGGTTGAGTCCAGACGCGCTCTGTTAGCCACGGGAGGATTGCAATAACGCGGGCGCTTGCGACGACGCGACAGCCTCGCGCGGAACGTTCGACGCGAAGCCCGACGTTTTGCTCCACGCCCTACTTCACGCCGAGCAACGCGCGGCGCTAACCCGTAAAAGTCTCGCAGCGATAAGCTCGGACGACGACTTTAATCAATTATCTATCCTCCCCAACACCCCCCCTCCCCAAGGATAATACATCCTCGGACTCATGTGGCACTTGAAGGGCCAAGGTGAATTTTATGGGTGAATTTTATTGTTGAATTTTTGATTACTTATCCTTTAAAATGCTTTAGGCAGATTCATCTCTCAGCGTGAAGCCAAATTAATTTAATAGACGCGACATTTATTGCAGCATTTTGTAGCGGGGATAAACGCACGCACGCACGCACGGAAACTCTACATTATTTGCAGTGGGTGAATTATTCTGGGTTGTAGGAAAGCGGTGCTTGTGACAAAACCACAATTAATNAAAAAAAAACTTTTTACTCACGTGTACAGCTTCTGAACTCTTAACTAAACTTTTTTTTTTTATCATACCAGGTAAGGCCCACTAGGCTATACAGCTCTTTTTCAGTAGCGACCTGGCCACAAAAATCGCCTCAACAAAGTTGCTCAACATGTGAATGTGAAGATTTATAGCAGCCAAATACTCTGAACACATGTTGATTCTAAATGTTGAGGGACAAACCGGAGGACCCGGAAAAAAATCCACGCAACCACGGGAGAACATGCAAACTCTAAATGTACAGGCGTCGTCAGGGTAGAGATCGAACCCACGACCTCCTGTACACCAGGCGAGGGAGTTAACATCTCATAGCCACCACGGCGCCCTGCCCTGCTAGTCAGCATGGATTGTTAAAGCGAGAGGGTGCTCAGGATCGGTTTGGACATCACAGCGACACTGACGTTAGCCGTGGCTGGGAATGAAACTCTTGCCGCCACGGGGTTCAGAACGCGGCGCGCTAACAGCTGCGCAGTTTGACAGCCGTCGGGGTCGGACCAAACCCATGGACCCTCCTGCACAACTGGGGAGGTAGTTATCATCTCTCCACCCTCGATGTTTGTCAGCTGCCCGACTCCTCGTGTGTTGATCGGTCGCGACGCGGCGCCCCGCGTGGCCTCGTCGCCAAGCGACAACGAAAACCCCACGGGCAAAGACGCGTTCGACATTTCCACCTATAAGCAATTAAATATCGCCCCATTTACGTGTCGCGTTATCCCCGTTTTGTTGTCTTATCCCCCTCACCCCCTCCCCCCACCTCGATAACACTGGTCAACAAAAAAACACATTTTTTTCTGGCCTGGACTTTTGCAGCTGTTTTAGACTAATTTCAGGGTGCTGATTCTAAATCTCAGATTTGCTCTATCACATCTCATTTTATGCTATCGGCATACCCCATTTTCATTGATTTTACCCGAAATTAACTCTGTCACTTATGATTGCAAGTTGTTGCGAGTCAGTGACTGCTTTAGTGTTAAAATATGGTGCTGTATTTTTAGGATAGTGCGTTTATAATATAATTTTATGTAGACATCCACATTAATTTAATATTTTTCTTCTGCAGTTTTTATTGAAAATGCAATATTTGATATCTCAAAAACCTGATGTGATAGACAAAACTGATGCCAGATTTGGAATCAGCACCCCAAAATTACGTTAAAACCGTGGAATACCTTATGCCAGAAAAGTCTGCTGACCAGTGTAATCAACGATTTGACTGCACTGTAGTTGCTATCACTGGCCATGATGTCGCAGCAATTAGTTGCAGACAGAAATTAACTATTGTGTTTAATGTCATCGTTGATATCGGCAGACAATTCCGCATCCTTGACCCCACACACCCACTCCTCCGTCCCCAGGGATGCTGCGACAGATTTCCAGGCAGGCTCGCACCAACTGCGTTCTCTCACCGGAGATGCCCTCCAATTAAGCGTCGAGGGATGCACATCTATTTATTTATTTTAAAACACACACATACGCGTCGAGCCGATGGCTTCATTGCGACCAAACGTGACGGCACTCCAAGGGACCGGAATCAGGCGTGTGGCGCATGTGAATCGCATGCCGGGGGTTGCCCTCGAGTGAAAATGACGAGCGGGTTGGCATTAGAGAGAGCGAGAGGGGTTAGAGAGACACACGTTCAGGCCGAACGTTCGCTGCCCCCGTGCTCTCGTGAGTCGAGTCCCACCGCGTGCGCCACGCGCCGATCAGGCGTGAGGCCGCCTCTTGTGAAGCTGCAACGCGCTTTAAGCTCGCTGCGAAAAACCGGCTCTGACTCGAGGGCGAATGCCGGACGTCTGCCGCCAGTCACTGTGTGGGTACCGCCTCTCACCGGGCCGGAGACCCCCCTCCTGGTGCCTGTACAAAATGCACACTAACCAGGCCATGCTTCAACCCCCCATATGAAAGATGCCGTGCCACCCGATTTTGCACAACCCATGCCAAGCCACCCCATTGCCCCCCACCCCCCGAGTTTCTAGAACATTGCTCCCTGGACAGAAGCTCCCTTCACTTTGCTGTTCGGATATGGAACTGGCTCCCTGATGAGCACATTGTGGGCAAAATCACTGATTCCGGTCTTCAGGCCTTCAAATGCCGACCACACACACGCACACGGGACATCTCCTAACTTCACCGCACGCCTTATAGGGACTGAGTCTTTGAGCTGCAGTGAACCAATGACGATGCCGATTTGATGTACTCATGTCTGATGTGGCTGTTGTTCACAATTGCACTGCGCGAGGGTTTGCGCTGCGTCGAGACCAGCGGCAGTAACGGGAGCACCGCTGGTGCAGTCGAACACGGCGAGCCCATTCTGAATTGCCCATCGGTGCAGAGAGGTGGCCCAATTTGCCACGAGAATGTTCCGTTGTGGTTCAATGCAGTTCTTCTCTTTTGGTTTAGTCTGTTGTCCTCCCCTCGATTTGCACGGTTGGCTACGTATGGTTGTGCGGAAGAAGTTCAACATACGTACGTTAGTTAATTGTATGCGCAGTCAATTGGAAGCCAGGATGTTGTTCTGTGGGGTTGGTGTTAAGCGAGGCAGTGATACATTGTGATAAAATAATAATGATTACAGCCCTCTGCCGATCCACTGCTGGATGAAGGCCTCCCCATCTCCTCTCTTCTCCAAAACAACATCATCATCATCATCATCCACTATCGTCAATCCACTGCTTGACAAAGGCCTCCCCTCCAAGTCGTCGCCGTGATTCTGCGTTGCGACGATCCGCCTAGCGCTCGCGCGAGAGTCAAACTCATCGCTCCCTCTCTCCGTGGTGGACACGTACAGGTACTCTCTGGCACACCCCCTCCTACGGCTGCTACCCGTTGTCAGTTCTGACGACGGAGCCAACGTCCTTTGTAGACGCCCGTGGTCTCTGCCCCGTGTGCACTTCATTATCTTATCGGCCACTGCGACGCCGCCCTCTAACCGCGCGGGCCCTCTAACCCGCGCGGGCCCTCTAACCCGCGCGGGCCCTCTAACCCGCGCGGGCCCTCTAACCCGCGCGGGCCCTCTAACCCGCGCGGGCCCTCTAACCCGCGCGGGCCCTCTAACCCGCGCGGGTCCTCTAACCCGCGTGGGTCCTCTAACCCACGTGGGTCCTCCTCCCTGTCCCTCCTCACGAGTCCACAAAGTGCAACGTTCTTGACGCTTCTTTTGCCCACTTGTCAAGCCTTTGTTCAGTTCTACAGCCCTCTGTTAATGTCCACGCTTCTGATCCGTAAGTCAGGGCAAGGGGTCATTGTTCACCACATTGAGGGGGTGGTAGGCACAGAGCAGACGCATGCGCCTTAAACCGTAACTCCCCTGGAAAATCTCGTCAATTCATCGAATCGTGGAGGTAGGGTGGCGGCGGGCGGGAGGTGAATCATCACGCGTCCGTGAACGACAATCGATTACAGTCATTGTGTTGTTCAAAGTCGAGTAGCGTCCCTCCATGCAAACAGCGCTCGCCCCGTGTGTTTGGCCGTGCGCCATTTGTGAAAAAGGTGATCCTAATACAAAAAAATTGGCCCAGTTTTTTTTTAGTAAGGTTCACAGTTTTGCAAAACCAAACCTTGAAGATGCCACATCGTGTGCTCTGATTTACGCGTCGTTTTCACAGCAGCCAACCAATTTAGCACCACTTCTTACAGTGGATGGAAGCCTCCCACGTGCAGAATAATTTGGCTTTGAATATACTCACTGCATCCTCAATCCATTCAACAACATGTAAAGGGTGTATACTTTATTTTTATCCTGTCGGCAAGTAGGATATGTTTTCAAGAACGATGGTGTAATGGAATGTGGCGCCGGCGGTGGTATTGAGAGCTCGGGGTAAGCATTTACACTATGAGACTTCCTTTACCAGTGGCAAAATATCGTAATAGGTTTTTACCCTTTCAACTGGTACAAAAACTGACACCTTTATACTCTTGATAGTGCACTGTTTTTGAGTTGTACGCCTTTTGGCATCATCTGGTCCAACACCAATGGAGACTAGGTCTAAGAAAAGCTGTCTCAGGTGTGGACCAATCAATTTCTTCAAGGACAGTGCATATCATTATCAGAGTTGTTTCTTTTTGTTTGCATTTTGACTGCTTGTGTTGTGGTTATTGCAAACATGATGCCTTGTATAAAGGTATCAGTTTTTGTAACCAGTTGAAAGGGTAAAAACCTATGACTATAATTTCGTTTAGTTTATAGCTCAGTGAGCACTGGACTAAAAATCCAGAGGTCGCCTGTTCGATTTGATCTCCCGACAGCAAGAACCGATGGATTCACCGGCACAGTTCAGTCGATCGGCAGGTCACGTGCGATGGGTAAAGTGTGGGTACTCCCAAGTGTTCCAAGACGTCTGGTTAGTGTGTGAAAGAGTCGGCAAAAACACACGCTGCCTTCACCAGCAGCGGTGTGAGCAAGCAATTGCAGGGCTGCACCTTAACCTTTGCATTGATCTTTTGCAGACTGGACGTGACTTTCAATCCCGGAAGACCTTCACATCTTTCGCTGGTTAGAAAATAAAAAAACAAGCAACAGCGGTGCCCACGCCAACTCCGCAACCCACACCGCCGCCACCACCGCCACCACCACCGCCACCGCGAGACAACTCCGCCACGGACATGGAGAAGCGGAAGGCGGTGGCTCCGGGCGCGTGGGCGCCGCCCTGGCAGCTGCTGCCATCGCTGGCGCTCCGCGCGCTGCTGCTGCCGCTGCTTCTGCCGCCGCCGCCGCCCTTGGGCCCCGCCGTCTTTCGCGCCGCCGCCGACTCCGCCGACTCCGGCGCCGGCCTCCGCTCCTGCCCGTCAGTGTGCGTGTGCGCGGCCGACATCATCGCGTGCGCCGGCGCAAACCTGACGGCGCCGCCGCCGAACCTCCCGGCGTTCGGCACGGCCCTCGACCTGGGCCACAACGCCATCGCGAGGCTGGGCCCCTCGGCGTGGGCCCGCAACGCGAGCCGGCTGGTCGCCTTGCGCCTCCGTGGCAACCGCCTCTCGGCGCTGGAGCCCGGCGCCTTCGAGGGCATGCCGGCGCTCGCCGTGCTCGACCTCTCCTCCAACCGGCTGAGCGCCGTCAATGGCTCGGCGCTCCGCGGCCTGGCCAGGCTGCGCGAGCTGCTGCTGTACGACAACCGCATCGCGCGCTTCGACGGCACGGCCGTGGCGGGCCTGGCGAGCCTGCGCAAGCTCTACCTGGGCTGGAACCTCGTGGAGGAGTTCCCCTTCGGGCTGCTCGCTCGCGGCCAACCGCTGCAGGACCTCGAGCTGCTGGACGTCTCGGCCAACCGGCTGAGCTCTCTGCCCGCGGGCGAGCTGGACGCGCTGTCGCCCGAGATCAAGGACGGCCTCTACCTGCACGGCAACCCCTTCCGCTGCGAGTGCGAGACCTTCATCCTGCTGCAGCTGTGGCTCAAGTGGCGCTTCAGGCCCGTGGTGGAGTACACCGACGACTTCTCCTGCTCGTACGGACCGCCGCCGTCGACGGCGTCCGACGGGGCGACGGCGACGGCGGCGGCGGCACGGTCAGCGCCTGGCGCGCCGACTGGGACCGCATGAACTGCTCGTCGGCGCTCGGCGACAGCACGCGCCTGCCCGCAGTGCACGCCGAGGCGGAGGACAACGTCACGGTGGACTGCGGCGGCCGGCGCCTGGCCCGCGAGGGCGGCGGCGCGCGCTACATGTGGCTGACGCCCGGCGGCGCCGCGCTGGTGCCCGGCGACGAGCGGGACGGCGCCAACGCGAGCGTGCGTACGCCGCACGGCTCGCGCCTGCTCGTGCACCCCAACGGCAGCCTGAGCATCGCCCAGGCGCAGCCCAACGACACGGGGGCGTACTCGTGCGTGGTGACGGACGGCGCGCTGGCGCTCAACGAGACGGTCGAGGTGAACGTGACCGTGTCCGAGGCGGAGGAGGACCACCCCTTCAACACGGCGTTCACCACGCTGGCGGCGTGCGTCATCAGCGTCGTGCTGGTGCTCGCGTACCTCTACCTCACGCCGTGCCGCTGCCTCTGCCGCCCGGCCGAGGAGCTCGACGCCGTGGCGGGAGACGACGACGACGGCGCCGGTGGCGGCGGCGCCGGCGGAGGAGGCGGCGGAGGAGGCGGCGGCGGCGGCAACGGCGACGAGTCGACGTCCAACTCGAACTCGCGGCAGAGGAACGACAGCAGCGCGCAGTACTCGAGCCTCAGCGTCACGCCGCAGCACCGCGACGACCCGCTCCCGGCGGAGGGGGGCGCCCGGCCGCCACAAGTTCGGCCACAACGGCAGCGGCGGGGCGGCGGCAGCGGCAAACACGTGGTGTTTGCCGAGCACGGCAAGAAGGAGCCGCTCTCTGTCGTCATCGGCGGCGTCGTGTCAGCGTCGCCGGCCGAAAACCACGGCAAGGGACGCGGCAAGTCGCTGGTCGGTGGCGGCGGCGGCGGAGGAGGAGTGGAGCACCGGGCACTGGAGGAGCGGCTCATCAAAATCCAGAGGGTCAAGTCCGACTCGGATTCCATCTGCTCCGTGTTTTCGGATACACCCATCATGCCGTGACGCCACGGAGGGGAGCTGCGACGGGCGTGGGGAGGAGGAGGAGGTGGAGCGTGCGGAGGAGGAGGTGTGGACCGCTCGTCGTCGCGTTTGGACTTGGGCTCGAGCCTGAACTCGGGAAAGGAAAAGTCGTTGGGAATGTTGCGGACGCGCAGCGGGATTGGAGATCGAATCCGACGCTCGTGCTTGTAAATATTGTGTAATTATATACATACGCACACACACACACATATATATGAGTGCAATAGACAAAAGCGTATATGTGTCCATGCTCTTATTTTTTGTTAGCTTACGAACGTGTAAGCCTGTATCCCGTCTTTGTTTTTTGAAGTTATGAATGCAGAAGTCTACATCGCCCGGAGACGTCTCAGGATGGCACTTAATTTAAAACACATCAGCCTGTAATGAACCAAATGCATTCCCGTGAACGCAAACAGCCCTAGACGGTTGCCGCAATTGCACGCTGACTTGACCGCGGCGGTTCCATTGTTATCTCGTCACTTTACGTTATTTCCTGCTAAAATATACCGGATGTGCCGGTTGGTGGATCACGCAGAGATTGTGCCCGCATGAGACAACCCCCCCCCCCTACCGCCCCTCGTGTAAAAGACAGTACAGCAAGTAGACACGTGACCCATCTGCACAGCGTTAGATCGCTCTTCTCTCCGGGTCCCCCAGATACCTCGCTCGTAAAAAAAAACACACACAAAAAATGGGCGTGAGAAAGAAAAACCATGCACACGCGTGGCGATCCCGTAACGCTAACCCAAACGCGCGTTTGTTCTCGGTGGCCTTCTAATCGGCGACGTTTAACGCGTTTCAAAGCCGCACGGAGAATGACGCCGCGTGGCGCCCCACGTGAGTGCGGACGCTTTGGAGAGAAGCGCATTGGAACAAACCTGGCCGGGTTTCTGTCGATCAAGTCCCTGAGCAGCGGGCCACACTCTTGCGCCCGAGCTTCGTTCGTGATAAATCGTCTGCACGGGAGTTTCCGTGCGGCGACCCTTGGCGGACGAACGCAACGAAGGGGCACGGATGGCGCACTCATGCTTTCCGGGCCTCGCGCCAAGCTTTCGATCGGGCTCAAAATATCTAAACAACAACAACAAAAACGCGACTCCCTCGACCACCAAAGGCCCCGGGACTTCGGCGGGGAGGAAATGTGCCCGCTTGAGAAATTCCCAACATCTGGAGCGGAGAGCCGCCCTTTGTTGGGAGAAGTGGCGTGAACGCCAAAACCCGCTCGCGACAAACGCCGATGCTCAAGAGGCTGCGCACGGAACTCGTCGCCTCGCTTCCCTAGGCAGGGCGGGGCGGAGGGGGAATATGAACAGATAATTTTGCTCGTCGCCGCGAGCCACTGGCACCTCGCTCGTATCAAGTTCCGTCCTTCCTCGGCCTCGTTCGATGCGTTCGCAGGCAACGGCGGCCGCCTCGAGTGGCCCGCTGGCTCCAGATCATCGGGTTCTAATCCCGGTTTTAGGAGGTGAACTCGTTCCCGAGTGGCGGTGAGTTGGCGGTCGAAGCTCCGTCACCAATGACTGAACACAGGCAGCAACGACAAAATCCACGTCGCGTCGATTATTACACTGGTCAACACACTTTTTCTGGCATAAGGTATTCCAACTGTTTTAATGTAATTTTGGGGCTCTGATTCCAAATCTGGCAGGTTTTTGAGATATCAAATATTGCATTTTCAATAAAAACTGCAGAAGAAAAATATTAAATAAATGTGGATGTCTACATAAAATGATATTATAAACACACTATCCTAAAAATACAGCACCATATTTTCACACCAAAGCAGTCACTGACTCGCAACAACTTGCAATCATAAGTGACAGAGTTAATTTTGGGTAAAATCAATGAAAATGGGGTATGCCGATAGCATAAAAATGAGATGTGATAGAGCAAATCTGAGATCAGATTTAGAATCAGCACCCTGAAATTAGTCTAAAACAGCTGCAAAAGTCCAGGCCAGAAAAAATGTGTTTTTTTGTTGACCAGTGTTATGGACTGCCGCGCGAGACTTCCCGGACGGATCCTTCATCTCACGGCGCGAGGGCGACTGCGCAATTCGGGATAATTTGGCGAAATAATAAGTAATATTAAAAAAAACCTTTTTAACACGTTTTTATGAAATGTACTAGTAATGGCAGAACTCCACGACTCCAGGAAGTGGCCCCGAAGCTTGCCATATAAACGTAAGGGACTGTGGCCAAATACAGCCAACGTCAGTTGACCGTGGACAATTAGACCCAAGCCAAAACAAAACATATTTAAAAGAATGTTTAAAAATGTATGCTTATTTTTATTTTTATGATAGAATATAGTATTGTCATCAGTATGACATAAGTATACCAAGTTTGCAGTCGATACCACATTGGGGAAAGTGTGTTAAAATTGAGTTACAAGATTTGAGGATACAACAACGACAACAACAACAGACAGAGTGAGTTAAAAGAAAGCGCGTAAAAAGGGGGCCCCGCCTGTCAGAAGTGCACTGCGACACAGCGAGAGCGATAAACAAACACACAAACAAAAACACTGAGCTCCAAACGGAGGCTTGAACTTCCGCGGCGGTGGTATGAGCTCCTATTGGTGGAGATTTGCGAGCGACAGATTCGTGCCCAGCGCCGGAGTGCCACACTCATCACGCGGCTCGGAGACGGAGGCTGCTGCTGCTGCATTGTGGGAATCCCCACGCATCGCCCCAATGCGGTTTAGAGGTTCCCGTTACTCTAGCGCAGAGGTCGCAAACGGGTTTTGATTCCCTACCCGTACCCGGCCGCACCAGGGTCGCAAACGGGTACCCGTACCCGGCCGTACCCGTACCCTACCCGTACGGGTATGGGTACCTGATTGCGACCTCTGGGATGAAGCCATGTTGCAGGCGCGGGTGGGTTCATTCTAGGAACTTGAATTGTGAGAAGAGACAAGACGTTTGGAAATGTGACAAACAGTTACTCACCAGTGACTCACGGCCTACCCGTACCCTACCCGGCTGCACCAGGGTCGCAAACGGGTACCCCTACCCGGCCGGGTACGGGTAGCCGGGTATCGGGTAGGGTACGGGTATCGGGTACCCGGTTGCGACCTCTGCTCTAGCGCGGTGCTTCTCAAAAACGCATTCACTCATCTCTCTCTCTAAATACACTAAACGATTCGGAATTAGCGTGACATTTTTGTTTTACTCAGCTGTGAGGTGTTTTTTGTTAGGGATGGGCGGGTGGGCATTTAGATCGTCGGGTTAGGGTACTTTAATCAAGGGTAGTTAACCTCACTTAATTTGTTAAATTAAATATCATAAGTAAAGGTAAAATATTGTCATTATTATTCCGTTGGTGGTACCCGGGACCACATTCTGAGAACCACCACTTGTGTTACATAAAGACCCCCCCGTGTATCCTGTAACAGACTGTAGGGGCAAGTGCTGTTAGCAAGCCCCTATGAAGGCCGGCACGGCACACGAGGAGGTGGGTGGCCATCACCACGCCCAGCCACCTTTGTCTCCTCAGTGGCAATGTTTACACGCCATACCAGGTACTCATTTGAGGCGGAGTCTACCTCGGGGAGGCCCAGGACCGGTTCAGATAATCGTCACCGGTGTTAGCCGTGAGCGGGAATAGAACTCGGGTCGCCGGGTTCGTAGCGCAGCGCGCTAACCACTACACCCACCGCTCCCCATCTCACGCGCACACACACCGCCACTCACACACTCGCTCACACAAAACAACAATGCGAGCGAATGCGCGAGAGAGCCAATGCGATACTGGCCACCGTCACCCCCCCCCATCCTTACGGGCCAAGACAGCTTACTTTATCATAATTTAGACGTGTTTTCCCCCCCAGCAGATCGATACACAAATCGCTGACTTTGCGCAAACGTCGATTTGGCAGCGGCAGATGCTGATGATGAAAACGTTTCACGAGTGCGCGCCCACGAGGCATTTGTATCCCTCCCTCTCGATCGCGCGCCAGGTCGCTGGGAAGACTGATTTACCGTGACCGAGACAACGGGCCCTTTTGGTTGATAACTGAAAGGATTCCTCCGGCCGAAAGTAAAGAATCTGATTCTCGCGACATCATCTCGCGAGGTAGACAGAAGAGGTACGGGCGAGAGGAGATGCAGGGACGATAGAGAGAGATGTCGACAAATGCGGGAGACGAGACGGTAACATTTGGATGTTTACCTGAGAGAGACCAAGATGAACTACTATTAAGATAGATTTTTTTATTCTACCAGGCAAGGCCAACTGAGCTATGATAGATCTTTTTCAGAAGCGACCTGACCACAAATGATAGCTCAATGAGGTGGCTTATCATATGGAAATGTATAGCAGCCAAATACTCAAAACGCGTGTTTCTAAATGTGGAGGAAAACTGGAGGACCCGGAGAAAATCCATACGACCAGAGGGAGAACACGCAAACTCCAAATATACAGCAGGCATCAGGATCAGGTTCGAACCCACGACCTCCTGCATACCAGGCGAGGCAGATAACATCTCCTAGCCACCGTGGGCATCCACACTTATCTCCAAGTATCTCCAAGACAAGGTGTGGCTGGAGAGAAGGCAGAGAGACGGAGATATAAGGATGAGAACTATTAATTGCCCAATATTTATTCTCTTTGGTCGATTCGTTAGGATTTTTTTTACGGAGGCCGATGTACAACATCACACGTCTCGCCAAAGAGAAGCGGTTCCAGCCATCGCATTAGGGGCGAGTTAATTAAATGCTTGACCAAATATACCAACGGGCAAATTTTTAAGTTGATAATTTTGTATGGCCCGCGAATGATGTTACAAATATCCAAACGGCCCTTGGCAGAAAAAGCTTCCCCACCCCCTGTTCTACAGGGACGCGTCTTCACTAACGGTCCGTTTCGCGGACTTGTGCAGCAAACAAAAGCCAGGTTCCTGCGCGTGTTGTTCGGGGCTTGAGCCGCTGCTACTGCTGCTGCTTGCTCATCTCTCCGATGCGCTTTCAGGGTTCGTACCACGCGTAGGTCTCGACGCCACGTCCGACGTTTCGCGCCGAGCAACCCCGAACAGCGGGGGAGACGCGTCGGAGGGCTGACAAACCGAGTCGTGGCGGAACGTGTGGAATTCGCAAGGCCCCAACGCTCTCTCCCCATCGTTCCCGCTCGCTCGTTCGCTCGCCGCACTTGGAGCCGTGCTATCGCTGCGGACTGCAGCTGCGCCGATAAAAAAAATTCCGTGGAGAAATCCCAAATTTGATGGCCGGTGTTCATAGCTCTGACCTCCTTCCCCCCCCCTCGCGCTCGTTATTTCCGTTGGCGATTAAGAGCCCGCTGAGATGCAGCGCTTTCGTCTCTTCGTTGAGAGTTGGGGTGAACCAGAATCCTGACCGTGCCTATGGGGGGGGGGGGGTTGCCACCTCCGCGGTACAAAAAAACTGGACGCATTGCGGGGCAGGGGAGGGGGATGGATGAGAATATCTCACGACCCTGGAAGAGGAGGGAGAACGACGCGTAACTGCGTTGTCGTATGTCGTGAATGTATCCTCGTTTTTTACGCAACTGACAGAAAGCGAAGATTTTTAACGTCCCTCAAAGATGATGGATTTCCCAGGACAGCCGCTGCCGGAATGAGAGGACCTTCCGGCGGGAGAAAAAAACCGTGTTGCATGGCTCAGGTGTGAACGCGTTGGTTTGTTGGACTTGTGTCGTGAACAGCTGTTGAACGCGAACGAATGAGACGAGAACGCAACATTTAGTGAAGTGAAAATCTCATTGGGCAAGTTGCTATATACACACACACGTAAAATACAAAATACAGGCAGAGTGGTGGCGCAGTGGTTAGCGCGCTGCGCTGTGAAACCCGGCGACCTGAGTTTGAATCACGGTCGAGTTCGGTGGGGAGCGACACCTGAACTGGTCGTGACTGCGTCTCTTCCCCTCGACAAATCCACCAACCCACGTGGTGACCAGCGCGGTGAAGTATGGTCAAATACGCACTCGCTCGGCCCAGCAGGGCGTCGAAGTCTTCGTCCGGCCGTAGATCGTTAAAGGGCTGTAAAATTTCCGTTTAAAGCTTTCGTTGTGGCCGAAACGTCGTGAGAATTATTTTATTATGTTTTATTTTCATTATTTTATTACTTCCCTTCTACGTGACTTTACCGAAAGAACCAAGAAGAGGGGCTGTAAATTGTTATTACGACTAGTATATTCTTTTGAATTACTTTCTTTAAAAAAACCCACATCAAACCCCATCATCACGTCATTATTTTCATGACACTGCATGATAGTATGCCACGCGGCTTTGAGTACTATCTGTATACCTAAAATAAATATATATATAATGTACTGTATTATATGAGCACGAGCTGCACAACACTGATGTAATATTCGATTGTAAGATGGCATTGACTGATGTGAAACAAGGACTCACAATAAGGTCGATTTTGACGATGTTACCGCGTTCTCCTATCGCTGTCAATGAACAACGTTGTGTGTGTGTGGGGGGTGGAAGCTGCCGAGCGAAACGCGGAACATTGTTGGGCCAGACGACCGGCTAACGTTGAGCCAACGTTCAGCCAACGTTGAATCTGCGTGGGGGATCCAACGGTTCCCAGCCGTGTGCCAACGTTGGCCCGCATACAGCTGTCCCCTTTGGTTATGTACGAACCGTGCCCATGTACGTACTGCGTTTATGTTGTTGATGGACGTCGCCACCCACGCATTCATTCAAACGGTGGAATTGTACATGCGTCGTGTGTGTTTAACGTCCCAAAATCGCTGACTGGTATGTTCTTTTTTCCCCCAATTCTTTGTTCGCCTAGATTTAAGAATGCACAAGTACTTTGGACGAGATAATCAAATATGGAATTATTTATTCGGGATTCGCTATCGCACCCCGCTGAAGGAGACACATATCTTTAGCAAATGAATAAAGTTCTAAAGATGATTTTTGTTGTGGTACTCTATGTGCGTGGTATTATTTTTGTAACGTATAAACGCGCCCATTTTACGTCGATCACCATAATCATGTCACTGCCATCAATCACTCTAAATATAATTTCCATTACCGGTGCCACATTTTAATTGGAACTATTAATCACCATCGTAACGATCGTCGCCATGAGACACGCGTACTCATTTATCCATCGCTTTTTTGTTGTTGAATCTTTCGCTTTTCATATTTAATTTCCTTAACTTTCCACCACAAAGCTTTGGGCCCCAAACAGCTTAAGCCCTCCCCCCACCTCTCTTCTCCCCGGCACCCAGATTTATGAAGAAAAAAAGAGTGGGAGACCTAAATATAAACTACAAATTCAAATACTAATAAACAAGGCCAATTCGTCTTTTTCATCCCAAAAGAAACATTAAAATAAACTATTTTATTCACCAGGTAAAGTCCACGGAGCTATTAGCTCTTTTTCAGAATTGACATGATCACAATTAAAAAATAAAACAATAAAATAATTCTCACGACGTTGCGGCCACAACGCTTGCTCACCTGAGGACGGCTGCTTGCGTTGTGGCCGAAACGTCGTGAGAATTATTTTATCATGTTTTATTTTTATTATTTTATTACTTCCCTTCTACGTGACTTTACCGAAAGAACCAAGAAGATGAATCCCTGCAGTCACGAAAGCTTTAAATCGAAATATGACCACAATTATTGCTCAACGAAGTGGCTCATCACCTGTGGAAAGTTCTAGTAGCAGCCAAACTATCTAAACGCACGCTCCTCTCTTCCATCGCTCTGTCTCTTGTCTGAATCTTGTATTTCACGAGAACGCATCTCTGTCTCGTCTGTATCTCTCATCTCACCGCATCTCTTGCTTTGGTTGGCATTCGCCTACATTTCTGCGCACCGACGATTTGCACGGTTGGCTACGTGTTCAACACACGAAGTTCAACACACACGCAGATGCATCTGTTCACTCATCTCGCTACGTCTCTATCTATTTTCTACATCGTTTTGGTCATCTCACTTTGGAGTTTATAATTCGAAAAGGGGTCGCGGGGGGGGGATGCCAAAAATAAATTCTGCTGAGGTCCCCCAAATAGATCAGACACCACCACTGATAAACATATCCAACCCCATTGCTCGTTTAAAGCCGGTTGGACGGATTATTCCAATTGGGGGGGGGGGCGGTGAAACTGGGGGGCCGATTAATCATCACCGACTCTTGCCGCCGCCACCACCCAGGCGAATCGGAGCGGAGTGTACAGTACAGGGTTTTTGCTAAGGAACTGTCGACACCTCTTTTTTTGTGTTGCATGCCGATTGCGAATGAATTTATCACAATTACGATCCAATGTCGAGTTTTTTTTTTACACTTACGCGCGCACGCACGCACGCAGACACCCACGACGTCCTGTTGATTGATAATTGTTTTTTTGACCCTTCTATCTGGCAACAAAACTGACACCTTTTTTTACAAGGAGTCATGTTGGCATAGACCACAATACCTGCAGTCATAATGCAAACAAAAAACATAACTCTGATAATGTATGCACTGTCCTTGAAGTTGATTGGTCCACACCCGAGACGGCTTTCCTTAGAGCCTCGTCTCACATGGTTTTGGACCAGATGCAAACATGACTTGTAAAAAAAGGCGTCAGTTTTGTTGCCAGATAGAAGGGTAAAAAACCAATTATCATATTTTGCTACTGGCAAATGAGGTTCCAATGGTGTCCTGTTGATTGTTAGCTTTTAATCCACGTCGGCTCTGTCCAATGTCCCTGTTTCCCCAACAATTAGCACTGTCGCACTCGATCCCGCGTCCGATGTTCGTGCCGCCGTGTTGCTGTGTGTTTTTTGGACTCCGTAGGCCTTGAACGTCGCCACTTCTGCACAAACTCCGAGCGCTCCAGACAACGCGGCGGGTTTCGGGAGGTTGACCGCCCGGCTTTGAAGGCGCGCTACGCATGAAGTTTAGCGGTGCACACACACCACTGATCGAAACATCCCCACGTAGGCCCCCCCACTAAAGGTCACGTGACCCGCCCTTCACCCACCCGCTCGTGAAATATAACATTTATTTCCCAGGATTAATACCTGAAGTCTTGCGTAATTTTCACGAATACCGTTCAATCTGCAATTCTAACTTGGAACGGCTACGCATCGACCAGAGCCTTACATTCTCAACTGCAATATAACTTCGAGCTACTCGACTCTAAAACGCTTGGTCCCAGTAAACGTTTTGCTGACTTTTGCCCTTGCAAAGCCAAGAAAGTTTCTCGATGTGAATCTTTCAAAATAATGTATTCGTCTTTATTGCAAAGAAACCGAGAGCATGCTGTGTAGTTTAGCGGGGAATGCATTTCGAATCGCGCGTTTCAATTTTTTTTCCGTCGTGCGACTCAAACCCAGCGGCAAATCCCCGCACGTATCATAGATTATTGAACGTATATTTATTAAGCAAATATATTACTTTTTTTACTTTTTACGTGTAGAATGTCTCACCTACGCACGTTCTGGAGCAAGCCTGAGCTGCCGTCATTCAGAGACATACCTGAGACATACCTGAGACAAAGCCGTCAACCCATACGGTGCACCCGTGGTCTTGCACAGGGCAATTGAGTTACCAAGTCTGTACGGCGTACATCCGTTTCAATACGGCCAAAGCAAAAATCGTGTCTATTTGTTTGTGTTTCTCCCTTGTGATGGGACTTTGTAGGATGAACGTTGAGATTTGTAAGGGACACGGGGTGACCACTAAGGTCTGCATTGGTCTGTAATAAGGTAGGCAGCACTGATAAGGGGTTGACAGGTATGCAGAGAATCTCCGAACTCGACTCACCTCGTCAGTAGCCACGAGTGTGTTAGTACACTAACAAGTTTTCGTTTTTTTAAAATATATATCACTGCGTTGGGACTCGTGACCAGCATCTGAACGTTTTAGTTTTTGTCGTCCGTTCAACGTCCCCTTTGTGACGGCCCACCACGTGGTCATCGTCGTCGTTATCTGGAGCGCTGGGTTAAAAAAAAAATATACGGTGTGATCCGACCCCGGTCTACGGAACGCAATGTGAACTAGCCACCGCATCCCTACTGTGTGTCACACGGCGATACAATTTGCAACGAGCTGATGAGAAATAAACTCTGTAAAATTACACCGTTACTTTCGGAGCGGC